>OX336388.2:2001821464-2002232363 GCA_946902985.2 Meconema thalassinum
AGTGCTCCCTGTTCCAGCCCTCACACAAGAATTAATATTTCTTGGCAGAGCCGGGAATTGAACCCGGACCTCCTGGATGATTGCCAAGAACGCTGTCATTATTTACATTTACAGTTCTGTTTAGCAGGTGGAAGTGTTTGCAGTTGCACAAGAACGAAACTCACTACTCTCAAACACTGAACTAAGTTCATATTCAATTCCAAACTACCATTCACTAACAGTCACAAATATCACACTAAACAAGCAAACTTGAACCACTGGTCTAATAATATCTTAACAAAAAAGAACAAGTAACTAGCAAGTCGCGCAAATATAAAATAACTGCTGTAACTAAGAATGTGTATATATTTTAAGTACCATCATCCACATACCTGTAGACGTAGATTCAATAGTTTAAATGTAAAGGATCTAATGATGATCGCTTTACGATCGAAACTGTTCATCCAAGTGAGTTAATTTATTAATCTCATTTACTTTTTCTCTGGGTTACAACATTACACCTATTATAATTTTGTACCGACTGAAAAGTATTAAAATCAATTCCTAAGACAGCACTGAAAAATTAATTCCAACACGATAATGGTATGAAATTCATCATATTTAATTCAGATTCCCATTTGCATCTCCCAAGACGAATGGGCTATTCATGGGTAAACAGTGGCGTAACATACACCAATAATATAGGCCACAACTGTGACACTGAAGAAACATTATAGGCTATAGAGTTTGTTTTTAAAAGAGTTCGTTTATCCAGGGCTATCCTCCAATATCACGACAGCAATAAACGTCCTCACAACATAATTCAAGTTAATGTGTACCGCCCACCTATATTCTATGTAATGTGCCCTTTTAGCAAGAAATATGCCAATCACAGTATACCAGCGTAGCTCAATTCGGAATTTTCGGGGCAGCGGTAAGTTCCCCCACTCTGTGACTCACATATTTTGGATTAATTAGAGGATACACTTGCAGAAATAACAACAAAATCAACTCCTATTTTTAACACATTTAATTCATAAAATTAATGGCGCTACAAACACTTTAACAATTAAATTACTGACCCATAATCATCTACTTGTTCCAAATGAACAAGGAATCACAAATATAATAAAACAAATATTGTATTTAAACATATGGTTTCCACATAAACCAACAATTCCTACTTAGTCTTACTTCCATAAAGCATCAACTGTAAGTTTTATATAACTCCGAGCTCTTTTGGCTCCATGCTTTACATAATAATGGTGTCATTCTTTATACACCTCAAAGTCTACTTTTTATATTTTCTTAATCCTCAAAACAAATGTATAATTACATTTAAAATTTTATGTTAATTATCTAACTCAATATTTTGGGCATGTTCACACATTCAGCTGTTATCATCTCTCTTTATTTTCACAAATATATTAAGGTAATCAGGAAATTTCATGTGTACTCCAGAGTATGAAGATACTTGACACAGTCAAAAAACTATAGTTACTCCGGAAACCTAGTTGCCTTCAATTAACTCGTGGAATCCTACTTCCATCCAACATTATAATAGGGATTGTTATTTATCTCTTACGTCTTATAAGACCATTATCACATAAGAAACTACGATCTGAACAGGCAAGCGGAAATATCAATTTACAAGGACCTCGGTTCAACGCCCGGGTCATTAACAACTTTAAACACTCCTGGTGTATTCATTTCTCTTTACAACATCTTACGAGACGGTTTCTGCCCACCCTCGCTCTAAGACAGCCAGGCCATTATACTCGGGCGCGATTTATGACAAGGAGGGTGACTGGGCGACTCTCTGTCTAACCCATGTTAGCAGCTCCTTTTCAAGGCTTTCAAAACAAACCTTCACATTATACTCAGTCCTGGGGAGAGACCGGGCTTTTACTGTACCGTATTCATTCAAACAAATATTCTTTGGTTCATAGACCACTTTCGTAACCTTGGCATTTATTAATTATGTGAGGGTCCTCATTGATTGGGAAGATTAATACACATCCGACGACGAAGAATTAAGGGGCTTTTACCATAAGAGGATTCTGAGTTCGAATCTCTTCACATGCCTCGGGAACCATTCCCTTATAGAGGACTTATTCAAGACGCGATTTAAAGTCGGCCGTGGCCTACATGACATACGCTCAATAATACCATACATTAGCTCCCTTTTAAATAATACACACATGGCCTCGTGACCCTTGTCACCAATAGAGGACTTATACAATTATCAATTCACTGCAATCAACTACCCTCCATAAGTAATTTACCAAGTATTTTAACCTCTACGCGTTCCTAGCGTGACATTTTCATATTATTTGCGCTCTTTTGCGCTATACATATTTTTAAGCCGAAATGTCTTCCCAAGAACTGATAAATCTCATTTGTAACAATTCACATTATTTTTATTCTTATATTAATCTTTTTCGTTGCCGATAAATCGCTCCCTTTTTAAAATATTCCCTTGAACATCATGTCTTACACATATGTTAAGGCTTTAACGCTCTTATGTTCACATCAATTTATTTGATATTTATTTAATATTTCCATACTTAGTTATTATTATTATCTTTATTCTTTATACAAGCTCAAAAGCTATTTCTTTCATATCTCAACTTTACTTTATTTAAATATCTTTCATGATAATTACTGATATTTCGCTTGCTCTTATGACATTCGTTAAATACATTAACATTTTATTCACATATTTCCTCTACGGGATTTATTCTTTACATAATTATTTATAATTTCTCAAATTTTCTATTTCTGTTCAGACCGCGTTCTTGTTTATTCAGTATTTATTTATTAAAACACATCCCTTTTACTCAAAAACTCCGGTGGATTTGTACACAGCCATTCCCTGACACCAAAATAGAATGAAATTCATTACTCACATGTGTTTTAAGGTCGTCCCATGACCTTTATTCTGGTGCGGTGTTTCATTTTGGCCCACTTTCAAATTTTACTCCATATTATGGAAATTCATCTTATGTACAAACACTTCTTGACACATATTTACGACACTTAACATTGACGACATTTTTATACACTGGTGTGTCCCTTTATAACACACAATAAACACTAAAAATACTAATTTAACACACAATCTTGATAAATTTACACTACACAATTCTTGATCACTAGGCCGTATTTCTGAGCCTATCACCCGTGACCTCTCTATTTCCCGTTTCCAAGGGTGAAATTTATTCAATGTCGGCTTCCTATCCTGCAGAATACGAAAGTCTCGAAACATCTACTGTTCCCTGGAATCCTAATTCTTCTACTCCTATTCTGGATGACCGGCTATTTATCTAGCTTGAACGGCTTCTTTGTAGATCTGGTTTATCGATCCTAGCGAAAGTCTATTCGGATCGAGGTCTCTTCAATAACCTATCGACGATCTATGGATTTAGTTTATAGCAGCTAGTACTTCTCGAGTCTAGTACTTTTAGAATAGTTCGCCTGCTTTCTGGAGATAATGTTTATAGTCTCCGTGCTTCTTTATTTGATCGGTTCTAGCACTCCTACGTTTCTGAAATACGTTCCGAACCTTATTCTGTTCTTCCCTTTTTGGGTTCTTTAATTTAGATAACAGTTTATCTTTCTGGTACGGTATTTCCGTACGTTATGATATATTCGTTCGTCTATTTAACGACCTATCGCCTTAAGTCCGACGTTCGCAGCCTGCTCTGACTTTATCTTACGAACGTTTCACTATAACTTGTATCCTGTCGGGCCTAAATCCTGTAACTAGGATTTTCCTAATCTTTCAACACGGCGATACTTTAAATTTCTTCTTTACCACTCCTTATGGAGGCAAGCCAGTTGTTAATACTGCGACGCCTATGGCTATCGGATATTACTTCTGCGGTGTAACACAGCGTTTCTCCCTTCAAGGAGTACTGGTAACAGTCTTCGATGTGACGCAGAGTTACGCCCCACACGGCTGTCTGAATACTGATGCGTAGCAACGCCCCCCTGGGCTATTTGGACCTGCTTGTACTGATGCGTAGTAACACCCCCTCGGGCTGTTCAGAACTGCATGATTGGCTTGGTGAAGCCCGAAGCTTTATACTATTTCACTACAAAAAATAAGACTCTAGCCCTTTCTGTGGCCAACTTCTAAAATAATGGTTGCACAATTATCAAAATTATACCTTCCGAAAGCTCGTCTTCTCAATGTCAAATAATCTCATTGCACCTAAGAATCGATCGTGCAATTCGGAGATATTAATTAATTTCTCGTCCTCAATTGTGTGGGAGTTGCTGTTCTTTTGTGCTCTCCCCCCTACACCAGCCTTGGTACTTCCCCGATGACGTCTTCTTGCGTTTGCAGTTTTCTCCTGTGCAATTATTAAATGGTTTCTCTTTACTAAAAAATCTCTCATTCGAAATGATTCACCGTACTGTACTTGTTTACTCATTTTTATACTCGTAAACGGGTTAAATTTAATTATTCCTCTTCTGGCGCATAAGCGGTGTTGTCAATTTCCAGCAACGTAAGGTCGATTTCCGAGTCAGGCTTCCTTGTTTAATCTTGGGAACTTTCCACTCGGTTATTAATACTCATGACTCGCTCCCTTCTGAATGTCAAGAGGGGTGATCTCATCCTCTCGAACACCTGGTCCTCGTTGGTTGCACAACCTTAGGCTAGCATCCTAGCTGGATCTTTCTTTAAGTTACATTAGAAACTGTACGTTTCTTTCATTTCTTCCCCAAATGCATGGATTCGACCTCCATGGACCCTATGACACATGGGTTCAGTAAACTAGAAAAAATTACGAGCCTTTCAGTAGTCGCATATGATGTGTAACATCTGACATGTTAATCGAATAATCCCATATTACTTACTCGCATTTTTTAAAGAATGAACTCATAGTGCTACCTTGTGCCAGCAAACTTGAAAGGATTCTCCAATGCATCTGCGGTAGTGACATATACCTACAACTGTATGCGGGAGCAATCCACTGCCAACTTGATGTGAGCAGCACTTTATACCGGCCAGTTAGTGAGCCCTTGGCAGCGGTGTTCTTGAAAATGGCCTCTTTTTGCCGATATAGCGCACTGCCAAGTATCGGTGCGATTAAAATTAGGTGTGCTGTAGGTATATTAAATGCGTTTCCCCCAGTGATACGATTAGACCACGAAGTTTCAATTATTGTTAGTAGTCGGTGTTAATATACTTAATTCCTACGTTGTTTGGAGTGTTGGTTGATGCGATTAAATAAGAATACAGCAAAAGTATGAAGATTTAATAAATCGTAATTGATTTCAGCAAATATGATATAATGAATATTTTCACACCAAAGAACGACAACTTGAAGATGATTTATTGTAGGAATTTATTTATTGGGGCCTCCAAACCTTGATGTAAACCATATGCGATTTACCCTCCACATAGTCACATGGTTTACAGTACGTCGTTGTACCGATCTCCGCCACCGCGCGCGCTCATTGTTTCCGTCCCATGCACTTCCGTCCCATTCACTTTCGTCCCATCCACTTCTGTCTCTTTTCCAAAATCACTCCCACTAAAATGTCCAGGTACCGAGTGCCACAAAAATATCCAGATACCGAGTGGAAAGGTGTTACACATATAAAAATCTTTCATAATGTACTAGAAGAATCATTTTGATATTTTTAACAACAATCGGAAATTTTTAAAATATATTTCTTACAAGCCTGAAGGAATAAACCTAGGTTAAAATTTTGAGAATATTTTATAGACGAATTTTCAACAAGCTTCATATACAATTTATTTAATTTTAACTCATAGTTTTGACGCTTTTAAAAAATTTACTAATAAAAGATAATTGTTTTACGTCCCTTTTAACTACTACGGCTTTTAGAGACGCAGGGGTGCCAAAAAAATTCCCCTAGGGGGATCTTTACGTTTCTTTAAATCTACTGACACGGCTCCCTCGCATTTGCACAACCTCAAATACCAGCTGACTGCACCAGGATTCGATCCTGCAACCATGGACACAGCAAGTGAGAGCGTTACCGCTGAGCCACGCAGCCAGCCAGAAGAAAATTATTTTAATTAACATTGTAACAGATCTGATTTCATATTTTTAAACATTTCTATATGTGAAGAAAACTTTAGTAGAGATCAAATAATTAGGTTGGAAGTCAAAAAGTAATTTACGTTCGACGATGTCGAAATGTAAATATTATATGTCAGAAAACTGTACTATAATGAGGGTCATTATAGTACTACAGTAGTTTTCATTATGATACAGTTTCTCCCACCAGTCAGAGCTCAAGATTTTCATTATAAAACAGTTGTGTGACCAATTAGGTACTTGATAGCTTTGCAAATGCACACAAAATCCAACATGTCAGATATGAATAAAATTACATGATTTGAAAGTTGAAAATGTAAATGATATCCGATCAACCCTTGTAGTTACAATGGCAAACACAAAGATTATATCAGCACGAACCTTTACGGTAACAGGAAAATATTATGAAATATGCAAGATATTTAGAAATCTTCGTCCAGAAGTTTGCAACCCAAATCTTTCTACCATATATAGCCGAAATTACCCTAATGTTTGCATAAACAAACTGGGGAATGTGGCAAAGAAATTTGCACTGTACCTTAGAATCCGCAACTCTAATTTGTACACAGGGCGTTGCATTCGTACGATTTCACAGACAATTTTAGTGAATGCTGGTGATAATATATAAATACACCAGAACGTCATGGAGGCAGAAATCATATGGCAATAGATCCACAGAAATCAATAACCCAGCACTTTTCAGTAAAGGGATCTATAATGCGAAACTTTTCCGCCAGATGTCATGACTGTTCTATTTTAGACTCCATTGATTTGCCTTCCATTGTCATTTTATACGCATCGAATTTACGGAATAACTAGTTGAGAATACGATAGATTTTTATTTTAAAGCATTTGTAGTAGCCTGTTGTGTGTCATTTGACCAAAATAACAAAATTATCCCAACGTAATAGACCCTGTGCGCTATATCCTGGTGCTAGTTCAGGAGCTTTAAAATTTGTTATTGGGTAGAGAGCAAATACTGAGCCCACATAATTCCCAAGGAGAAGAAGAAGATCTTTGATCATTTGTGGGAGCCCAGCGCATGCGCTCTGTTCACAAAAGTCAACTGACAGAATAATGACAGATATTTATGATTATTTATGTTAGAACATACAATAAAATTACAATTATCGTCGAACATTAACAGTCGTATGCAACTCGCCTGTAATGGTAATTAAGACACTCGTTTGGAAATTATAAAACTCGCTTCGCTCGTTTTATGAACATACTCGAGTCTTAATTATTGCCATTATAGGTTCTTTGCATAATGTACTATTAATGTTAGTAAATGAGTTGTATATACCAGGTGAATCAGCTGCACCTAATACTATTGTTTTATGCAGCCCAACTAGCTTTGTCATCAGGAAGGTCGATATAAATATGTTTCTGCTTCCATCCCGTATGGTACTGATGCACTACAAGCATATCCTGCAAACGGTACTGAGCAATATTAATTTTCCCTCGATGTGACTACAGACTATTACGAGGAAAATATAATAGGGTTAATATCGTTTGAAGGGAGCCTGCGTGGCTCAGGCGGCAGCACGCCGGCCTCTCACCGCTGAGCCCGTGGTTCAAATCCCGGTCACTCCATGTGAGATTTGTGCTGGACAAAGCGGAGGCAGACAGGTTTTTCTCCGGGTACTCCGGTTTTCCCTGTCAAAATTCCATTCCAGCATCACTCTCCACTGTAATTTCATTTCATCTGTCATGCATTTAATCATTGCCCCAGGGGATTGCGACAGGCTTCGGCAGCCGGCACAGTTCATATCCTCGCCGCTAGAAGGGGGCTTAATTCATTCCATTCCCTGACAAGGTCAGTCGACTGGAAGCAGGCTGTGGATTTTCATTTTCATCGTTTGAGGGATATGCTTGTTGTGCGTTAGTACCAAGCGGGTTGCAGGCAGAGATAGAGGATATCGACTTTCCTGACCAGACGCGTTAGTTGGGCTGCATAATCCAATATTATTAGGGGCAGCAGATTCAGCTGGTACAATATTATTTGTTTAGTCCTATGATTACAGTACAGTATATGAAAGTTTACGCTACTAGATTATTAACCACTTGTCTCTGAATGTCACTTGCCAAAAGTTAATTATGTTGAATAAGACCACAATGTGGGTGAAACTAGTAAATTAAACAACTTCTAAAACTTATTGTATTGCATTTTTATGGATCATTCTTAATAACATTCTGTATTTATTAGAAATTCATTTTTGAAAGACTTTGTCTGGAGCGTGGTACTCTATAGAAGTGAAACTTGGACTATTGGTGCAGCAGAAAAGAGGAGAATTGAAGCGTTTGAAATGTGATGTTACAGGAGAATGATGCAGATCAGATGGGTAGATAGGGTTACAAACGAAGTGATATTAAGACTAGTGGTAGAGGAGAGATGTTTCTGGCGACTGCTAATGAAGAGAAGAGATAGGTTGGTAGCACACATAGTCTACTAAGACACCCAGGAATAGCAAGCTTATTTACGGAAGGAAGCGTCGAGGACAAAAACAGTAGGGGTAGACCAAGGTTAGAATATGTTAAACAGATTGCCTCGAACGTAGGGTGTGGTAGCTATGTAGAGATGAAACGATTAGCTCAGGTCAGGGAGGAATGGAGAGCTGCATCAAACCAGTCAAAAGACTGAAGTCTCACACAACAACATTTATTAGGACACATTTATTAATAAGTTATTTGCCCACAAGGAATCGTTATACGAATTATTTAAATGTGGTAATGTACCTATAGATATGAGGAAAATGGAGAATAAACAAGATGTTCAGGAAAGAACATATAGCCTACTTTCTCCTAATCTCTTCCTATTCGAAGTACAAATTGGCACACAGGATTTGAGCAGTGGCGTTCAAACCATAGTTTATAATTTACCCCAAGCATTTTGCAATTTCATCAGCAAACACTCCAAACAACATAGGAATTCATTTTATTAACACCGACTACTTACAATAATTGAAACTTCGTTGCTCTAATAAGGCCCATCCACAATGCACAGTCGGCAGTCCGTAGTTGATAGTTCTCAGTCGGCAGTCGCGAACGTCCCCGTGTATACTATAGGCAGCATACACAACATGCAGTTGCAGTTGCTGGTAGCTAGCAGTCGGTGGACGGTAGTCGGCAATCGAAAATTTTTACCTTGACTGCCAACTACCCGACTTCAGTAATGTAATAGCCAATCAGAGCAGATCAGAAACTGAGGTCGCGTTGTTTTTTTGTGTCGTGTACAAAGAGGATATTGGCCTATGTGAAGTAACTTCGCAACCCGTAAATGTATAATCTTAAATACACGGTATAACAAAATAATCCAACTCCAGATCATCAATACTGCAAGTTTTGAGGTTATCAACAACGCCTCTGTGCACAAGGAATAAAGTAATGACATTGTATTATTACTCCTAGCAGTCGTTAAGACTGGGTTCACTAACTGGCCGATATAGAGCGAACCTCGCATCTAGAGGGCTGTGGTTAGCGCCAAGGCTCCTGCATAGTACAAATGAAGGCTGGTAGATGTCACTACGGTAGAGAATGTTGTTTTAATCTCTATATATGTAAAAATGAAAGTTTGTCTGTTTTTTCTGAATTTCCACGGAAATTTGCGTTATTTGCGCGTTTTAGACTGTTTTATGACGGATGCGCACAAAAATATTTTTTGTCTGTCTGTCTGTCTGTCTGTCTGTTTGTTTGTTTGTCTGTGGACAATTTCGTGTCCTTATACTTGAGAACGGCTGGGTGGATCGACGTAAAATTTGATACAGATCAGAAGCACCACACTAATCATTGCTGTAACTCTTCTCCGTACCTCTCATAAAAGGGGGCCCACCCCCTTAAAATACATGCTGAAATAGGCGTAGAAGGACGAGACAAAGCTTATTTTCAACCCCTCGATGTGAGAAACAAAACCACATTTTAAGGCCCTAAAACCAACAGTTTTGAGATATTCCCAGAAAACTAATTTCATTTAATAATCTAACGAAAGAATGCAAGCTGGTAACCATGACAACAAAATCTCAGAGGTCCATCTATTTCTGTAAGACACAATGCAATTCCATTTATTACATTTCTGTGAAGTTTGCAAACGGCTAGATGGTTATCACGGAACCAAATCAAGCTGTAAAATTTATCAATACGTAGGCTATAATGCGCTTAAGGGGATCAAGGGGTACACTAGAATTTTGTCACGTGAATTTCACGTTGCGGGTGTGGTACGGAAGGTATTTTATATCCCTATCCCTATATTGTATGTTTTATATTATTATTATTATTATTATTATTACTATTATTATTATTATTATTATTATTATTATTATTATTATTATTATTATTATTATTATTATTATGGCATACAACGACGAGACAAAGCTCATTATTAGCCCCTCGGTGGCAGAAACAACACTCGAGGGTTCCCGAAAACTACATTTTAAGGCTCTAAAACCTACAGTTTCTGAGATATTCCCAGAAAACTACTTTAATTCAATAAACTAATGAAGGAATGCAAGCCGGCAACCATGACAAGAGGTTCTCAAGAGAAGACATCCAAGTTTCCATCTATTTCTGTAAAAATCAATGCCACTCCACTTATTACATTTCTGTGAAAATTTGCAAATGGCTATAAGGTTATCACGGAACCAACTTAGACTGTAAAATTCATCAATTCGCATGAGGGGGTCAAGGGGTACCCTAGAATTTTTCACGTTATTTACACGTGTGATATGTCGTACAGAATCATATCTCCAAACAGCAACATTATTTTCAAAATATACTGAATTGAAATAGTATTTTTTGCGGCTATTAGGAATTTGGGCCATTGGAGGCTAAAAACCTGAATATTCATGCACCACAATCCTTTATAATTTGTTAAAGGTGGTCTTCCTGTGGATGGGGACTTTACACAACCGCGAGGGTCAATCTTTATGTGAGGTGAATTGCGTTTCGTCTACGAGGTTATCAATTTTATTTTTACGTCAGGAAGTACACGTTAGGTGAATTTAGATTGAGCACATTCTAACTTTTTTTTTTCGACAAACGGGTTCATCGTAAGGATGATTTTGTTTGAAACTGTGTGGTTGATATATCCATATTCAGTCATCTGGGTGATATGTTGTAGGTTGGTTGGTTGGTTCCTCAGTTTAGAAGCTGCAACAAGGCGTTCACGTAGCCTCATGTGTGTAGAATCTGTCTGATAACCGGTGTTAATTGTGATGGCTGTATTAGTGTGTGTTATCTGTATTTCAGGTAAGTACTGCAGATGATCAATTTCCAGTAGTTCCTACTTTTGCTACAAAATGCTACCATCAACGACACCTAGCAGTGACTTGGGTACTAGATGCCACCGCAACCGGCAAACTTTGGAACTAATAGAGCGTTAATCAAATCTAACCTATGAATTTAGCTTCACACAATTGTAGTTACTGGAAGGTTCTATTACATGCCATAAATCTATAACATGGGACCGCCGGCTTTACTTCCCCTCCGAAGTAAGGCATACTTAGGGATTTTCGGCCTTTTTGTGTATCTTTATGTACGCCTATAACTCGTGTTCGAATGTTTGGAGCTTCGTAAAATTAGGTATCCATGAGAGTCAATACACAAATCATTTATAAAACTCTTCACCTTACTTTTCATACAGTAGAAGGGTGGATATAGGGAAAAACTTTTCAAAATACATGCTAAAATAGGTGAAATATAAAAATGATCCTAGAAGGACGACCTAAGCATATGTTGCGCTTCTCAATGTGAGACACAACTTTCGGGAGTCTATAAAGTGTCTCCGAAAACCACATTTTAAGGCCCTTAAATTAACAGTGTGTGTGATATTCCCAGAAAACATATGAAGGAATAAGAAGCCCCTAACCATTGCAACAGTAGCTCAATTTATAACGTCTGGTTATTAATACCGAAGACCGTTCGAAGAGCGGCTACTTCTGCAAGTTAAATATATATTTCCCATTGCAAAAGACAAAAACAATAAATATAAAAATATTCAAGCAAAAAAAAAATCCACTCTGATGGGATTTAAACCCCGGCCACCCAGGTGAAAGACGAAAACTCTAACCACTCAGCCAATCGTATACTCACATTCTAAGCGTTATCAATCAAATACATACATCGTATTAGCAAATAATCACTTGGACTGAATGATTTCTTCACGGTGTATATTTCAAACCATGTTCATTTCATATTAAGTTCATATAATTCATATCAGTAGGTTATATTGCATGCAACATACTGAAACCAGTAAAATATAGGTCAGAACGAGAGATCAGCTGCCATCTGTCAAATAACCGAGACAACTCAGATTTTTAAAGTCACATCTAGACTATATTATTACAATATATACTTTCAATTTCGAACGAACCACGTCGTTTAGAACAGACTAAACGATTCTTGGTTTGGTAATCGAAACTGGTGGGTCCCATGTTATGGATTATAAAGTTTGCATAATTCACACGGACGCCATCCTGACATGGTACATTTGATGACCTTGTAGTTTGGGCACAAGACGCGTCCTATATGAAGGTATGTTGGTACCAAATTTGGTAATGATCCAATTATTAGTTTGGTCGTAATGCATTATTAAGTTTTGACCATTTGAGTGGCCGCCATTACGTTTTGGTAAATATGGCGGCAATATAAAACATGACACTGAGGTGCCCTTTGCCAGTGCTACCTCGGTACCAAATTTCGTTCAATTCGGTTTCACCGTGTTCGAATTGATAGGGAAGGACAGGCATTCCGAGTACACACACTCACACACACACACACAATTTTTGGCCCTGTGTTGATCTTATAAGTCTACTTTCAATTTTTGCAAAAATCGAAAGTAGGCTAAAAATATGTATATGGAAATGGACAATCACAAGAGATTTCAGTTTGATATCCTACTCACTTCTCGTCAAAGCTGGCATCAATATGTTCACAACAAAGCGATGATTTGTGAATCAGCTAATTAGGACGCACTTACTGTAATGTCCCAAGGGCATTTCTAACCACTCAGCTCAAACAATGGGTAGGAGAAGTGTTTATGTGTGCACACATCTCCATTAAGGCGAGGTATGACTGAAATATTTGATATTTTGTTGAAAAAAGTCATTTTTATTTTTATTAAAAATAAAATATTACAATGTGTGCTCTATCAGAAAATGGTATATTTTTTTCTATGCGCCATTTATTTAACCCGTGGTAGCCATTTTTAAAAGGTGTTGCATGGGTATTTAATGCTCTGGTGCACGCCCACTTGCTTGCAGTACTGCAGAATATTTGTTTTAGGCCTAGATATTACTTCGTAGTTCTTTTCAAATACTCCGCTAAGAATCGAGTGTTGGAAGCGGTGTGGATCGTGATGCTCCTTTGTCTGCTTGTGTTCAAAACAGAGACTAAGTTCCACAGCGATTTAGAAATTATTCTCTAAGAATCTTGTAACTTGTAAAATTATTTCAAGGGTTGTGTTAAATGACTACCTTATTTTTGGCCAGGAATTCTAAGTGTATGATGTCTTTATATGTGAAATATTAGATTTAAATGTGTTGAGTAGTACAACATGGTTGCTTAGTGTTTGTAAACAGTACAACGTGTTGGGTTTCTAATACAAAGTGTGAAAAATTGTTTGTGCGCGTTCGAAATTGTGTTGAATTGTGATTTGTGTTTCTTTATTCATCATGGGGCGACTATCTACTCCCAGAAGTAGTTATAGAAAGCCAAAGAAACGCCCTTCGAAGAAAAGTATTGCAGGTAAATTGTCCTATGAGAAATCTCAAAACTTAGGCCTAAATGTAGGCCAGGCTGAAAACACAAATGAGAAACTACAGTGTAATTTAGATACAAAATGTATTTCTAGTGCAGCATCTGTCAGTGGTTTGAGCTCTGTAGCAGAACAAAATTATGATATTTCTAGCAGTGAAAGAAAATTAAATTCATTTTCAGAATGTTCAACACAGTATGGGCCCCCAATTATAAATGATGGTCCTGTGATTTATACCTTAGTTCACACAAGTGTATGGGATAATCTCATGAAAGATTTACTATGTAGTGAATGTCAGACAAAGTCTGTGGTAGTTGAATTTAGAGAAAGTCATGGTTTCTGCAGCAAAATAGTAGTTAAGTGTAGGAACTGTGGGTATGTGGCTGCAAGTGAGTACAGTTCTCCTCGAATATCCAGTTCACAGAGTCAAAGACCTCCTTTTCATGTGAATAAAACTATAGTGGAGACATTTAGTGCCATAGGAAAAGGTCATCAAGCATTGCAGAAATTCTCTTCTAACATGGGCATGAATACTCTCGGAAAGAGACCTTATGCTAAACATTTGAACTTGTTAGTGGATGAGGGGAAAATATATAAGAAAGAGGTCCTTCGTATGGCAGCTGATGCAGTTCGCAAAGCTCATAATGGGGATGACAATGACATAATTGACATTGGTGTTTCCTACGATGCCACGTGGCATAAACGAGGGCACAGTTCTAACTATGGGGTTGGCTTTGCTATTGACATCCAAACAGGCATTGTATTAGATTATGAGGTACTGTCAAAATGCTGTGTTGATTGTAAAAGGACTGAGAAGGAACTGGGTAAAAATAGTGTAGAGTTTGACATTTGGTTCAATGGGCATAAGGCTTCAGGGGAATGCCAGAGAAATTAAAATGGCTCATCCAATGCCATGGAGAAAGACATTGGGGAAATTATTTGGAAAAGATCTATTGCTGACCGAGGGATGAGGTACACTACGATGTTGTCTGATGGTGATGCCAAAACCCATGCCCATTTGAATGCTCTTCAAGTGTATGGTCCTCAGCAAGTCATCGAAAAAGAGGAGTGCATCAATCATGTGGCTAAACGACTTGGTACTGCACTTCGGAACATTGTTAAGGAGTGGAAGGTTAAAGGTGTCACTCTGGGTGGTCGTAAAGAAGGCAGTTTAAAAGAGACCACCATTACAAAGCTTACAAACTACTACAGGCATGCCATTGCTAGTAATATTCCTGATGTTATTGAAATGAAGAGGGCAGTTTATGCCACTCTTAGACACTGCATGTCCACAGACACTAAGCCCCAACATGGCACATGTCCAAAATCTTTAACATCATGGTGTTTTTATAATCGACAAATTGCGGAAGGGAAACCAGTGGATAGCCATAGTAAAATGAGTTGTAAATTAAGTCCTACAGTAGTTTTAAAAATCATGCCAGCATACCACAGGCTTGCATCAGATCAGCTGTTAGAACGTTGCACCCAAGGGAGAACACAAAATGCGAATGAATGTCTTCATAGTGTTGTTTGGACGAAATGCCCCAAGGAAGTCTTTGTATCGAGGAAAAAACTTGAACTTGCTGTTCTTAAGGCAGTCAGTGAGTTCAACATGGGTTGTCTCAAAACACTGGAAATTGTTCATTCTGTCCGAGGGGAAACTATATCTGCTTGTGCGGTCTTTGGCAGCAAAAGTCAGGATATGCGGCGTGTCACCTTGAGTAAAAAAAGGAGATCAAATCACCAAAAACAATCCAGGAAACTACAAAAGTGGATGAAAATATCAGAAGAAGACAGAAAAAAGACATCTGAGGGGGATACATATGGAGCAGGGCAGTTCTAAGGTAAGACCATGGTACTAAAACTTTAAATGCAATTTTCTCAGTTACAAATTTCAACACATTTTGCTGTATACAAAATGCTCCTTGCGACAGAGTTTAAATCAGAATTAGCTGAAAAGTTACTTGCATGCTCCAGCTTAGGTAGGGATACGAATTTGCTCTCAGTTTTTATGTCAAATGTATATTAGTATTTTTTTTGGCTTGTTAAATTTGAATGTTGCAGCATTAATTTAAAAAAAATAAAAATACTAATTTAAAAAAATTCTAGACAGTTCAATATTCAACAGATTTTAAAGTTGAGGGCAAATACTGTTAATATACTAGTAAGGTACATTCTTACCAAATTTCAGTTCAGCAGCCTGAAAATTGCATCGCAAGGAGCACTTTTCAAGCGACTAATTATTATGTACTAAAAACAAGGATATTTTGAGAACCAGTAGGCATAAATGTATTAAACTTGGTACATGATATACTGATATCTATCTACATGTGTATTTAAAATTTGGTACTGATATCATGAAAACTGTAGAAGTTTCAAATTTCAGTCATACCTCCCCTTAATATCCACATACCGAACAAATGTCTCGCATTAGAATAGCTGTAGGTTCCCCGGAGGCCTGCCTATTTCCACATATGGAATGAAGCTCGTGCCAGACGAAGGAGCGTTTGTTTACAAATGCAGTCTTCTCCCACGCCAGCCCGTATCCTTTACCCCCTCCCCACACTTTCAAAGGAAGACAATGTCTCTAGAGTCGTACAGTCTCAGCAGGCAGCTTTGATCTCCGGAGATTAAGATATCTGTGGGTAAGCTCTTCAAAAAACTTGGCAAGATAATTGAGTTCTCCTGGGAGAATGAATTAATCATCCCTATTGATTATGAAGGAAGCGAGTGAAGTGCTTACCTTTGATGTTAATAAGCCATCGTTGCTACAAAAATAGAAGATGGTTATTGAAGTATTGGAAGCTATCTTCCAGTGTTGCTTAGTAGTCAATCATAGGATGCTCTTCAGTCGGTCAACACATTTGTATCCAACTATATTAGGCGGGGATTACACATATTTAAACACCCTGGTTGGCTGGATTCTCAGTTTTGGGGCTGTAACAACGTCGTCATGTAGCCCCGTGTACTTTGGCTGTGTGTTTAATCTGTCTGATAATAATCGGTGTTATTTGTGATGGCCACATCAGTTTGCATTATCAGTGATTCAGGTAAGGAATTCAGACGATCAATTTCAAGTAGTTCCTTTTTTTGCTAACAAATGTTTCCGTCAACGACACCTAGCTGTGAACTTGGCTACTAGATGCCACCACAATCGGCAGCTGGTGGCGAACGTTGGACCTTAATAGAGCGTTAATTAAATATACCCTACCAATTTAGCTTCACAAAATAATTGTAGTTAGTGGAAGGTTCTTTTACATTCCATTAATCTATCTCGTGGGCCAGCGACTTTACTTCCCCACGAAAGGAAGGCATTCTCTGGGATTTTTGACGCTCTTAAAATTTCGACGACTTCAGCCGGGTTTGAAACCATGATCGTGGGCATACCGTAGAACGTCAGCATGCTACCAACTTTGCCTCCGAAGCCGCTACTTAAACACCCTAACTCGAAATAAATATTGCATGAATTATTTTTCACTTAATTAACATACGTTCTGTACAAGAACATGGACGGGGGGGACGGGGGGGGGGTATTAAATTGGAAGACATGTTTCGATCGTCGAGCAATTATATTTAGATCCTGCTCACCTAAGCATAGGTTATATTCGGCGGATATGCATCACACATACAGTACGCACAACAATATTAACCACTGTCGGGCCCAAGGGAGTTCTCTCACATGTGTATGAACCACCAGATCTGCTTTATATATGGTCTTGACGCGACACAGTTCTGGTAGAGGCTTTTGTCTCTTTATTTGTTTAAATGTACTTTTTAAACAAATTGTCGATATTTATTAAACCTCTGTGTAATGAGTAACCACTGCAGATAATTCGGTTTCTTTTCTAAAATCATTTCTTACGATCGGTTTCTTGTGGATGTTCCATATGTATATACCACCCGTTCGTCTCTACAATTATGCGGACTCACGCGACACAGTTCTGGCAAAGGCTGGTTTCCTTTATTGGTTTAAACGCACCTTTGAAACAAATACATTCGTAACTATCTGTTGACTTTGAAAGAAATACAACATATTTCCTGTACAAATGAGACGGATTGGAAGATTTTGGTAGAACCGCACTTTCTTCCTCCCTCTGGTTTAAGAGCTTAAGTCAAATTGGAGTTGTAGATTATTATCACTGTTTATTGCTTATATTGTTCGTGGCTCGAGTTGCAGTTCAAAATTTTTCTCGTCTTGTTGTCTTCTACTGTACATTCCATGTTGCATGTTGATGGCTTCTGTTTATTTTGTCCTTAATCAATGATATAATGTATTAAAATGTGTTGACATTGAAATAGGCTGATATTATTATTTAGTTGTTTGAAGTATTCTTGAAACATGCTGCAATCAGTTGACTTATCGGTCGTGTGGTTTTACGCTCTTGCTTGGGGGTATTAATTATTAAGCATCTAATAGGTTGAAGATGTAACCTGTAACAGAAAAGTATCATTAATCTATCTTATATTTTATCAAAAACTTGTAACTCTAATTAACTTGGCTTAGCTTGTTCAATTTAACCATAGTTTAGCATCAAAAGGGATAAATTTCCTTTCCTTAAGGAAACCATCTTTGCCTGTGATAATATAATGTTTGAATCATCACGCTCTGAATATTGTGTTCCCCAAATAGCATCACTACAAGAAGCACTCATCAAACTAGAGAAGTGGTCACAAGACAACGACATGTACTTCAACCAGGACAAAAGCAAGATTATGAAGTTCCGCAAGGGAGGGAATCTATCGTCCAAGGACATCTTCACCTGTGAAAATCAAACGTTGGAAATAGTAAACTCGTTCAAATACCTAGGAGTGACTCTACAGGTCTCCGGACTGACTTTCACCAGACACACAGAGAACAAAACCGTCGTGGCGATAAAGGCCACAATGGAGATCCGAAACCTGAAAACCCTCTCCCTTAGAACCGCAATGGCGCTATTTAAGCTAAAAGTCGCCCCAGTGGTGTCATATGCCATCGAGATGATATGGCCACACCTAAGCCACAAAAACCTACATTCTCTCGACAGAGCCAAGGCCAGATACGTAAAGCGAGCTCTCTGCATTTCCAAATTCGCGCCAACCCGACTTGCGTACCAGCTAGCAGGTACTAGATCTTTAATTGAAGGTATAATGACTACCCATAACCTGGCATCAACCCTAGCCTCCACAAAATTCATTGAGGAACAACTCCTGAAAACAGAAGAAATAAACCCGGAGTTCTATCGAACCCCGGCCATGATTAACCAAGAATGGAAAGAAGCAAATTTCGAGCTACGCCACATCTACACCAGAGGCACAATACATGGGATTCATCATCGCATCTGTAACAGGAAAGGATTTCATGAACCATCCATAGACTGTGTGTGTGTATTACCCTTTCACGAATTGATTGCCAGCGGTAGAGATGGGAACTATTCTTTATTTACGTGTGTCAACCGTCAACCTGCTTCGTTGACAGGTACAGTTGCGCGAGTGGGATATGATTCCGATCCATTACCCTGGTCATCGTTTAACATTTGTCCGTGGTGACATGAGATCCTGTGACGCTTATCTTACGCAATGCTGCTTGACTTATGTGCAGACCTCATTCTGTCATCACTGTGTCCTCCGCTGTACCGCGTGGGGCTCCTGCTACAATAATCAACAAGCACTGGCGCAGCCATGGTCAGCGGCAATCAAATGTTAAATGAGTAATAATCTGCGGTCTACACTGCCCACGGTATCACCTGATTGAGTGCACACAGTGGACATTACTTCTGTCCCACTATGCAAAAGACTGAACGGTTGCTATATTGTGTAACATGATCCTACTTACTGTATGGCCATTGGCTGCAATGAAAAATGAAAATCCACAGCCTGCTTCCAGTCACCGACCGGGTCAGGAATGGAATGAATGGAGCCCCCATCTAGCGGCGAGGATATGAACTGTGCCGGCTGCCGAGGCCTGACGCACTCCTCTGGGGCAATGATTAAATGAATGACCGAAGAAATGAAATGATAGTGGAGAGTGTTGCTGGAATGAAATTTTTAAAGGGAAAACCGGAGTACCCGGAGAAAATCCTGTCTGCCTCCGTTTTGTCCAGCACAGATCTCACATGGAGTGGCCGGGATTTGAACCATGGACCCAGCGGTGAGAGGCCGGCGTGCTGCCGCCTAGGCCACGGAGGCTCCCCATTGGCTGCAATAAATTATATTATTATTTAAATAGCAGAATTGGTCAGATTTTTTCAGTCTGCTTGTGTATTCTGAAGTTCGTTGGTTGCATCCCACTAAATTACAACACTTGAAGATTCACTTAAGGATTTTATTAATGCAATATTTCATTAGATCTCCACATACGGATCAGTAAATAACTAGTTTTGAACTTCTAGAATGGTGGTTTTTATATCTTTAAAATATTTATCATAAACACGAACGAAATATATTCTCAGACCACTACATCTGAAAAACTTTTCTACGAGTTTTATATTTACAACAGTGGTTTCAATTACGGACGAACATAGACGACTGTTTCTTTCGATTCATTACGAATGTATATATATGTTTTGTGGTGATAATAAACCGTGATTGGCACGACAGTAAAGGAAAGCCAAAAACAAAATATTTCATGCACTCGAAATTAAAACAAGAACTACATTTGTAATACAGCCATTGCATTATTCATGACGCCATATTGAATTATTTGATTGCCATACCTGCGTGCGGGCTGACATATGTGTGTGTGTGTGTCAATAGAACGGAATAGTACATTCACACACATAGGCATACGGTCCTCGTTAATTTCTGTGTTCCCACGATTGACATTTTTTCAGAGTTCTTACTTATTTTATCTATTTATCGTATGGCGTTTAGTGCCGGGAATGTCCGAGGACATGTTCGGCTCGCCAGAGGCTGTAGCTGCTTCAAGCGGACACCCCTAGGGTGAGCTACACGTTCCATTCGACTTTCGATTCGTGATGAATTATTTTTAGATCAGTCTCGATTTTAGTGAAGCTGATCTAAAAATAATTCATCACGAATCGAAAGGCAGAGCTCTCAACGTAAAAGAAGCAATCGAGAATCACTTAGCCAACAAAACAATCCCAACAATCTAAATGAACACACTTTTATGGAGAGTTCACCCCTTTTCGCTCTACTAAAAAACACACCCTGTCGAAAACAAGACACAACTTAGCGATACAGCCAAGCTAGATAAAAAAAGGGGGGAAAATAGCGGTGTTTATAGGTAAATGTTATTTGGATCAGGTGTACTATGTACATTTTTCTGCAATAAACCTAGGCCGATATGCGCGGCAGTATTAAAGGTGCCGGGACGTCTTCAATAGACCGTGTACCGCTTAGTATAAATGGCTTTCGAGCCCATGCGTGGCGAAGATAGTTCCACGGTCTTTAGTAGATGCAGACTCCTGCATTCAATAGCATACACTTTTATCTAGATTTGGCAAAGTCACACAAATATACATGGCACTGACCTCTGGAAGAACATAGCAACTAAAGGGGGAGGAAGGGGAAAACCAGTTCCGCCCAGCGAACACTCGGGGTTAGTCGACTACAACTGGTGTCTATGAAAACACGCAACTGCTTCAAGTTCCAGTTAAAGAGGCAACTCGATAAGTATAAGCTTGCATTATTTCAGTATAACCATAGTTGATTTTGTAAAGCCATATAATCACCTCTAACAGACAAATTCTGGATTTTCATCACTATTTTAGAAGTTCACCTAACATTAGATATACCACATTTAACATACATCGACTGTTGCATTACCAACACTGCAACTAAATAATTGTACATTTTGTATATATTTTTCACCTGTATTCTCAAACATAGATGTTATAGCCTAAGTGTAATGGATCTGATGATGATCGCTTGACGATCGAAACTGGTCATCCTAGTGTATTTATTAATCTTATGTAATTTATTTCAGGATCAGGGCATAACCCAGCTCTATTTGGGTACATTCGTGTTGACCGACTGAAAAGCACCAAACTTTTGTTTTATATTGTGAATGTAAGTGGAATGTTTTATTTTTATAAGCCCTAATCTTATTTTATGTTGGGCGCTACTGTAAAGGAGCTCTTAAGCTCCAAGTGTAGCCGTGAAAATAAAATCAAATCAAATTAATCAATCAATCTCACCAAAGTAGACCGGGTTCGTTTCCCGGTTAACACATGAGAGATGTAAGAAGTGAAATGTCATGTTCTGTGGTTTGGATTCCACGTAAAATGAAGGTCCTGTGGCTCATTATCACAACATTAACGGTGACGTAAAACTACAAACTTCCTTCCTTCTTCTTAACACTCAAAAATGGTTTATCATATTTCAATCATTCAATCAAGGTATATATTGAAGAAGAGATCAGGCGGCTTCGGTGGCGTAGTCGGTAGCATGCTGAGCTTCTATGCCCAAAAACGCGGGTTTAAATCCGGCCGAAATCGTCGGATTTTTTAAGAGCGTTAAAAATTCCTCAATATGCCTTCTTTCGGAAGGGAGGTACAGCCGGCGGTCCCATGTCATAGATTTATTGCATGTTAAAGAACCTTCCACCAATTGCACCTGTGTGAAGCTAAATTGTATAGATTAAGTATATAAGCAACGCTCTTAGTATCCTACGTTCGTTGCCAAGAGCCGACTGCGGTGGCGTCTGGTAGCTAAGTTCTGAACTAGTAGTCGTTGATGGTGGCGTTCGGCGGCAAAAGCAGGAACTATTTGAAAAATTCAAAAGTCTGCAGTCCGTACTTGAATTAAAAAACAGATAACACACACTAATGCAATCATCAGAATTAACACCGCTTATCAGACAGATTCTACACACACCCAAAGTACACGAGGCTACATGACCGCGTTGTCGCAGCCCGTAAACTTAAGAACCAACCAACCAAGAAGAGATCAGTGGATATCAGAAATTACCGAGAAGTGATATCATTAGCAGACCTAACCATGAAAAGAAGAACCCCATTGAAAGATCACTATACCTTTTTTGGTGCATTTGTAATTAATGTTCGTTGTCTTCTTCACATATTCAAACGTAAAGGAAACAATAAACGTTTCTTACGAGGTGTCGGCATGTTGGCACGCGGTAGACTGTCGATTGTTCACCGGAAACTCAACCATATCCGGTAGATTAAATAAGCAGTTTACCTTTTCTACCACTATGTGCGCTTGTGTGAGTCAAAGCAGAGTTTCACTTAAGCCCTTATCACTACATCCAGTGTGAAGATTTTTCAAAAAAAGCTTGAGGGTATTGAACCAAGAAACACATAAAGAATTATGTAAATAAGTTAATTTGGCAAGGATTTGAATAAAAAATAAAACGAGTAAAGAAAAAGGGAATTCAAGACAGTTTTCCAGAAGCGATTTTCTTATTCTCCAAGACTCACATTATGAAACATTTCCGAGCTCTTTAGCCCTTCAACGTTTGGCACAATTGAAACAAGTAGTTCCGTGAAGACCTAAATAGCCTATTTTCATATATCCTACTAATGTTAATTGCCTCTATCAACATACAAAATGTCAGTTTGATTGCTGTAATAGATTCGTAGATATTGAGAACAGTCTAAATATTTTGGATAGTCACCATGTTGGATTTTTAAATTATAGGCCTTAGATTTATGTACTATTACATGAAGATTATTGTGTATGTGTTTTATTCAAACTTCAATCGCATGATTAGGACACATGAAATAAAAGCGGGATTTTAAAATTTCGCTCAGCCGCCATCTTGTGGTTATGAAAATAATGTCAATAAATTAGATGCCAGTCGATTAAAATTTGTATAAGCATATACCGTATCAAATTTCAGTGCTCTCGGATGTTTAAAACGTAAGAAACGTCCGTTTGAATATTTAAATTTCGAGTCGCCGCCATGTTGGATTTGTGCTCGCCAGGTTATTGAATGTCCCATAGGTGAACGTATGCTTATAGCCTCTATACAATTATAAAATTTCAGTTTGATTCCGTAGTAGATTAATAGATATTGAGAACCATTTAAATATTTCGGATGGTCGCCATGTTGGATTTAATATATGTAGGCCATAGAATTATGTACTATTAGATGATGATTATTGTATACGTTCATTGTGAAAATTTTGATTTCGATCGCATGATTAGAACACAAGAAATAAAAACTTAAATTTAAAATTCGCACTGCCGCCATCTTGAGGTTATATAAACAATTGTACTAAATTAGATACCCGAGCATTACAATGTGTATAAACATTTGCTGTACGAAGTTTCATTGCGTTAGGATCATTAAATCGCGAGAAAAGTATATTTAAAACTTTCGAATTCGCTTGGCCGCCATGTTCGTTTTGTAGTTAACCGGTTTTTGATAGTCTCATAGATGAACTTCCAGTAGTGCCCTTTATCTCCATACAAAATGTCATGGTGATACCGGTAATAGTTTCAGAGATATAGAATGCCGGTGAAATATTTCGCACAGCCGCCATCTTGAGGTTATGTAAACAATTGCACGAAGTTAGAAGTCGGTGCATGAGAATGCGTATAAACATATACTGTACCAATTTTCATTGCGTTTGGTTGGTTAAATCGCGAGAAACGTCTATTTAAGTGTTGCAAATTCGCTTGGCCGCCATGTTGGTTGTGTAGTTACCAGGTTTTCAATGGTTGCATGGATAAACTTCTAGTAGTTCTTTTTATCACCGTTCAAAATTCCAGGGTGATATCGGTAATATTTTCGGGGATATTGAATGCTGGTGAAATACTTCGCACAGCTGCCATGTTGGATTGGTGAGACGTAACAAAATCTGAAGGGCACCGTCGTGGTCGCCCAAAATAGTGCTATGAACTTTCCGAGTTTCATTGAAATCGCTCCAGCCGTTTAGAAGTTATTAGGGGGGACACACACCATCACACACACTATCACACACACAGACACACGGACAAAAGGTGATCTCATAAGCCTATTTTTTTTTTCATGAATGAAAATAGGCTAAGAATTGGTAAAATTTTCGTTTTTGCTAAGATGGGGACCCTAAATTTGTCTATTAGGAAATGTTTTCAACATTAAATGACACCTGACGATTTTTAAATGAAACCAATTCAATGCTTGGGAACAGTAAAAACCGTACGAAATTAATGGAGCAAAAGTGGAGCCGCCTTATCATAAATACTTATAACCACTCAACTATATCTCAATTATTCTGAAATAGCTAACTGGGAATCTAATAAGGAGGTCAAAAAATGTCTAATTAGAAGTTATAACCGAACTACACTAATTGCTTTTACTGTCAATGTCAAGGACGGTGAGGCTTTCCTGTGAGTCTACCTCATCGTTCAATCAAACACGCAACATTCACTGGCGTAACTGATTTCATTTCACTGACTGTGAATTCGTCCCGTCCTCAAAGTGAGAAAGCCTGAATCCAGGGAATTCCAATACAGAATATTACAGTACTGGAGTGAGCCATATTCATCATGGTAATCGAGTGTTGGAATGTAATATTAGCACGGCTCTAATTCATAGAGTACATTTATGTAAGGTCTCCATAGCGCACTTGATTGCGGGGAGTGATGTGTTCACAGCCGGTGAGTGTGTACATACATGTGCTGCAAGTGGGGAGTATTCACCCAGCCTCTAGTCTAAACAAATGATAACCATACTACAGGTGTAACCTGTGGGCTTTAAAGTTATTCTCTCCCAGGGTCCCACAACTAAAGAGGCGTGTGTTGCGACCACGGGAACCCTACATTACTTACATATACCGGCTCCTCTCTTTGATGCTTCCTCTCGTTTATTTGTTCTCTTCCGATCCCGACGGAATTAGACTGTTCGAAACCTGCTGTTGTTTGAGGGTTCAGTCTTTCGACTGGTTTGATGCATCTCACCACGTCTCCCTGTCCTGTACTTCTAATATTATCACATATGGCATTGCCAGCACGTACTGAACAAGAGCTAAAAGTACTTGTAACTTGTAACTACGTTGTAACTAAGTGTTAACTATTAGTAACTAACTTGTAACTAAGTTGTAACTAAGTAGTAACTAACGTATAACTAACTTGTAACTAAGTTGTAAATAACTTATAACTAAGTTGTAAATAACTTATAACTAACTTGTAACTAAGTTGTAACTAACTTGTAACTAAGACTTGTAACTAAGTTGTAACCAACTTATAACTAAGTTGTAACTAAGTAGTAACCAACATGTAACTAAGTTGTAACTAAGTTGTAATTAACTTATAACTAACTTGTAACTAACTTGTAACTAAGTTGTAAATAAGTAGTCACTAACTTGTAACTAACTTTTAACTAAGTTGTAACTAACTTGTAACTAAGTTGTAAATAACTAGTAACTAACATATAACTAACTTGTAACTAACTTGTAACTAACTTTTAACTAAGTTGTAAATAAGTAGTAACTAACTTATAACTAACTTGTAACTAAGTAGTAAATAAATTGTAATTATGTTGTACGTAAGTTGTAACTAAGTAACTAAGTTGTAACTAAGTAGTAACTAACTTATAACTAACTTGTAACTAACTTGTAACTAACTTGTAAATAAGTAGTAACTAACTTATAATTAACTTGTACCTAACTTGTAACTAACTTGTAGCTAACTTGTAACTAAGTTGTAAATAAGTAGTAACTAACTTATAACTAACTTGTAACTAACTTGTAACTAAGTTGTAAAGAAGTAGTAACTAACTTGTAACTAACTTATAACTAACTTGTAACGAAGTTGTAAATAAGTAGTAACTAACTTATAACTAACTTGTAACTAACTTATAACTAACTTGTAACTAAGTAGTAAATAAATTGTAATTAAGTTGTACGTAAGTTGTAACTAAATACGAAGTTGTAACTAAGCAACTAACTTGTAACTAAGTTGTAAATAAATTGTAATTAAGTTGTACGTATGTTGTAACTAAGTAACTAAGTTGTAACTAACTTGTAACTAACTTGTAACTAACTTATAACTAACTTGTAACTAACTTATAACTAACTTGTAACTAAGTAGTAAATAAATTGTAATTAAGTTGTACGTAAGTTGTAACTAAATACTAAGTTGTAACTAAGCAACTAACTTGTAACTAAGTTGTAAATACATTGTAATTAAGTTGTACGTATGTTGTAACTAAGTAACTAAGTTGTAACTAACTTGTAACTAAGTAGTAACTAAGTAACTAACTTTTAACTAACTTGTAAGTTGTAACTAACTTGTAACTAACTTGTAACTAAGTTGTAACTAAGTTTCAAGTTTTAATATTCTAAGTTAAATTTGAATTTGTCACACTACTTCTATACATCCGTAACTTACCCTGTGCTGGTATATTCTGTCTCAGCCTGAATGACAGAGAAAATATTATGAGTCCTATCCAAGAGCTTTCAAGCACCGGTAGCTCTAACGCATTACCCTCATGTCCATGGATTTGTGTTTCCATTCGGGGCACTCTGATTTTTTTAGACACAGCACTTATAGATCAGATTAGATTTATTTCGCCCGGAAAGTTTAGGGCCATTACGCCTATTCTTGGATCTAATCAGTTTATACCATGACACAGTGTAAATAACAAAAATATAAATGGAAAAATAGTACTTAAATCTACGTATAAATCAGCATTACAATATCAATAAAATTAACTGAGGTAATATTAATAATAATTATAGCAATTTATTGTTTTAATTTATTATTAAGGTAAATAAGCAACATATTTATTAACCAGTCAGTTACTTAGTTATGGAAGTGGAAATACTAAGGAAATAGAAACACGTGATGATGGTGTTAATAATAATAATAATAATAATAATAATAATAATAATAATAATGACTATACATGTCATAAAAATATTTGAATAATTAAATATGCAACATATTGTTTAAGAGGATGTGAATAATTACTTAAAAATCTAAATAGAAAATAACTAAAATATAAATTAAAAAGATAAAATTTCTGCATATTAACATTAGGATTTATGCACCTTCTTAGTGTAAAATTTCGGGTTTCAATTCCTTTGACTCGCTATCTGAATCTCCCACAGATCGTGGCAGATTGTTTCGCCATAGTGCAGGAGTAAACGATGCAGTGAGAATCGACAAGGGATTGTCATGTTCGATCGTGTTCGAGGACTACGCTGACATGAGAGATGGTTGGTTGGTTGGTTTCTTAGTTTAGGGGCTGCGACAACTCAGTCACGTAGCCCCGTGTACTTTGGGTGTGTGTATAATCTGTCTGATAACCAGTGTTAATTGTGATGGCAGTATTAGTGTGTGTTATCTGTAATTCAGGTAAGGACTACAGGCGATCAATTTCCAGTAGTTCCTACTTTTCTTACCAAATACTACCGTCAACGACACCTAGTTGTAAACTTGGCTACCTGATGCCACCCCAACTGCCACCTGGTGGCGATCATTGGAACTAATAGGCCGTTAATCAAATCTAACCTACAAATTTAGCTTCTCACAATTGCAGTTAGTGGAAGGTTCTTTTACATGACATAAATCTATAACATGGGCCCACCGGCTTTACTTCCCCTCCGAGGGAAGACATACTGAGGGATTTTTAACGCTCTTAGAAAATCCAACGCGGCCGGGTTTGAACCTGCGATCTTGGGCACGCTACCAACTACGCCATCGATGCCGCTCTACATGAGAGAGAGCGAAACCGAGTATAGTCTACAGGTAGACTGGTGAGGAGAGAAGATTAAATTGCGTACAGTATTAAAGGCAGTGAACGGTAGGCATGTACTTTAAAATAATCATGAGGTCATAACCCACGGGATCATTTTTTGCACGAATACAAACCACCAGACATGACATTTCTCCCTGAAATTCCAACATGTATATCCGTAAATCGAATCTGGTCCACCTTGGCGGGAGGCAAACAGCTTGATTGTAGCACAATCATGCTTCTTTTGTAATAGTATTCCATACTAGAATACGTTAGAAAATGAGAAGGACGTACATACAACAGAGCGAAGACATTTACATATATTCGGAAACAAGTTTGGTATGTACTTTGTTTACGGAGTCTGACTCAAATGAAGACGTTTCTTCTGAATATTGTGAGGTGCTCGTGTGCAGAATGAAGAAGAATAAGAATAAGACGAGCGAAGAGAGGTAGAGAAGAGAAAATCAAGAACGATTTGAATGAAGTAAGCCCCATTGAAACGGGACTTAATGTGTTCATGCTAGATATGAGGGAGCATGCATTATGCATGCGAAGCACAAGTGCTGGCCACGGATAAGGTCCTGAACTCTCGAGTCGGAGTCCAGGAATTCCGCGCCATATGTGACAACTCTTATAGTAAGGTCGTTTCAAATCACTTCACACTTCCACATATATTCTTATTTCTCATAACCAGCCCTTTACTGTTTCAGATCTCCCAATACTGTTCCGACATGGGATTTACGTCGCACTTTGCGAGATAAATGCAAACTTCAGTTAGATACTTTTATGGGATGACTTCCCTACAGTTAGAAGAAGGAAGAATGGTGGTTGGTGTTGAATCACTTAGGGGCTTTGCGACATCGTGATATATAACCCGATGCCCTTCTAGTGATTGTAATTCTAGCTGTTAATTTTCCTACGGATCTTGGGATATCTTGAGTCGTCAGCCGCGTGTACTGATGTGTGTGTTGAATCTGCCTGATAACCTGTGTTTCTGTGGTGATTGTGACTGTGTGTAACTGTAATTATTGAGGTCAGGAAATAGAATAGATAACTCAGGAGTTGAAATAAGGTACTATCTGGATATGATCAATCATTTATGTAGGCCTACTTTCATACCTACTAATAATTGACAATCACAAATTTTCAGGACAATCTGTATGGGCCTACAACAAATTACTTTTGTAGATTTTAGTAAGTTTTAAACACGTGGCGGGCCAATTGTTTTATAATTTATGTTGTAGAAATTCCACGTTAGTCTGTACGCCTTATGGTGGTCCCTTGTCATAGATTTATGGCATGTAAAAGGTCCTTCCACAGACTAAACATGTGTGCAGCTAAATTGTTAGGTTAGATTTCGTTAGAACGCTCTATCAAATTTCCAGAGTCACTACTAGGTATCACTAATATCTGGTAGCGAAAGTTGGAACTACTTGACATTGAACGGAACTTGTAGCTCAACCTAAGGGTGTCCGCTGGAAGCAGCTACAGACTCAGGCAAGCCGAACATGTCCTCGGACACTCCCAGAACTGAAAGCTATACGATAAATAATTTATAATGGACATAGTTGGATCTTTCGACGTTGGTCTTTCTATTTAGTCCCAGTGGTAGTTTTTTTTATCAAGGAGTTTGAAGGAGGATACCTGTAAAATTGTGCTATTTTCCATGTGTAGCGGAGTTTTATTTTGGTATTTTGATAGGTTTTCTATGAAACGGGTATTCTCATACGATATTTGGAGGACTGCGTTTTATGCTATATTGTGACGTCTATGTACGGCGTATCTGTTTTCAACACTAGCATTAGTAATGCTTGCAATTTCATTATTATTATTATTATTATTATTATTATTATTATTATTATTATTACTATTATTATGCATTTTATGTTCACCACGTCATTGGGCATAATTCACAATTTCATCGGCATTGTTGCTCTATAGAGTGGATTTCTCTGTATCGGTAGGTTGAGGAACGAACGAACTACTGAGCAGGTTTCTAATATAACTACTTTCTGCATACTGGTATGCAGATTATGGTGGAGCACTAGTATATCAAGGTTGGCCTTCAGTGACGTCAGTATGAGATTATGGAAGAGATTATGATAGGCAATACAATGACAAATTCCTGTCGCCACATCTGTCGGATCTCTTCAGCCAGAGGCATGTATTTCGTCACTTTCTTTTTCTTCTTGTTATTAATATTATTATAATATATTATTTTCCGGTACATCATAATTATACGGGCTCTAAAAAACCTAAGTATAGTTACTGAAAACACCAGTTCGATGCTGGACAGCCAAATTCACTCCCTTGTGTTGATTATAGTTATTATTTTACGAACTCAAAAGTTTGAGGTACCGTAGGATATTTATCATGTCATCTTGACGCAAGTATAACGTAATACAATAATAATCATTTATTGCAGCTAATAGCCATGCCGAGATACAAAACTATTACTGATAACTTAAATCTTACTCATCCAAGTGTCTATATACAAAGCGTCTGACAGGTTCTGATTGCTATATATATAGTTATTCGCAGCAGAAACGTATTAGCGATACTTTCCTCTGGGCGCAGGAAATGGCGTGATATCTGTCACAAGCACTACCACACAGAGAGAAGGTGCATTGGGGCCCTGGGTCATGAAATCCTCTTGTTGTGCATATCTTAAAATGAAAACCATGGACTGCAAATCGGGTGATCGTATGCCGTAGTTCAAAGTTAGCATTCATCCAGTCCGTCGACATAAGAGCTTCTGTGGAATAGAAATCAGGCCATATGCCATTACGCTTGAGGTTTAGTTCTTCGATCAGTCTCTGGTATTGCACTGTTGATGGTAGGGAGTTCTCCAAACGCAGGTTTTCTTTGAAGAAAGTATCCCTTGCCAGTACGTACGTTAGACGAGATGGCGTGTATTTTGATAAGTGCAGAATTTTCTTTAGAAAAGTAGACTTAACTCTTTCTATCTCTCAAAGGTTACTTTGTGTCAAATGATCCCAAGTTTTTTGAATGCCGTATGTCACTATTGGAGTTATTTTCGTTCTGAATAAATTCATTGCGGTTTGTAAAGGTAGATTTCCCAGTTGCATTATGTCTTGCATTGCTTTTATGGCGGATGTTGTTCTATCCCTGATATGTCGCGTGAATACGTTCCCTTGCATTTGCATTACTACTCCTAGGTATTTGAAATGATTAACATTGACTAGGGGTTATCCATCTAGTAGTATATGCTCATCTGCGGATAGTTTCCCGCCTTGACGGAATGCCAGCATTACTGTCTTGGTGCAGTTTATCGTCATATCGTTTTGTTGAGCCCATGTGGTAAGTTTATCAATGGACGATTGCAAGGTTTCCTTTGATGTCGATGCCACAACCATACCATCCGCGTAGATGTAAATTTTCGCTCCCTCAAGGTAAATAGCATCAATGACATCAGCTGTAGCGATGTTAAATAGTAATGGGCTCAAAGGGTCACCCTGAAGTACACCATTTTTCTGTTCTATTCGTTCTGATTGAACTATACTGTCGTCTATTTGTAGGCTGTTTTTGTGGAGAATGTCGCTTATTATCCCAAAAAGGTAATGTTCTTTTCCGATCATATTTTCAAGTTTCCTGAGCAAAGTGTTTCTACTCACTAGATCAAACGCCTTGGTGTAGTCGACGAATACTGCATATAGCTTTCCTCTTTTCTGTCTTAGCGCGTCTTCTACATTCGTTAAAAGACAGTTAATGGCTTGTAGTGTATTCCTTCCTATCCGGAAGCCAAACTGTTCTTCAGGTATCTTGTTGTCAACTAAATCTGTGAGTCTTCTAGTGAGTATTTTCGTAAAGATCTTAAAGATTGTGTTTTCCAAAGCGATACCACGATAGGAATTCGGGTCTCCTGTATTACCTTTTCCTTTATACAGCATCTTCAAAGTCTAGGTTCTCCAGTTTGACGGTATGTGACCATGAAGTAAACATTCGTTCATGAGCTCTGCCCATAGCCCTTTTAACAGCGGTGCTGTCATCTTCAGGTGCTCGTAGTGAATAGTATCTGGACCACATGCTTTCTTTTCTGCGCAGTTGTTTATCTCAATTAGGACATCTTGTGCCGTGATCGGCACTGTTAGTTGAGAAGGGTTGCTAACCTGAATATGTCTGGTGTCCCGCGCTAGTAGGTTTGCGGTAAGATGCTGAATCCACGTTGTCATAGGAATGTCCTTTGGGAATTTGGGTCTTCTGGGATTTAGGGCTGAGAAAGTGTTTGTTTCAGCCTCCTGTATTAGTTGAGCTTCCTTCAATTGTTGATAGCTTTCCTTTGCTCTTTTAACTACCTCTCTATAATATCTTCTTTTCTCGACATACTCTTGTAGTGCTGTATGTGTACTTGCCCTTTTTAGGTAGATTTCATTAGAAAGCTAACTATTGCAATGGGTCCCATGTTTCGACTTCCGGAAAATTTCGACATATCTTCGCGTTTCACATCCCCCAGACCCCAAAACCACCGTCAGTTCAAAAGTTTATATATAATTTATGTATGTATAATTATATATATATATATATATAGCCTATATATATATATAGGTATATATATATATCAGTTTCTTGTGGACACGATAACTGCCGTAATTTTGCACCAATCACTTTGAATTTTTTACCGAATATGTATACCTATAAAATCTCGGTCGAGTTCGTTACTGGGATAAATCGGTCGAAGGGGGTGAAAATGGGGGGCTTTTTTCGAAAAATTGAAATATTGCTATAACTCTCTTAATATGTGAAATATCGAATCCGTTCAACGTTCATACTATGTGTCGGATAAAGACTAAAACTTTATGTTTGAAGAGTTTTTTTATAGCACCAACCATTAACCAAAGGGGTGGGAAAAAGTGGGTTTATCGGGAAACATGAATCATATCTCTGTTAATAGGCACAATATCAAAACCGTACAAAATGGACAATATTCCCCTAATAATTACCTAAAACTTTTGTATGAAAGAATTTTTGATATGACCCAGCATTATGCCAAGGGATGAGAAAAATTATTTCGGAATTATAAGAAAATGCCAAGAGCTATCAGTGGTTGCCATGGCAACACTACTAAATTGATGAGGGATGAGCCATCAGACGTTGCCAAGATAACGCACTTGCACGAGATCAGATTCAGATTTCCATCTGACCAAGTGTGAAGCGGCTTCGGTGATGTAACTGGTAGCATGCTGAATGTCTAAGCCCAAGGTCGCGAGTTCAAAGCCGGCCGAAGTCGTCGGATTTTCTAAGAGCCCTAAAAATCCCTCAGTATGCTTTCCTTTGGAGGGGAAGTTCCAACGTTCGTTGCGAGTTGCTGGTTGCGGTGGCATCTAGTAGCCAAGTTCACAGCTAGGTGTCGTTGACGGTAGTACCTGGTAGCAACATTAGGAACTACTGCTTGAAATTGACCGTCTGCAGTCCTTACTTGAATTACCGACTAATACAGCCATTCCTAAGTACACGGGGATACATGACCGCGTTGTCGCAGCCCCTAAACTGAGGAACCAACCACAATCTCTGCGGGAGATATAATTTTGCGTGAAGAAGTAACAGACCGTTACATAGTTACACATCAGTGTCGAAACCTTGCATAAGGACAGTGTGACCACAAGAATAAAAATTGACCCCAAATGACAAGAAGGTTACCGTTCCCATAAGACAATAAAATGTTTAAAATAAGCATAAAATGACGAAAAACAAAGTTAATTAATCTCCAATTATAAAGTACCTTCTCGCAATAAATGAGGTCTGATCCTTCTACGAAAACCTGCATATTCTGCCTATTTTCGCCTATCCCCAAGTTTTTCCGGTGAAATCTACCTCCGCCTTCCGGCGTGCCGAGAGGACTTTTTATCTTGTGTAATGCTGCTAGCGCCTCCTTCCTCAGTTGGTAACATTCGGTAGTGGACCATGGTTTTGCTCTTCTTGTATTTTGACGTATCTTAGGAGTTGCGTCCTTGATATGATTCTCAATCAGTGTTAGCGCGGCGTCTATGTTTCCAGATTTGATTATGTTCGTGATTCCTTCCATGTCTATAGTGCTCAATTTGTTCATGCCTATTTTCCGCGAAATAGGGGTTCTGGAGCTTTTTTGAATGTTAATATTGATGTTAACGGAGAGGGTGGTTGTTAATGGGAGGTGTTTTCTTGCTACAACATAGGATATTACTTATTGATGTAATGTTTTTATGTCGTCGCTTATGAATAAGATCTATCGTGCTTGTGCCATTGAAAGCTATGTATGTCTTCTCATCACTTTTGTTCGTTAAGGAAAAGCCCTCTTCTTCTAAGTATTCAAGTAACGCGTTTGTTTTCCTGCATGGGACATCAATGCGGCAGTTGAAGTCTCCGGCTATCATTATCGGATTTGTGGTAGGTACTATCGACATTGCTGTGCCTAATTCGTCTATAATGTCTACTTCTGTTAGGTCTGGTTGGAAGTATGCGCACAATATTGATAGCCTGTTCGTTAGTACCAGCATCACATTGTCAGTTTCAAACGGTTTTGTGAATGGTGATAGAGATGGTTTGAGTAGGCAAGAAATGCCGCCTTTAGGCCTGCCTTTGTCTCCCTTTGATGCGTACCTGTGGAGGCAGTAAAAATTATGCGTTTCCCAATGTTTTGTGAGGTAAGTTTCATTAAGAATCACAATGTCGTATCGTTGTAGTAGGTTGTTCGGGGCAAGGTCTAGCGCACTTGTAATTCCCTCAATATTCCATAGTAATGTCTGTAACCTGATTGAATTAGTCTTATCTCTCAGTTCGCTAATACTTGGATTAATATATTTTACTTGACTTGAATTTGTATCCAAAAGTCATTGGGTGGGCTCACTTGTACTTGTAGGTATGAGTCCTGGACGTTGTCTTGGGAAGCGGTAGAGTCGTACTATCACATTTCGTGGCCAGAACAATGGGTCCTTAGTTTTTTCCAGATCATCGAAGTTGAAACTCACTTTAAAAGCCTTGTTTCGCCCCCTAATATCTATCTCTTCACATGTTATATTTTCAACGATGTGCTATAATGTTTTCTGCTTTGGTCTCTTCATCAAGTCTTCCTACATATAACCAAGCTTTGCGCGGTGCTGCCTTCAGCCTGGTATTCTCCTTTGTTCCTATTATTTGTTGACTCCTTCGTTTGACCACCTCCGTCCATTGACCATTTGGTGGTCGATCGGCTGGTTCTTCACAAGGTACTTGAGAACATAAGATTGTTCTTCCTTCCTTCTTACGCTGATCTGTCATAATTACGTTATGTACATCGTTTCCCTCATATGCCATATCGTCGCATGACTGAATTGGTGGTTTAGGAGCCCGTGACTTTACTGTTTGTATTTCAATATGGTTGATTATGTTAGGGGTAAATGCTGAAATAATTCCCGTCTTTATAGCTTCTTGGATGCCTTCCATCATCGATTCTATAATGGCCTTCATTTGCGTTAATACATTTGTCGTTACTCTTTCTTCTATGTCGGCCATGCAAAGGAGTTTTGGTTTACACTCAGAGCATAACCACGTGAGCTTGCAAGTTTTCCGTCTCATTACGTCAAATTCACCCATTGTCAGCCCGCAACATTTTAAGTGCTGCTATTTATGGCATTTTTCACATTCTATGGCGTCTTCCTTATTATTTACTCTCATGTTGCAACTGCTTCATTGAGGTAAGTCGGTTATTTGCTCATTGACCATTATGAGTTACCAAAGTGACGCGGGGTACGTTCGAAATTAGTACCTAGTGATACTCTCGGTTGTTACTGTCAACAATAATTTGCGGGATACGGGAGAATATTTTCTCTCTCGTTGGTCTCGAATATTACGGAATTTAGTAAATATGGCTGAAGATTTTCTGTGTTTAGTTTGATACTAACCTTATGTTAATACAATGTATTATTATATCAAATCTGCACGCTGATGGTACATACAATTCCGCAATCTTATAGTAGAGTATTATTTACACTTTAAATCGTTTTGTATTCTCTGTTATTCGAATTAGACACGATTATTATGCACATTAACCCGTCATACGTTATTCACAGTCTACACGAATATGCGTTACGGCACACAATTGTTAGAGAACAAATTCGCTTAGTTCGACAACTGATGTAAATTTTAAATGCATGCCTTCCATGTTTCACTTAAAAATAGGGTATTGTATTGATTTCAATATTGCAAATACATTAAAATTTACGAGGGCAGTATGGAAACTACATTAACCTCAAAGCTAAATGTGGGAGCATTTCCCCGAACGTATGATGGTACATAATTCGATGTGAATGAAGTTAAATTCTTTGTACAAACACTTCATTAGCACTAAAACTAGCGGGCTCTCTCAGACTGCTCCTGATTGCAAACTCCATACGCAAACACAATGATTAATATGGGCAATTAATTTGACTGATCCCGTTGGTAGATATCTGATACAGAACATTGCCATTGTCTGATTTAATATTATGCATAATGCATCAGAACAAAGTAATTTCATCGATTAATGCAAACACATTCACTGATTATATCTCGTGTACGTTTGACATTCCTAACAAACTGATTCATATTTCGTCCAGACTTTTATGGCAAGATAAATGAAAAAGCATCTCTCGAGTACACAATTACAATAATTTTGCATTCTGCTTGTTTTGCTGGGAAAGTAAAATCGTTTTGGGTGACCAACTGACGAAGAACTCATTGCCCTGTATGTGAAACATGGCATTTTCTTTCTCTCTGTACGCCATGAGGCGAAGAGCGGGATGAAGGGAGTGGTCAAGCTGATTGTTTCTCACAAAGGCGGATTCGGTTCGATGGCTCAATGCATGAGAGATTTTCTAAATGAATTATCACGTCCTGTGGTTCGTATTCCACGTTGAAATAGGGGTCTAGTGGATCATGAATGCTTTAATAACGGTCACGTAAAACAACAAGCTCTCATTTCATAAGCAAGTTTTTTTTTTCAAATCCTGTAATGGAATCCAGCTCCATGGCGTGACAGCCAAGATGCTATTACTAGGCAACCAGAAGCATAATAAATAAATAATAAGAATGTTATAGATTTTACGTCCCTTGTTAAGTACTGCGGGTTTTTGAGACGCACAGGTGCCTGAATTATGCCCCTAAAGTGATCTTTAACGTGACATTAATTCTACTGACATTGCTCCCTTGCTATGGCAAACCCTCAAATGACAACTGATTGTGCCAGGATTCGATCCTGCAACCCCGGGCACATTCATTCACTTATTTGCAATTGGGGCTGTGTCCCCTAGTGGCAAATTGAGTACACATAAAACGTAAACAATTATACATAAACATTCAATAACAATTCCACTGGATTATTTACACAAATCATCAGTCTTTTCTTTGGTCAACGATTACTAGGCCAAGTTCAGAACTTAGCTACTAGACACCACCGCAGTCGGCTCTTGGCAACAAACATAGAAACCTAAGAGCGTTGTTTTCATTCTTAACCTATCCAATTTAGCTTCACACAGGTGCAATTAGTGGAAGGTTCTTTAACATGCCATAAATCTATGACATGGGACCGCCGGCTTTACTTCCTCTCCGAAGGAAGGCATACTGAGGGATTTTAACGGTCTTAAAAAAAATCCGTCGGCTTCGGCCGGGTTTGAACCCACGATCTTGGTCATAGAAACTCAGCATGCTACCGACTGAGACTGCAAGAGGCAGAGCGTCATGGTTATCAATGGCACGGTTTACGAAATAGTACATTATGCAACGAGCCTATAATGGCTATAATTAAGACACGAGTATGTTTATAAAACGAGCGTATGCAAGTTTTTAATCTGCATACGAGTGTCTTAATTACCATTATAGGCGAGTTGCATACGACTGTTTATGTTCGACGATAAGTATAACTTTATTATATGTATTAACATAAATATTCACAAATATCTGCTCAGTCGCTAGAATGTTGTAATCGGGTGCTGAGGTGGGTAGTATATCTATGTTTTCCATGCTCTCTGGACAACTGACGCATGCGCTCTGTGTGCTTCAATGCCATATGTGCAGATTTTTCACCAGTATTCAGTAAAACTGTCACCGAAGTCGTTTCAATACAACGCGCTGTGTAGAAATTGGATTTGGGGATATTAAGGTCTCGTATTCACCAGTTTATTTACGCGAACATAAGGACGGTGCACTTTCGGTAATTTATATCGACATGTTGGATTTTGAGCGCATGCGCGAAGGCATCCTTATCTAATTGGTCACACAACTGTTTCTTGAGCTCTGTTTGGTGGGAGAAACTGTTTCATAATGAAAAACAAGATGTTCAGTAAAGAACATATAGCCTACTTTCTCCTAAACGCATGGGTATTGTTATAACTCTTTGTCCTTTTCAAGGAGTATAATTGAATGTTGGTTGTAGTAGCTTGTTGAAATACAACGTGCTATAGGGATATTAAACATGAATATGAGGTGCCCTTTGCTAGTGCTACCTCTGTACCAAATTTCGTTCAATTCGGTTTCACCGTGTTTGAATTGATAGGGGGAATCGATTTGCACACATACTTGGCCACCATCTGCAAAATACTGGGCTGATGTTCTTGCAGTTTGGTCTGAATATGTTTCCCACATAAAGATATGGTGTTGCAAAATTTGGTAGAGACTAGATTATTAGGTTGGTCGTAGCTTTTAACATTTGGGTGGCCGCGATTACGTTTCCGTCAAGATAGCGGTGATATAAAACATGACACTGAGGCGCCCTTTGCTAGTGCTACCTCTGTACCAAATTTCGTTCCATTCGGTTTCACCGTGTTCGAATTGATAAGGGGAATCGATTTTCTCACAATGATGGCCGCCATCCGCAAAATATTAGGCCGATGACCTATTAGTTTGGTCAAAGGATGCTCCCTCCATAAAGGTATGTTGTTGCTAAATTTGCTAGAGATCGGATGATTAGGCTAATCGTAATTTGATTTAAGCTTTGAACATTTGTGTGGCCGCCATTACGTTTCCGTCAAGATGGCGGCGATATAGAACATGACACTGAGGTGCCCTTTGCTAGTGCTACCTCTGTACCAAATTTCGTTCATTCGGTTCCACCGTGTTCGAATTAATAGGGGGAATCAATTTTGACATAAAGATGGCCGCCATCCGCAAACTATTAGGATAATAACCTATTAGATTGGTCAAAGGATGCTCCCTCCATAAAGGAATGTTGTTGCAAAGTTTGGTAGAGATCGGATGGTTATGTTAGTCGTAATTTAACTTAAACTTTGAACATTTGTGTGGCCGCCATTACGTTTCTGTCAATATGGCGGTGATATGAGACATAACACTGAGATGCCCTTTGCTAGTGCTACCTCTGTACCAAATTTCGTTCCATTCGGTTTCACCGTGTTTGAATTAATAGGGGGAATTGATTTTCACACAAAGATGGCCGCCATCCGCAAACTATTAGGCTAATGACCTAGTCATTTGGTCAAAGGATGCTTCCTCTATAAAGGAAGTTGTTGCAAAATTTGGTAGAGATCGGATGATTAGCTTAATCGTAATTTGATTTAAGCTTTGAACATTTAAGTGGCCGCCATTACGTTTTCGTCAAGATGGCGGCGATATAAAACATGACACTGAGGTGCCTTTTGTTAGTACTACCTCTGTACCAAATTTCGTTCCATTCGGATGCACCGTGTTCGAATTAATAGGGGGAATCGATTTTCACACAAAGATGGCCGCCATCCGCAAACTCTTACGCTGATGACCTATTAGTTTGGTCAAAGGATGCTCCCCCAATAAAGGTATGCTGTTGCAAAATTTGGTAGAGATCGGATGATGAGGTTAGTCGTAATTTGATTTAAGCTTTGAACATTTGTGTGGCCGCCATTACGTTTCCGTCAAGATGGCGGCGATATAAAACATGACACTGAGGTGCCTTTTGTTAGTACTACCTCTGTACCAAATTTCGTTACATTCGGTTGCACCGTGTTCGAATTAATAGGGGGAATCGATTTTCACACAAAGATGGCCGCCATCCGCAAAATATTACGCTGATGGCCTATTGGTTTGGTCAAAGGATGCTCCCATCATAAAGGTATGTTGTTACAAAATTTGGTAGTGATCGGATGATTAGGTTAGTCGTAATTTGATTTAAGCTTTGAACATTTGTGTGGCCGCCATTACGTTTCCGTCAAGATGGCGGCGATATCAAACATGACACTGAGGTGTCCTTTGCTAGTTCTACCTTTGTACCAAATTTCGTTCAATTTGCATTCACCGTGTTCGAATTGATAGGGGGGGACAGACATTCAGAGTACACACACTCACACACACACAGACACACACACACACACACACAGACTCACACACACACATACACACACACACACAGACTCACACACACACATACACACACACAGACAGACACACTTTTTTCGCCCTGTGTTGATCTCATAAGTCTACTTTCATTTTTTGCAAAAATCGAAAGTAGGCTAATAGTGTTATAATGAGCCTTATTATGATACAGGTATCTGATACATAATAGTTAGGGTCGAACATAATAGTACATTATGCAACGAGCCTATAATGGCTATAATTAAGACACGAGTATTTTTTATAAAACGAGCGTATGCGAGTTTTATAATTTCCATACGAGTGTCTTAATTACCATTATAGGCGAGTTGCATACGACTGTTTATGTTCGACGATAATTATAACTTTATTATATGTTTTAACATAAATATTCATAAATATCTGTTGAGAGTCAGCTACTGGAATTTTGTGATCGCAGAGCGAGCGTTGGGTGTTATATCTTTGTCTTTCAAGAGCTTTGAACGACCGACGCATACGCTCTGTGGGCATGCAATGCCATATGCAGCCATATGTTTACATCAGCCGTCCCTCAGTAATATTGTCACCGCAGTCATTTGAAGACAATGCGCTGTGTAGAAATTAGTGTTGGTGATTTTAAGGTACAGTGCTATTTCTTGTCTCATATTCGCCAGTTTATTTACGCGAAAATATGGACGGTGGGTATTCCATGTCGGTAATTTATTATAGTTCGATGTTGTGTTTATGTCCGACATGTTGGATTTTGAGCGCATGCGCGAAGTTATCGTTAACTAATTGGTCAATGAACGAGCTCTGATTGGCTGGAGAAACTGTATCATAATGGAAAACAGTGTTATAATGACCATCATTATGATACAGTTATCTGACACATAATAGTGAGGGTCGAACATAAAAATATTTACAGTACCATAATGTGTACGCTGTATAATTTGTCGATCCTTATCTTTGAAGGAATGACTACTCCTACTCATGTAAGTGGGCATTCCCATATGGTTGCTAAGATCACCTCATGTTGGTTAATTTGCATACGTTTTGTACATAGCGCAGGTTTTAGATTTCATCCTCCTAGCCTCACGTGATTCCCACCCAAGTTTCTTCAAAATACGGGTCACACTGCTCCTGGGATTAAAGTTACTGAGCACAAATCTAACGGCCTTCCTTTGCACTATTTCCAACTCATTTATAATCCGTACTTAATATAGATCCTAAACCACAGAGGCGTATTCCAGAATAGATCTTACAAGTGATAAATACCTAATTATTAAGAGGTACCCCTTCCTTTTAATACCCTCATAACAAAGTGCAAATATTTGTATTAAGCTTTAGAAAGTACACATTCTATATGACTACTCTATTTCATATCATTCACAGCAGGCGAGAACGTTGCCGCTGTGCCACGCAGCCAGTCAAGAAGTATATGATAGCCCAGGTCTGGGTGCGCCATGAAAAGACATGCCCCGTGTCCTTAAAATGAAATAAATATAACAACAATTTTAATGTGGTCGTTAAAATCACAATACCCACCACGGGCCTTACTATTGCAGTGCAGTTGGGGTGGTCACAACAGCCACACCTGTAGATGTGCCGGTGTTAATCAGTGATACAGCGAGGGTGTCACTGAACGCGACAACTAAAGTAGTTAAATCATAGCTTCATAAATTTGAGTATTTTAGGTTCATGTCACCATCTTACTAATTCATGTCCGGTAACTTGTAACTCTTGTTTGGTATTTTTGTAAGAGATAATGATAAGATACCTATAGTCAATAAATATTATTATAATATATTAATGTTCCTTTACGACACCACAAGTACTACGGAAGTGTGCAAGTTGACGACAAATGGTCCTGCCTAGCTTTACAACCCTTATAGTTTGCCGGAAACGTTGACTGTCTTCTCCCCAGTGGCCTGTGGATGATAAATATTTGAAACACAACTTTGTTTCGAAATATTGTTTCATTTAAAGATTTTGCCATCTGATATCTTTCTTGAAAAGAGTTTTCGATTTCTCGTTTGATTCTTTCGGTATTTTTCTGAAAAAAATGTTACATATTTCATATGATTTTCTCTGGAAGCCTAATGAATTGCCAATTTAGCCTGGATCCTATTTGAGCATAAATCACTGAATTTCACTTTCCAAAGTAAGGAGAAGCTTATTAGCGAATAACTATCAAGGACCTAGGCAAGACCAGTTGTCTTCAATTTTACGTATGAAGATCCCTTTCACCCATACGTAATACTTGTGGTGTTGTCGTAACTGGTAAAATAAGCCATAAGACGCGGCATCACGGAATTCGTTAGGCTAGCCCTATTATTCAAGAAACTGAAATAGGAAGGAGGTGAGGTAACTAAGCTAACAATCCAAGAAGGGATTTTGATTACTATTGGCACGTCCTTTCAATTCGCTCTTGTATAAATCAAAAGAATACCAAAACGAAGTTATGAAAATTCCCTAGCATACAATTGCATAATCTCAGTTTTCTATTCTTTTGACTTATACACCTTTGCCCTAACAAGGGCTATTGGCTCAAAATGAATTCATTTCATATTCAGTTTTTAAGTTTTTATCTGGGTGTGTGAAAGTAAATTTTACCATAATAGTACAGAACATTAATCTGTACTTAAAAAACAAATGGTCTATGGTGTTTTACTGTCATTTCCTTTGACCCAATTGAGTTATTGCACACCTCAGTAGTCGTACAAAAAGGTTTGGAATGTTTTACCGTGTTTACAAAGGCAATATTAGCTGCTGCTACCAATACTGAAGCGATCGGTGTTAAAGCAGCTAATATACATCATAACACATGAGTTCATTTAAAAGCTCTCGACTGGACAAAGGTTTGCCCTCCAGCGAAAGGGAGTAAGGGGAAAGGGGGGAGACTGCAGCAGTGGACTACTTGAAGAAAGCCGCTGACATAAACATTTTATTTTCTCTGGAAAGTGTCGCTGTGAAATACATTTCGCGTGCTCTTGTTTAGCGAGTAGAGACCGGCCGATAATAAGATTAGTTCCCCGACTGCCGCCTGCATGCTAGGCCACCCATCCAGCCCGGTAATTACACCTCTCCCCCCTCCTCACGCTGCTGAGATCCTAAGCCGTCGCGGTCACTCCGGTATTTATAATTGGAAAATGTAACTTCTTCATTACTGTTCCTGCTCTCACTCTTTCGCGCTCTCTCTCTCACTTTTAGCTTCGTCAATCTTCTTCTTTAATACCATTTACATGCTCATTGTTGGGATCTTCTTTTCCTGCGATATTCGTATTTTACCTCACTCTCTCCTCTTTCGCTATGAGACTGATTTCCATAACAATTTGAGTCCACCAAGATGGTCATTATTCATGCGACCTCTGTCGGCTTCGAAGGATCAACATTGAGCTGCACCAATGTATTTGATTTGAATGTTAATATCCTCATCTGGCAAACAGCTCTCGCTACTATTGCACCAGGATTCAGGATTTACCATCAGAACAATAAAACACTGACATCATGGTAACCTATCAGTTACGCAACTATCACGAGGCTGAGTGTACCCCATCCCAGCCCTCAGACCTGAATTACATTTCTTGGTGAGAATCGAATCCGGGCCTCCATGATGACAGCCAAGAATGCTAGCCAATACGCAACGAGGCAGACACATCGAATTAAGGAAGCGCTAACTTAAGTTATGGTAATATTTTGGGTTCTCAACATATTGAATTATCACAGGAAGTTGTTTGGAAGCAAAATGTTAATATCCGAGATATGTGCTTTTGAAGTATGTCAATTTTAGCAAACATCAACCAATAGCTTTCCCAGGCTTTTCATTCACGGCCTTTTCCCACTGCTTCCATTTTAGCTAAATAAGGTACATTATCTCGGAGATCACTGCACTGACCTACTTGAGATATTAATAGTATTTTATATACGTATGCGCATTAATCTGACCTATAACAATAGCTCCAGAATGTATATAACTTGAGAGAAAATGCTTTGCTTAAAAGTCATAGTTTGCTTTTAGACTTTGAAGGAAAAATTTCCAAGTAGTACGATTGAAGAACTAGAACCATGATTCTAGGTTGGAATTCCAGGCATGATCTCTCTTGTAAGTGTATTTAGTTTCAAATCTTCAACATAAATAGTTGAGCAATAAATGTACCTTTTGCTTAATATTTTTTGGCTGCGTGGCTCAGCGGTAACGTTCTTGCCAGCTGTCCCCAAGGCTGCAGGATCGAATCCTGGCGCAGACAGTTGGCAAAGGGTGAGCAAATGCGAGGGGCCATGTCAGTAGATTTACAGTACTTGCACGTTCAAGATCCTCTTCAGGGCAAAGTTACGGCACCACGGCGTCTCCAAAAGCCCCGCTAGTTAAAACGGACGTTAAACCAATAACATTATTATTATTATTTAAATAATCATTAATTGTAATGTTGGTAACAGTGAAGGATATTGCTTTCTCAGTAACAACTATTTCATCTTACAAAGGGAGTAACACACAACATGTAGAAAAAAATTCATAACAATTCATTCAAAATTTTGGGTAGTATGAGCATATTAAGACTTTTTTTCTTTCAAATTTTCAGTTAGCGACACCTTAAAATCACCAAGGCTTATGAATTGAACTCGCCTTTAATTTCATTTGTTTGCATGTCTGCTTACTTCTAACCTCCATCACATACATATTTGAATTGTTATTATTGTTGTTGTTGTTGTTGGTTGATTAATGAGCTTTGTGACATCGTAGCCATGTAGAACCGTGTAGGCTACTGTACTTGTCTGAATTTTTCTGATAACCTGTGCTATTGTGATGGCTGTATTAGTTTGTGAATTTTTTAAATTCAGGGATTGGGATGGAGATGGCTGTGACTTTAAGTTAGGAATCATCCCGGAATTCGCCTGTGAAAGGAGTGATAAACTAGAGAAAACCACTTCCAAGATTGTTCAGTTGGGAATCGAACCTACATCTTCTCAGTTTTGCCTCACAACGCTGATTGTAGCCCGTTTCAGCCCTCAGACCAGCATTAAACTCTATTAGTTAGTTAGTTATTGAAGTTTTAAGTGGCAGAACAGCAAGATCATCTGCCTTAAACTATATTAGCAGAGCCGGGAATCGAACCCGGACAGCCAAGAATTTTAGCCGCTACACAACCAGCTGTTCATATGAACTGTAACGGGAATAATATACGTTATGCTTTTGTAACATTTCTGCCCTTCCGGAAAAGTTTACAGCTACATAAATGAGGATTCCACCTGCTTCTTGTATTATTGTGAACTTCCAAAAGTTCATTCTGTAGCCATTAATAATTCTGCACTCCCAACTGGCTTGCGAAATGTACAGGACGTTCATATGTCTGGCTCGGTCTGGAAGCTCACTGCACGTAAACGCAACATAAATCATGCAGCACCATTCATCTTTCCATGCTGCGCTGTAATCTAGGATCCCTGAAAAAAGAATGTTTTACGCACGTACGACCAGCTTTCACTTCCTCAAGATGCTGATAAGACTTGGGCAGTGGTACAACAAGGGCATAAATAGCCATTGGCGTCTCAGTTGTGGACTTTAACATACGACCAGACCTAAAGAGAGACTGCGACATGAGGCAAGATGAAGCCGTTTGCCTCCTCCAAACACGTTCAGTGAGAAACTTTAGTAGACTATGTGTACCTACGAACAGGCATACGAATATACATACTGTCTTCTCGACAGCTATGATGTCGTAGGGTTTCAGGTGTATAGAACGGAAACCGTGAATCAGCACGGAAAGTCTGGAGTAAGCGATGCAGAAAGCTCCTCGATGGAGGTATAAGCCTTTCATTTTGCAATCTTAGAAAATCCTATCCGTGTCAGTTTTACAGGTGATTCAGCAGCCCCTTCCAATATAGTTTGCTGCAACCCATCTAACGTACGACATGGTTATAGGTGGCTATTCCCCTGCAGGCGTTCTGTATGATACTAATGTCCAGTGAGCACATTTTGCACACGATTCTGAACCCACCGACAGGTTATATCGTCCGTTCCCAAAACATGACGCCTTGAAATTATGTTGTGAAGTCCGTCTACAATGTTAATGTGTCGTGCCACATGACCGGGTGGAACGAACAGGGGAATCAATTCATAAAACTAGGTAACAGTGCAGAAATTAATGTTTTAAAACCGAACCAGATGGCGTATCTACTCTACTTCAGTCGTACTAACAGCACGTCCCCAGCAGTGTAGCGTAGTGGAGGTGGTTAGGCGTTATCCTAGTAAATCGACGTAATGTGCCATCGGCGGTTGGAATCCGGCATTGTTCAAGTGATTTTGCATCGGTATGATGTTTGAATGAGATAACACAGGCCCATGTTTGCCACATTCAAGCAGAAGAACGACGCTGTTATTCATCTTGTGCCCTGCACATAATCCGCTGATTAGAGCCTGAATGCAATCTATGCTGTCATTCAGCAGGTTTTCCACAGAGGAATACGTTGAAATGCTCCTGATTTATGAGGAAGCAAGACTACGCCTGTACCAGGATCGGTATACCGACAGGCAACACCAAGCTTCTACGTAATTCCGCCGTGTTGAAAGACGACGCGTGCTCGGCACTACGTCTGTACCAGGATCGGTATCCCGACAGGCAACGCCCAGCTGCTACGACATTCCGCCGTATGGAAAGACGCCCAAGGACAACGGGTAGTGATTGCCAACCGGCCACCAGTCAGCGATAGGCCCGTTACATCAGGTGAAACAGGGGCCGTTCTGGAGGCAGGTCGTAGTAATCCACATATCATTACAAGGGTGATTCAAAAACAAATGCACGCGAGTCAGCCGTCCGTCAGGCAATTACTGCATTATTGCCAAACTGATATTGTACTGCCCCCGGGGGTGTATCACGGGTAAAGCGTCCTTTGGTGTGAGATGTGAGTGGAGCGGTCTGGGGCAGCAAGGAGCATGACAGGAAGTGCGTGCGTGTTAGGAGTGAAGCCCGTGCGATGGCCTTGCGTTCGTAAGTGAATGGATGAGTGCTTGCTCAGCACTCGGAGGACTGGCGGGCTGCGGCACGTCGACAGGCCACGGGATAGCAATCCGTGCGTAGAGTATGATTACACCAAGGGAACGATTAGTCAGGGGTTCAACGGAGGCTTCTAGAAATAAAGGGATTCAACTGTGTGTAAACTGGTGGTTTAACCCACAATGGCAGAACAGTACAAGTCACTTTGGAGCTTCCAGTGAAATGAAATGAAATGAAATGAAATGAAATGAAATAACAGTTAGCGAGGGTTGGCGTGGGAAGGAGTAACCTGAGGGAGTAACCTTTGAGCACACTTACCGTAGAGCGATGAGACAGTCCCGATGTGAAGCAGCAGCGTTACCTTCCACAAGAAATCCCCTCCATTGGTAGCTGGAGCTATTTATTGGAATCACTCTTGTGTTGAAATCTTAGTCAGCGTTCTACATGTTATGCTGGTCTCGATTGTTTGGATAGCTAGGTTGTGATGAAATGTTGCTCCACATGTATGAGGTAGCTTGCCAGGCTACTGTTGTTGGTGTTGTTTCTTTTGTAGTTTTGCTGTGAGAAAAGGGTAGTTGTGCCCTGTAAGGGCTCGGGTTGTAACAATATACACCATGGCATAATGAAACAATTGTACATTTGGCAAGACATGACTGCTTCACCATACTGGGTCTATGGGTGTTCATGGAAGGCTGACACACATGTCCCACGTGCTCATTCATACCGGGTATCACCACGCACTTCCATTGGTGAACACGTTGTCAGTACACGTCTGTCTGCCATCGTGAGTTGTACTGGATTGATATCGGTCACGCCGGTCTGCAGCTCCTCCTCTTCGTAGGTACTCTGTGCATGCGTCATTTCCCCTCCACTGACGCTCCTTCCGTCGCTGAACCAGCCAAGGGTGCGGATTCTTATGGCAATTTTTTGTATCACCTGGTGTAGGCTACCATCTGCTCATGAAATAAAAAGACGAAACTTACTTTAGGGACTTCCCTCGTACATACTTATATACGTATCTCCATAGAAAGTTGAGTAATGTGTTTCTGGTTAAATATAAGATAGGGCCAATGGGCCTTAATCTTGCCAGGCTAAATAAAGCAATAATCAATCCAATCAATAATGCACTGCAAATTTAAATTTAGTCACTACGGGAATACAGGTTATACGACAAGTTTAAATCACAACCTCACGGGGCTCATGACCACAGTGTCCCAAGCCGCTTAAATTAATCAACAACATAAATTTACTTCCAATGTTATATGTTATAGTCTTTGAATCTTTATTCGCATCTAGATTTGCCTTAGAATGGTGCGCAAAAGAAAAAAAAAATAGTCAGACAACACCCATTAGTGGCCCGCGTAATGGCTGAAGAATATAAGACTTAATATTGATATGAAACTCAGCTAAGTAATATTTGGTGAGCTTTAATTACTTGTCATTTAAAACCAATATGCTATCTTTTTAAAATATATGTTTTTAATCAGGCGAAATCCCACCAAATCCATCAGCATCTCATAGCCCCGCCATTGAATGCTCCTTCGTTGCACAATGATTCAGCTATGAGTTCAATCTACAATCTACAGTACTTACCTTTGTTTTGTCAATACTATATCATACTTGGACTGCCGGTGCAGCAGAAGAGAGGAGAATTGAAGCGTTTGAAAGTGTTACAAGGAAATGATGAAGATCAGACAGTTTGGGTTACAAATGAAAAGGTATTAAGACGAGTGGAAGTTAAGAGATGTTTGTGGCGACTGCTAATGAAGAGAACAGATAGGTTGATAGGACACACTGTAAGACACCCAGGAATAGCAAAATATTTATGGATGGAATTGTCGAGGACAAGAGCTGTAGGGGTAGGTCAAGGTTAGAGCACGTTAAACAGATTGTGTCGGATATAGGGTGTGGTAACTATGTAGAGATGAAACGATTTGCTCAGGACAGGGAGGCATGGAGTGCTGCATTAATCCAGTCAAAAGACTCAAAGCGCTAACAGCATATCATACATACACCTGTGACTGTTCTTGCATGTTACTTGCAGTTTGTATAAGACCACCTTGTGGTGTAGTGGCTGTTCCTCCCAACGTCCATGTTCAATTATTTCTTCTGCCAAGATTTTCAATTCTTGTCTGGTAACTGGAACGTGAACACTCAGTCTCATACGGCATAACTGAGAATATGTGGGTTCTAATCCCACCTCAGCAATTTTGGAAATAGTTCTCCGTTTGGTTTCACCTCATCTACTTCAGACAAATGCCAGGATGATTACAGTATAGTAAAGCCACGGACGCCTCTCTCCCTATCCTAGTCTCAAATAGAAATACAGGCAATACTACAGACATCACAAAAATACACATCGTCAGCCATACCCTGTACATAGGCAGGAACAGGGGGTTTAATTAACCACGTTGTCGGAATCCCTAAATGAAGGAACCTCTCTCTTTCTTAAGTTAACAGCCCTGGGGCTGGTTTGCAGCAACTCGCCAATCTCCTCTATTCTCCGCCATCCTCTTGCAATTCACGATATGATTTTGTGTTCGTGTCTGTCATTAACTGTGTGATGTATGCAAGTGGTGGTCTTCCTCTAGTGTTTTTCCCTTCTAACATCCCTTCGATGACTCTTGCTGGCAGGCTATTATGTCTGAGAATATGTCCCAACATATTTGCTCTTCTTGTTTTCAGGTTCTTCATAAAGCTTCTACTTTCTCCTGCTCTTCTGAAAACCTCTTCATTTGCCATATGTTGTATCCAACTGATCTTAAGCATTCTTCTCCAGCACCAAGCCTCAAAAGCCATCAACTTCCTCTCTTCCGACTTCCCTATTGTCCAGGTCTCACTACCATACAAAGCCACACTCCACACGTATGTCTTCAACAGTCTTTTTCTTATTTTTAAGTCTATACTTCTGGATGTGAAGAGATTCTTCTTTCTATAAAAGGCGTTCTTTGCCTGAATAATTCTACTCCAAATTTCTCGTTTGCTGGTTCCATCATACGTTATCAAGCTTCCCAGATACTTATATTCCTTCACATGTTGTATTCTATCATTCTCGATATAAATTGCTGGTACTCTTCTATGATCTTCCTGGTTCCGACTGCATACGAGTATTTTTGTTTTATTTTTATTCATCTTCATGTTAAATTCGTTTTTAAGGATGTTATTCATTACATGAAGTATCTGTTGAAGATCATCTTCATTATCTGTTGTTAAAGCAATGTCATCTGCGAATCGGAGCATGTCAATCTTCTCCCCATGTATATTTACTCCAACTTGAATCTCTTCTCTTATCCTATTTATGGCATCTTGGACATACACATTAAATAAGTAAGGAGATAGCGAGCATCCTTGTCGTACTCCTTTTCTTATTTCAACCTCTTCCTGGTTATTGCCAGATCTTATTATTCCCCTTTCATTCTTATATAAACTATGTATTATTCTTCTATCTCTATAAGAGATTCCCACTTTTTTTAGTAACTTGAATAGTATATTCCAATTCACGTTGTCAAAAGCTTTCTCCAGATCCACGAATGCTAGATATGTTGGTATTCCTTTCCTATTTCTCTTTTCAATTATTTGTCTTAGAGTTAATATTGCTTCTCTTGTTCCAATGCCCCTTCTGAATCCAAATTGGTCGTCAGTAAGGTAGTTATCAAGGTTGTTCTCTATTCTCCTAAGTATAATACGTGTAAGAATTTTAGATGCATGTGTTGTCAGGCTTAATGTCCTAAATTGATCGCAATTTTGTGCTCTGTCTTTCTTTGGAATTGGAATTATTATGCACTTAGTAAAGTCAGTTGGTACTATTCCAGTTTCATACATTTTGCATATCAATCCATACATTGCATCTTCAGCTTTCTCTCCGCAGTTATTTAATACTTCTGCAGGGATTTTATCTACACCTGGTGCTTTTTTGTCTTTTAAATCTTTCAGTGCTCTTTTAAATTCCGATTTTAGTATTTGGTCACCTCTATTCTCTGCATCTGTCTGGTCTTCTTCCACTATTACTTCCTTATTCATAACTTCATCTCCATAGAGGCTCTCTAGATATTCTTTCTATCTCATCCCAACCTTTCCCTCTTCATACAGGTATTGTCCATTCTCATCTTTAATACCAAATGTCTTCTGTTTCTTCTCACCAAAAAATTGCTTCACATTTCCATATGCTTTTTCTAAGTTATTTGCTTTAAAATCGGTGTCTATTTCATCACATATTGAACCCGCTGAGCTATGGTTCATGTGATATTTTTATGACAGAACATTTATGATGGGATGTTGTACCTTTGAACACACCCAGGAAGCCACGTGGAGCTGAGAGCTCACGCGATACTCTTTGAAGTAGCGTTGGATCGCACTCTTGACTTTGGTGAGAACTGCTAATTATTTATCTGAGGTCTTATTAATTAATTTTATTCTTTCTCAAGACTCAGAATATTCCATTTCGTCATGCTGCATTATTAAAACATTTTTGAGAATGTTATTTTAGCTTAAGGTAAGGTAATACCCTTGCAGATACGCAAATAGGAACGTAAGTAGTCGCTCAACGACTTCGGTTTGACGACCTACTTCCTTGAGACACCCAGTGCCTAGCACTACGTCTGGAGAATCCGCCTAGTATAGGCGTGTAATAGCATTTGTCCTGTAAGACATAGAAGAATATCCGCTGTTTAGCGAGGAATTGGTTATCAGGTGCCATCGTGCACTGGCATCTTGTAAAATACTGGTATTTATGCACAGTGAGCCACAGAAATATATTGAATATAATTATTGGCAAGTATAAGTGAATTATATAATTTTACCGGAACACCACATTTTAGTACCCACGTGTTTGTGGAGGGCCAAATGCCTTGTGGAAAATATACAGGTAAATGTATTGCAACTTCTTCAAATAAGTGTGATTATGATAGTGTAACATATTTGGATTGCCAGAGTGAAGTTTTTATTTCCAAAACGACGTACATTTTACTGATGCTGCATGATAGAAACGTTGCGTCATTAGCAAGTGCAGAATCATAGAGCAGTGCTAGCTCACGTATCTATTCACATCCACGAAATTAAGGCTGTGTTGTCAATTACTATCAAAGCCTACAATACTTACGACGAACATTATATTTTTGGAAAGTGAAAGAATGAATTTCATAATTTATTTCACCGTCAACGTGACCAGACTATTCCACACCATGCTTGAATCAGTCATCATGGGCTAATACCATCCTGGTATGAGGGTGATGTTTCTACGAGAACTAGCATGATGGTGAAGCTTGCAGAACCGAGGACGAGAAGGAAGGAATCCAAGATGCCATTTCCAGGCATATCCAGCATATTCACGGAGTTGTCGACAGGGACGAATCGAACCCTGGTCTTTGGAGGAGTCCAGATGGGAATCCTGATGAGGATAATACCCTTCCAGAGATCCGGAGAGGAATTTGTACAACTCTGGTTATTGAATAGAGGGCTGAGTGATAGCTTCTCCATGTCGTGAGTTTTTGAGCATCCATTCTCTTGTTCTAGTTCTGGTGGTATATTAGATTTAATGTAGTTTGTGAATCAACCACACTCTGTGTCAGCCATTTTTCTAGGTAGGGATTGTATCTAGTTTAATTTAATGTCATTTATTTCAGTATAGTGAGACACCCTTGGGTCTGACATTTTGGTTAACCCTGGTGCAGCTTGATGAACGTCGTAGAACGTCAAAGCCTATCTTTTGCTAGATGTGACCGTAGTCATTCGAGGCTATTTTGTACAACCCTGTTTGGGGTGATTTTTCAAGTCTTTGCTGACTTTAGTTATGACAATCAGAAGTCATGGTTATTTCTTTAACTGCATTCTTTGCAGCCAGTTTTGATACACCCCTGACTTTCGTTAGAACAGTCGTATCAGTTAGGCAATCGACTGTAATTGCCAGTTTTGTAAATGCATTATATTTTCATTTTGATTAAGCTCAGAAGCTATTCTTGGTCAAGTGTGAACCTAACGATTAGAAGGAATGTTTAGTTGCCTAGCATCGAACTCAGTTCCCAAAGTATCATTAAGCAGATCCTTGTATGGAATCTGCGCCACAATATTAATTTTTCTTGTGTCATGTAAGACACGTTTTTATTTGATGTTGTACTAGCAACTACTGAATTGTATTTTGAGAGCAAAGAGCTCCAGTAATTGTAAGATTACTATCATTTAGACGTCTTTGGTACAAAGACGGAATTACATTATTCTAATCAGATTTATTGCGTGTTTTTTATACACGGATTCTTTAGAGGTTCATAACCCATGGTAAAGTTTTTTATAAACAGGCCAGATGTATGGTTTTATTTTGATTAAATCGCCGGCTTTGAATAATGTGTGTTTTGTGTCGACGGAACGCAGGATTGTGGTAGCCTGCTGGTGACATAAACTGGTTTTGTAATCCAGTGCCCTTGAGAGCACGCTTCATTTGTTTGTGAGACAGAACGACTTTAACAAGAGACAGAATGCAATTGTATTCGCTCTTTCTTTCATTGCAACTTAGCTTATGTAACCCAGTTTTCAACCCTGTCTCAGATCACATGTTTTATGGATTGCATTTTGTTAGTTGAGCGCACTTCTTGCGTGTACTGTTTTGACGTGTACAATTAGGTCAGTTTTTCTATAGTGAGTTGCAGGCGACCCTGTTGAATGCAGGAATTTATTTTATGAAGGTACTTGTGATTACCTTGTCCGGGAGGGTTCCCGTTGACTAGATGTTATTGGAAGGTAACTGTTGTGGACAGGCCTATCGCAGAGTTATTGTATGCGAGCTTTGCGCCTCTGGTAACCCGTGTTATTGTGTGTCCGAGTTGTTATTGCTCGTTGATCTTATTCCGACTGTTGAGTCGAGGCTTTTTGGTGGAGAATGATCTTAGTCTTGACACTCCGTGCCCGAGCTATTGTCAGTATTATTCGCCATAAACCAACGATAAACCTAAACCGACATCTTAATAATAAAACGCATAATTTTGGTAAAACAAAAGCTAACTAATGAATTCTTTCTATCTAACTTTGTTCTGTTGCATTTTGGAACTGTTGACATAGCCGTGCAGTTGAAGGTGATTTCCTTGTGTGGAAATGACTAGGACAGTTGACACTTTTGTAGCGACCTGAAGCATGCGCGAACCTAGAGTTCGTAGCTTGTGGAGCTCAGGCCATGCGATGTCAGACGTGGTCTCAACTACGCATTCGTCACCGTAATTACACACATTAGATGACTATGGCTTACAAAGTGTAAACCAAGGTGTAGGCAGGAATTTAATAAAGATTTGTGTCTATTTCATTACTTATTTATGATGTACAAGTGTGTAAATCCTACATGTTACCTTATTGTGTGCTGATAGCACGTAGTTATTAAGAATAGTTAAATGTTTTTCATGGCTGTACACTTAGATTTGTTGTAATTGTTTTCTGTTACGGACGTCATCGCCGTAAATTTTGTTATTAACTGTTAGGACTTAGCTAGATGATTACCGTTAAATGTAAATGTGGAAATGGTATCATCCTAACTTAGATTTGTTTTGCTACCCTGTTAAATGTAAATTCTGATATTAGCTTAATCTTGTAACTTGAACTAGGGACTTGCGTCGTACCATTTTCCTAGTGTTGCTGTTGTTGCTTTATTATTGTGAGTTAGATCTTTCGCGAGGGTTTTTCTCAGTCAGGTAGGGATCTGCTCTTTATTTTTCTTTTGTTTATTAGTTTGCGGACTAGCCGATCGTAACCCTCCGAACTAGGCTAGGGGCTTGTGAATTTTAATAAATTTTCACGGTGTTTTACTTAAGTCTGGATGTTTAATTTCTCAGTCTAGTTTTAAGGTGAACCTTTCCTTAGGCAGTCTATGACCATCGTCACCATGTACCACGATCCCCGTGGACTACAGTGTCTCGTGCCACTTAGCCTATTAGGAAGTTCACCTGATCCTCACGGTAATTTTATTCGATTTATGGGATGTTAGGAAAGTCATCGTGGTTGTTGACTCGACTAACGGTCTCATAAAATGGCGCACGACGTTGTGGGCGGACTTGGTCGCATAAAATGGCGCCCAACTCATGTGCCGACGTTAACGTGGTGACCGTCAGTACCATGTTAATTTGGAGGATCTTAATGTTGATTAATGGTAAATTGACAGGACTGGGACGAACTTAGAAAGTCGTACTGCAGATCAATTGACCGCAAGGCATTCATGTTTGATAGAAGTCCATGGGTATGAGGCTTTAGTGTTGGATAATTGATGGATAGGGTTTTCTTTGATGATGCCTCATCCTGAGTAAATGTAATACTTTGCTTTGCTCGTCGTTGTCTTTGTAAATGTAGAAGCACTTAGTTTTCATACTCCAGCTGTACTCGTGATATTTGTATAAATGAAACAAGCTTTATACCACCAAGTAACTAATCATAGCTGTAAGTTCTAGTAGAGATTGATCCCTCACTTTCTCATATATATTTCTTGTCAAATGGATGAGGAAACGATTCGTCGCGTGTTTGGAGAGATGATGGCAGGTGTGAATGCCAATCTCCAACAAATTACTGCTGACCTAGGTGAAGTCCGGGGTGACTTGGGTCAAAATACTCAATCTATAAACACTGTTAGCGGTCATGTAGACCAAGAAAGACAGGAAGTTCACAATGTTAGTGGGCATGTAGACCAAATAAGATTAGATTTAGAGATAAATACTCAATCTGTTAATAATGTCAGGACTGATTTAACCCAAGTCAGGGCTGATATGGACGCATTTAGGGTCGAAGCCAGAAATGATCTCGCGGCAGGTTTAGCGGCAGTTAGGGTTGATGTCATACGACACCATCAAGAGGCTAACCAGCGTGTAGATTGCCTAACAGACCAAATGAATAGAGCTAGGGAGGATGTGCAAAACCGACTGGAGGAGCACACGGCTCAAATTCAAACCACCATAAATAGAGTCCAGATAGACATGAAAGCTGACCTGGAACACACTCGGGAAGAATTCGGGACTCGATTGACGCACGTCAAGGGATTCATGGACACTGTAAAAAAGGACATGACAACCATGAATATCGGATTAGTTCTCATGAGGGGAGCTGCAAATGCTGTGAACAACAATGTTAGGACGATCGTTGACGGCATGTCAGAGGTCAGAGACGAACTGAACGTTAACAGGAGAAACATTTCTGAACTAACGGAAACCGTAGCAAGCCTACGCGAAACAGTGAATGTTCATCATGGGGAACATAACATTGACCTCATGTTATTAAGAGGGGACCTCAACGAACATAAGACCATAGTAGAGGCCAAGGTAGCCGAGGTCAAAGACAACATGTCAAGAGTCGAGGGAGAGATCGATTCTTTACAAAAGCGATTTGAGGAGGTCACAGTAAACGAAAGGTTAGACCTTAGCCATAATCTCAGAACGGCCATACGCGAGGTAGACGCGGACCCCAAGGGAAAGGTCGATAGAATCGAATTACAATTGAATGACTTAGGCAACAAAGTCGCGGCCAGAACTATTCAAGGACTTGAAGGCATAGAAAGACGTCTTGACAGAATCGAAACGACTCCTAGGAAGAGACACTTACACTCACAAATGGGAGAATCTCAGGAAACACCCGTTTCTCAATCTGAAGGAATGATGCAAACTCATTTTCAGCCCAGCGCACCTACAGAACCACAACCATTACAATTCACTGGTTCAGCGCCGAGCCAGGTTTTGAACTTTAACGCCTATCCCTTTCGACCAGCACCAAGTCAACGTAATAATGAGATAAATACGCCTACGGATGACTATATGCAGAACACGTTTAGACCCGCGCATACGCAGGGAAATGTGACGATAATACGTTCGAGAGAGGAACAACCAGCTCGCTTCTCCGGAACTGGAAGTGGTGTTACTCCAGTGGAATTTCTAGCCAACGTCGAAAGCTATCTGAGAGATACGATGGTAACTCCAGAGAGGGAACTCAGAGTCATAGAACGTTTGCTTGAGGGGCAAGCCAGTACCTGGTTTAGAGCATTTAGATACTCGTTTACAGGCTACCAGGACTTTAAGGAAGCATTACTAAGGACGTATTGGTCGAGTGACATTCAGCAGAGCATCCGAGCTGAAATGTATACTCGTAGATACAGCTCGAATATGCCTACTCGTTATGCGAACTACTTCGCAATACAGCTTGCGAAGCTTCGTTGTCTTCAGCCTCCGTTGTCTGAACAACATTATTTAGTTAACACCATTGTTTGGCAGTACCCTGCGGACGTAGAACGTGTGTTGATCGCTGCAGGGGCATCCACGTTTCAACAATGTGACCAGATTCTGCGACGCTTGGATGCGAACACGGAACAATTCCCAACAGACCGTCAGCAGAAGGCTGACAGGCGCGAGGAAAGACACATAAACTTGACTACTGTCGATAAAGTAAGCCAGACTCCGCAACAAACGCAAACACAAGAGAGTTCTGGGCATCGTGATAATAACTACAACTATCGTAGGAGGGAATGGAACAACGCTCCATATGCTCGAGATCAACAAGATGACCGTCGTAGTCATTGGAATCGGAGATACGACCGAGGGATGAATGATAACCAACGTCACGAAAATTACCACCGCGGGAATAACGGAAGAAACCAACAGCACGGAAGTATCCGAAGGGACTATCGATACGCTAGAGGATATAACCGAGATCGAGACTCTAGATACCAGTCTGACAGAGATTGGAAAGGAAGAGCACGGGAGAGCCGTGAGTACCACCAACAATTAAGAGAAGGAAGGAAGGAAGATTGTAGTTTTACGTGACCGTGAATCTTGTGATTATGAGCCACGGGACCTCCTTTTTACGTGGAATCCGAACCACAGGACATGGCATTTCACTTCGAAAATCTCACATGCATTGACCGGGAAGCGACAATTAAGAGAGCTGCAAATCCAAGAAGAGGGAGAACGGAGCCCAACTTCGAGGGAAAATAGAGATTTGGCGCAGGAGACGGAGCACAACCAGCCCAGTACTTCTCGCCAGGATAATAAAAAAACGCCGAAAAATTAACAGATTCTTGTCAGGTTGAGCACCGAGTAACTGCTACCATATTACTCTGGGAGCCAATCCAAGAAGACTTGTTGGACGAACGACGAACGACGAACCACAATTATGAGTTGACCCGTCTGCCCAAGATAGTAGCCACTTTGAACGAAGCCAACGTAGTCATTCTCATTGATACTGGGGCAATGATTAGTGTTATTTCCGCCGATTGCCATGCCAGATTAAAGGCCAACTCTGAGGTGACAGAGCTGCCTGTTTCAGCTGTAAGAGTCAGAGGTGTCATACCTGACCGGGTTGTGACGTGCAAAATCCAGATTCTTTGTACTCTGAAGATTTCAAATCATGTGTATTTGCACGAATTTCTTGTAAAGAAGGGCTTGCATCATGACGCCATACTAGGCGCAGACTTCATTAGAAAATATGATGGTATCATTGACATGGGCCGTAACACGGTGGAGTTCAAGCCGTACGAACCCATTCAGATGAACCTAGTTGAAGAAGAACCGGAATTCCTATCCGAATTCGACGTAGTCGAAAACTTGAATGGCAAGGAAATTGACGAGACAATCGATGCCGACGATGAAGCAGAATCATTATCAGCAGCCACACGAGAGAATCTTGATATAATATTGAACGAATACAGGGACATATTCGACACCACACCTGGTGAGATATTAGACTACGAATACGACCTTGTGCTACTGGATGATTCCCCATTCCAGAAGAAAATTTACCCGATTGCTGAGAAACATCGTGAAGAAGCTGCTAAGAAGATCCATGAGATGGAAGCAGCAGGCACAATCAAGAAGTCACCGACTACTTTCTTGAATACCATAACGCCTGTGGTTAAGGTAGATGGAAGCTTGAGACTTTGTCTCGATGCCAGAGCCTTGAATGAACGCCTAGCTCCTGAGCACGACAGACCGCCCAAGATTAGAGACATTCTCAGGAAGTTCAAAGGAAAAAGGATATTTTCATCATTGGACTTGGTTCAGTCATATTACCATATCAGATTATCTGAGCATACTCAGAAATATACTGGATTCCTGTTTGATCAGACTACTTATGTCTTTCGAAAACTACCATTTGGATTGAAAAATGCCGGAGCCGCATTAATCAGAGCACTTGATTCCAAGCTGACTCCTGAAGTGAAGCAGAGAGTAATATGTTATGTGGATGACATAATCATAGCTTCAGAAACAGAAGAAGAGCATTTAAAGACATTGCGCCTTGTTGTTGAGAATCTACGACAGGCGAATTCTAAGGTCAAATTTGACAAGTGTCGATTCTTTCAGAAAGAAGTGAAATTCGTAGGACACATAATCAATGGAGAAGGATACAGACCAAATCCGGCAAAGATTGGAACTGTTGCTGCATTTCCAACGCCAACCCGTGTGAAACACGTGAGACAATTCTTAGGAATTCTCCAATTCTTTGCTGCTCATTGTGAGAAGTATTCCGAGACTGTCGCACCTCTGCAAGGATTACTGAAAAGGAACTGCAGGTGGAACTGGAATGATGAATGCGAGATAGCTTTCAGGAGAGCTAAACAGATGCTAGTGGACTCAATTCAGTTAGAATATCCAGATTATTCCCGGAACTTTATTCTAGAAACTGATGCATCTGCCATTGGTATAGGAGCCATTTTACTGAAGGAGGATGATGAGAAGAAACGTCATTACATCGCTTTCTTAAGCCGACGTTTAAGAGCACATGAATCTCACTACTTCACGACCGAGATAGAAGCACTTGCAATTGTTTTCGCATTTGAATACTGGCAGAAACTTCTGTTAGGCCAGAGGATTATTGTGAGGACCGATCACCATGCACTGACCTTCATCTTAAGAACAAGACTGGCAAGCGACAGGATCACACGTTGGACGCTGTTTCTCCAACAGTTCGATTTGGAAATAGTTTATCGACCAGGCAGAGAGAATGTGTTGGCCGACATCCTCAGCCGGAATCCTGAAGCTACTGTTAATGCCATAGACATCGAGGGAGAATGCGAGGAACACCTTCGCCGACTTCGTCATCTACCCGAAGGACAGCGACGTGAGGAGGAACTCAGGCACATTATCCGTTTCCTGGAACGAAGAATGGATCCACAGGATGCTCATTATGCGAGAATTGCTGCTTTTGCAGATAATTACTTGATTTATCATCGTGTATTATACAAGTTTGTGGACGAGGACCACACTCAACTGCGTGCAGTTATTCCTAGGAGATACCAAGAATCTGTTATTCTTATGGTTCATCTATCCGTTGGTCATGGTGGAACAGACAAAACCATTGCAACCATCAAAGAGTCTTTTACATGGAAAGGGTTAGGAGCCACCGTTAGACAGTGTTTACGTGCTTGCGACGCATGCCAGCGGAACAAGAACACGTCACACTTGTTGAAGGAACAACTTAGACCAATACTCCCAACTCAACCTAGAGAGTTATACGCACAGGACCTGTATGACCCAATACCTAAGGCTCGTCGTGGGAATCGATACATCGATGTAACTATTGATGTGTTCACGAAATATACGATGCTTCATCCGATTCAAAAAGCCACTGCACATCAAATTATTCAGAGGATTAGACGTCAAGTGATACCGGAGGCAGGAAAGCCACAATTCTTGTTGACTGATAACGGATCACAGTACACCTCAGCAGAATTTGCCAATGCTATGAATGAGCTTGAAATAGGTCATGTTTTATCATCTATTCGTCATCCGGAGAGCAACCCAGCAGAATGCGTGATGTCCATTATCGCAAAATTCTGTCGATTATATTGTCAAGAAGAACACTGGCGATGGACTGAAGTCCTAGTCACTATGGCAAAGTGTATTAATTCAACAGTCCATGAGAGCACTGGTCAAATACCTATGGTCTTGCATTTGAACCAGATCATCATCATCTCATCATCTTCCTAGCATTAATCCCGCTTTATTGCAGGGTCTGCTTTTCTGCACTTTTTCTTCCATACTGCTCGATCTTGAGCGTCTCTAGTTGTGGCATTCTCTAGTTGCATGTCCTCCCGCATAGTATCCAGCCAGCGCTTTCTCGGTCGCCCTCGTGGTCGTTGGCCTTCTGGACTGATGTCAAGTGCAGTTCTCGCGACTGAAGAGTGATTGCTACGCAGTACATGGCCATACCAACGCAGACGGCTCTCCCGCATTTTTTCGTGGATTGGAGCCACACCAAATGTAGCTCGAACATTGTCACTCCTGATGTGGTCCAGTCTAGTAAGTCCCTGTGTCCAGCGAATCATCTTCATCTCCATGACATGTAGTTGTTGTTCATGTCTCTTCGTTACTGGCCAGCATTCAGTACCGTACAGTGCTATTGGTCGAACGATGGTTCTGTAAATTTTCGACTTCAGATATAGTGGCACATTCCGGTCAAAAAGGACTCCGGTAACTTGGCGCCATTTCAGCCATGCAGCGTTGACTCTGTTTCGGACATCTGGGAGTGTTCGGCCATCTGAACAGATTAGCGTACCCAAGTATTTGAATGCAGATGATTTTCGGAGTTCAGTGCCATCAATGTGAATAGATCCTTCACTTGGTACTCCACACTCCATATACTCTGTCTTCCCAATATTAAGTCGTAGGCCATGGGTGTCTAGTGCAGTTTTCCAACATTGAACATGTTGTTCCAATTCTTGGCGAGACTTGGAGGCTACAATGATATCGTCAGCATAGAGCAAGGTCCAGGGATGTTGTTGCAGTAGTTCGGCTGCGATGGTGTCAAGACAGATGATGAACAGGAGCGGGGACAAAGCTGACCCCTGATGAACACCAACTCGGATGGGAAAAGTTGCGGAGTTTCCTGAAGCACATCGGACATAGCTGGTGACATTCCGATAAAGAAGCTGAACCCATTGAACATATGCTTCTGGTACCCCATGCTGTCGTAGTGCATACCATATTAGATCTCGAGGTACCCTGTCGAAGGCCTTTTCAAGATCCAAGAAGGCTATATGGAGTAGTTTCCGCTTTTCAAGGTGCCTTTCCATCAAAAGACGAGCGGCGTGAATAGCATCGATTGTCCCTGTACCTTTCATAAAACCACACTGGTTTGAGGCAATCTTGATTATGTCACGAAGGCGTGTATCCACGATACGCTCAAATATCTTCATAGTGTGGCAAAGCAGGCGAATCGGTCGATAATTTGAGCAGTTGTGCACATCTCCTTTACCTTTCCATATTGGTATTGTTACACTGCTGAGCTAAGTAAGAGGAGCTTCGTTTTCATTGATGATCTTGTTGAAGAGATCTGCTAGAAACTGAGCTGCTTGTGATCCAAGCATCTTCCACACCTCCGATGGGAGATCATCCGGTCCAGTTGCCTTTCCATTTTTCATTTTCTTCATAGCGGTCTCCACTTCGGCAACCGTGATGGCTGGTACTGGACCAAGTACAGGATCCACAGCTGGTAGTGGCGGATGCGGAAATTCTTCGTTGTTAATATTTTCGAAGTGCTGTTTCCATCGGTTAAGGATCTCATTAGGTTTCCGTAGAGGTTGTTGATTTTCATTCTTAATGATCATAACATGTCCAACATCTTGAGTGGAACGATGGCGATTCTTCGCTAGTCTGTAGATATTATTTGCTCCTTCTGGTGTGTTGAGCTCTTCGTACATGCTCTTGTAATGGTCTGTTTTAGCCTTTGCCACTTCCTGTTTTGCCACCGACTTCAATCTTCTATATTGCTGACGATCAAGATCCAGTCTCGATTGGAGCCAAGTCTTATACGCTAACTTCTTCATCCTGATGGCATCTTGGACATGAGAATTCCACCACCATATCTCTTTATTGATAAAACTGCGTCCAGGTTTTGATTTACCCATGATGTCAGTAACACAAGTCGTAATATGTGTGGAGGCCTTTGCCCAGATTTCATCAACGTGTTGACCTTGTTCTGGCATAGATAAAGAACCTACAGATGTTTTCAGCTGGATGTGATGTTGTTTTAATTTCCACCATTTAATTCGTTCCGATGTAGATTTAAGACTTTTCTTGCCGAGATCAAGGCGAATCCTAAAATTGAGCAGAAGCAGATGATGTTGGGGTGCAATAATGTCTGATGGTATGACTTTTACATCAGTGACAAACTTCAGATCACTCCTTCGTACCAGCCAATAATCAATCTGCGTATTTCTTCCACCACTACTGTAGGTAATGAGGTGCGATGGTCGCTTTTTGTAAAAGGTGTTAGTCACAGCTAAGTCTAAGGCCTCAGCAAATTCCAGGATTCTGTTTCCATCCCCATTTCGCTCTCCAAAGCCTTGTCCACCATGTAATTTCTCGAAACCATTTCTATTCCTTCCAACGTGGCCATTTAAGTCACCACCAATGAACAGGAGTTCTTCTTCAACAAACTGTAGGTAAGTTTCGAGGTTGTTCCAAAATTCATCCTTCTCATCATCCGTGCACCCAGTTTGTGGAGCATAACATGAAACCACACGTAAGGTTTTCGTACCAGTGTCGATCTTAATAGACATCAATCGGTCAGAAAGACGGTTTACTTCAGAGACGTGATCTCTTAACTTTGTAATCACAGCTATAGCTACGCCATTCCTGCCTGATATCTTTCCGTGGTAGAATAATTTGTATCCTTCACCAATATCCTTGGATTTTGAGCCAGACCATTTGGTTTCCTGGATGCAGGCAATATCTACTTGTCGGTTCTTCAAGGTATCTGCAAGTTCTCGGCTTCGACTCGTAAGAGTACCAATGTTAATGGTTGCCATTCTGATTTGTTGGACTCGCTTCTTTAGCCCACCCCGTCCTTGAGTGGGGAGCCCTTGCACATTTCTCACACCATTCGGGCGATGATGATGCGCGTCGCCTACAGCGGGGAACGCCCTAGCAGTTTCATCCATAATATTTATTCTAGCCAGTGCATTGAGGTACAACAGAATTTGTTTTACCGACCGGCTTGTTGTTAAGCCTGCCATCGAAACCTCCTCCTTTCTTATCCCGGACTTGGGACCGGGCAATGGCAGAGTCTTGCATTGAACCAGATGCCGCTGAGAATATGGGACCGTGTGATTGTAAATCCACCTTGTTTACAACCATCACATGCCAGCAGACATTTAGCTGCAAGAGAAACTATGGACAGACAAGCTGCCAAGCGCTTGAGAAGAACTAGACGCCAGAGATTTAGAGAACCACTAGTTGAGGGAGACCTTATCCTCATAAGGAGACCCGGAATTTCAAGTCCTATAGACCGCATATATGGGAAATTTCTATCCTTATATTATGGCCCTAGTCGTATCCGACAGCCTTTGAACAATGGAAGTTATGTAATAGAAGACATCAGGACAGGAGAGCGCATTGGAACCTTTAATGCAGCCAATCTGAAAAAATATCACTCTTGAATGAATTTCAAGTCAAATAAAAATGTCGTCCCAACATTTTATTTGAAACGACGGAGAGGCAGATGAACCCGCTGAGCTATGGTTCATGTGATATTTTTTATGACAGAACATTTATGATGGGATGTTGTACCTTTGAACACACCCAGGAAGCCACGTGGAGCTGAGAGCTCACGCGATACTCTTTGAAGTAGCGTTGGATCGCACTATTGACTTTGGTGAGAACTGCTAATTATTTATCTGAGGTCTTATTAATTAATTTTATTCTTTCTCAAGACTCAGAATATTCCATTTCGTCATGCTGCATTATTAAAACATTTTTGAGAATGTTATTTTAGCTTAAGGTAAGGTAATACCCTTGCAGATACGCAAATAGGAACGTAAGTAGTCGCTCAACGACTTCGGTTTGACGACCTACTTCCTTGAGACACCGAGTGCCTTGCACAACGTCTGGAGAATCCGCCTAGTATAGGGGTGTAATTTCATTTGTCCTGTAAGACATAGAAGAATATCCGCTGTTTAGCGAGGAATTGGTTATCAGGTGCCATCGTGCACTGGCATATTGTAAAATACTGGTATTTATGCACAGTGAGCCACAGAAACATATTGAAGATAATTATTGGCAAGTATTAGTGAATTATATAATTTTACCGGAACACCACATTTTAGTACCCACGTGTTTGTGGAGGGCCAAATGCTTTGTGGAAAATATACAGGTAAATGTATTGCTACTACTTCAAATAAGTGTGATTATGATAGTGTAACATATTTGGATTGCCAGAGTGAAGTTTTTATTTCCAAAACGACGTGCATTTTACCGATGCTGCATGATAGAAAAGTTGCGTCATTAGCACGTGCAGAATCATAGAGCAGTGCTAGCTCACGTATCTATTCACATCCACGAAATTAAGGCTGTGTTGTCAATTACTATCAAAGCCTACAATACTTACGACGAACATTATATTTTTGGAAAGTGAAAGAATGAATTTCATAATTTATTTCACCGTCAACGTGACCAGACTATTCCACACCATGCTTGAATCAGTCATCATGGGCTAATACCATCCTGGTATGAGGGTGATGGTTCTACGAGAACTAGCATGATGGTGAAGCTTGCAGAACCGAGGACGAGAAGGAAGGAATCCAAGATGCCATTTCCAGGCATATCCAGCATATTCACGGAGTTGTCGACAGGGACGAATCGAACCCTGGTCTTTGGAGGAGTCCAGATGGGAATCCTGATGTGGATAATACCGTTCCAGAGATCCAGAGAGGAATTTGTACAACCCTGGTTATTGAATAGAGGGCTGAGTGATAGCTTCTCCATGTCGTGAGTTTTTGAGCATCCATTCTCTTGTTCTAGTTCTGGTGGTATATTAGATTATTTAATGTAGTTTGTGAATCAACCACACTCTGTGTCAGCCATTTTTCAAGGTAGGGATTGTATCTAGTTTAATTTAATGTCATTTATTTCAGTAGAGTGAGACACCCTTGGGTCTGACATTTTGGTTAACCCTGGTGCAGCTTGAAGAACGTCGTAGAACGTCAAAGCCTATCTTTTGCTAGATGTGACCGTAGTCATTCGAGGCTATTTTGTACAACCCTGTTTGGGGTGATTTTTCAAGTCTTTGCTGACTTTAGTTATGACAATCAGATGTCATGGTTATTTCTTTAACTGCATTCTTTGCAGCCAATTTTGATACACCCCTGACTTTCGTTAGAACAGTCGTATCAGTTAGGCAATCGACTGTAATTGCCAGTTTTGTAAATGCATTATATTTTCATTTTGAATAAGCTCAGAAGCTATTCTTGGTCAAGTGTGAACCTAACGATTAGAAGGAATGTTTCGTTGCCTAGCATCGAACTCAGTTCCCAAAGTATCATTAAGCAGATCCTTGTATGGAATCTGCGCCACAATTATAATTTTTCTTGTGTCATGTAAGACACGTTTTTATTTGATGTTGTACTAGCAACTACTGAATTGTATTTTGAGAGCAAAGAGCTCCAGTAATTGTAAGATTACTATCATTTAGACGTCTTTGATAGAAAGACGGAATTACATTATTCTATTCAGATTAATTGCGTGTTTTTTATACACGGATTCTTTAGAGGTTCATAACCCATGGTAAAGTTTTTTATGAACAGGCCAGATGTATGGTTTTATTTTGATTAAATCGCCGGCCTTGAATAATGTGTGTTTTGTGTCGACCGAACGCAGGATTGTGGTAGCCTGCTGGTGACATAAACTGGTTTTGTAATCCAGTGCCCTTGAGAGCACGCTTCATTTGTTTGTGAGACAGAACGACTGTGACAAGAGACAGAGTGCAATTGTATTCGCTCTTTCTTTCATTGCAACTTAGCTTATGTAACCCAGTTTTCAACCCTGTCTCAGATCACATGTTTTATAGATTGCTTTTTGTTAGTTGAGCGCACTTCTTGCGTGTACCGTTTTGGCGTGTACAATTAGGTCAGGTTTTCTATTGTGAGTTGCAGGCGACCCTGTTGAATGCAGGAATTTATTTTATGAAGGTACTTGTGATTACCTTGTCCGGGAGGGTTCCCGTTGACTAGATGTTATTGGAAGGTAACTGTTGTGGACAGGCCTATCCCATAGTTATTGAATGCGAGCTTTGCGCCGCTGGTAACCCGTGTTATTGTGTGTCCGAGTTGTTATTGCTCGTTGATCTTATTCCGACTGTTGAGTCGAGGCTTTTTGGTGGAGAATGATCTCAGTGTAGACAATCCGTGCCCGAGCTATTGTCAGTATTATTCGCCATAAACCAACGATAAACCTAAACCGACATCTTAATAATAAAACGCATAATTTTGGTAAAACAAAAGCTAACTAATGAATTCTTTCTATCTAACTTTGTTCTGTTGCATTTTGGAACTGTTGACATAGCCGTGCAGTTGAAGGTGATTTCCTTGTGTGGAAATGACTAGGACAGTTGACACTTTTGTAGCGACCTGAAGCATGCGCGAACCTAGAGTTCGTAGCTTGTAGAGCTCAGGCCATGCGATGTCAGACGTGGTTGGAGAAGTATAAATTCTGTCCTAAAACTTCCCCATACGGGAGAACGAAACGCATCAGGCGAAAGCCTGGCCAAAATAACTACTGTGGTCAAGAAAATTAGACTGAAACGGTGCGGGGGTATTGAGCATGAAATACGTGACTAGAAAACCAATATAGAGAGCAATGCATTAACAATTTTTATTCGTAATAATAAATTTATAATAAACAAAGAAATTGCACTTAAGTGCTTATTACAGAAATTAACAATTATAAATGTAGCAAAGTGTGAGGGCCTGATTACAGAACCCAGATTATAGAAAGGTCCATGAAAAGCTTACTTGATTGGAGAAAAGTTGAGCTTAATATATAAAAATGCAGTTTATAAAAAGAGAGAACCATAAAAAATAATTAAGATTGTAATAACTGGTGTGATATAAGCTCTTTATAAAATTAAACTTATCTTTGAAGAGAGTTGAAGAGAGTTGAAGAGAGTTGAAGAGAGTTGAAGAGAGTTGAAGAGCCAGCTCCTTAAAAAGTTCCAGCTAGCACACGTTGATTTAAAAGTCTTCACGGTTTTCTTGGAAGGAGGCGTACATGGCCTAGAGTTATGTGCACCATCGAAAAAATGTCAACTTTCTTTTCTTGCGCAGGAATGACATTTATAGTTTCCAAGAGTTGATCCAGAGATATTTTGAAGGACGATTCCAAGTATCCCCTCTAAGGTGAAGTTGAAGAGTACAGCGGCTGGCAATTATTCTTGCCATCTTGAGCAATACGTCATGGTGCAGATCTTGTGACGTAACTGCTCGCTAGCGTAGATATCAGCGATGGTGTCATGAGATGTAGCGGTGACCAGCGGGTTGAAGTGATCAGCAGCGGTGAATCAGAAGTATTGAAGTGGCGGTTGATCTGAAGTGATGAAGAACGCCAGCAAGCGGCGTCTTAAATAGGGACCATAGAACTCTCTCGAAGTTTGGAGATCGCCCGACCAGACAAAGACCTGCCATTGGTCGAACGAAAGTCAGGGTGACGTCAGTCGACACTACTCAGCAGACAGTGGATCAATCAGTAGATGTCTGGTATGTCATGAGTGAGGACGCCTGAGATAGCGAGACTGAAACACTCGAGGTGAGAACTATAATATCTATGAATATGTGATTGATAACAAGATTATGCATATGGTTTAAGCAATTAACAATTGTAAATAAATAATTACCATTCGGGGATCTCAGTAACAATAAATAAAATTTGACCGACAAATGGGCCAAGCTAAACATTGAAAGTATCACAAAAGTGATCAGTGGTCTCAACTACGCATTCGTCACCGTAATTACACACATTAGATGACTATGGCTTACAAAGAGTAAACCAAGGTGTAGGCAGGAATTTAATAAAGATTTGTGGCTATTTCATTACTTATTTATGATGTACAAGTGTGTAAATCCTACATGTTACCTTATTGTGTGCTGATAGCACGTAGTTATTAAGAATAGTTAAATGTTTTTCATGGCTGTACACTTAGATTTGTTGTAATTGTTTTCTGTTACGGACGTCATCGCCGTAAATTTTGTTATTAACTGTTAGGACTTAGCTAGATGATTACCGTTAAATGTAAATGTGGAAATGGTATCATCCTAACTTAGATTTGTTTTGCTACCCTGTTAAATGTAAATTCTGATATTAGCTTAATCTTGTAACTTGAACTAGGGACTTGCGTCGTACCATTTTCCTAGTGTTGCTGTTGTTGCTTTATTATTGTGAGTTAGATCTTTCGCGAGGGTTTTTCTCAGTAACTTCTCAGGTAGGGATCTGCTCTTTATTTTTCTTTTGTTTATTAGTTTGCGGACTAGCCGATCGTAACCCTCCGAACTAGGCTAGGGGCTTGTGAATTTTAATAAATTTTCACGGTGTTTTACTTAAGTCTGGATGTTTAATTTCTCAGTCTAGTTTTAAGGTGAACCTTTCCTTAGGCAGTCTATGACCATCGTCACCATGTACCACGATCCCCGTGGACTACAGTGTCTCGTGCCGCTTACCCTATTAGGAAGTTCACCTAATCCTCACGGTAATTTTATTCGACTTATGGGATGTTAGGAAAGTCATCGTGGATGTTGACTCGCCTAACGGTCTCATAAAATCACATAAGTATTTTTCTTTGTCTCGCTTGCTTTTCCTAACGTTTTCATTTCTCAGTCTTCTATATTGTTGTTTTCCTTCGTCACTTGTTGCGTTTTTGAACCTTCTTCTTTCAGTTATCATTTCTACAACTTCCTCACTTATCCATGCTTTCCTGCTGTTTTTATTTTTATTTTTTAGCAGGTCCTCTTCAGTTCCTAGTATTTCCTCCTTCAGAATTCCCCACTGACTTTCTATTGGTTTCTCGAATATGTCAGTATTTCTTTCAATCATTTCATCTGTTCTTCTTTGGAACTCATCTCTAATATTTGGCATCTTAAGTTTTGTCACCTCTACTCAGTTTTTCTCGTAACGATGTTCTTATATTTGAGTTCCGCGTGCATCATGACTTGATTAGAATCGCTTACGATATCTGCACCTGGATAACTTCTGCAATTTTTAACCTGGTTCTTAAACCTTTCTTTTACCATTATGTAATCCAATTGCGCTCTTCTCGTGTCTCCAGGAGCTTTCCAAGTGTATCGGCTTCTCTTGGGATGGTTGAAGAGTGTATTTGTTATGACTAATTTGTGCCTAGTGCAGAATTCTATCAATCGTTCACCTCTCAAATTTCGGACTCCCAGTCCAAACTGCCCAACAGTTGTTCCCTCTGTTCCTTCCCCTACCGTTGCATTCATGTCCCCCATAATGATTCCATTGTCTTCTGCTTTTGTTCCTTCTATCATGTGATTTAGATCTTCATACATTCTTTCAATTTCCTCGTCATCTCCATTTGTAGTTGGCATATATGTTTGAATTATAACAGTATTGTTTGGCTCCGTATTTATCTTGACTAGAATTATCCTATCACTATGATGCACATATCCCGCTACGCTGAGTCCCATGGATTTTTCCATAATCACTCCTACCCCATTTCTTCCGAGCGGTCCGTCTTCCGGCCCTGAGTAGATTATTCTGTAGTCATCTGACCAAAAGTCACCCGTGCCAGGCCATCTCATTTCAGAAATACCGAGAATATCTATTTTTAATCTCTTCATTTCTATTTTCAGGTTTTCCAACTTCCCCACCTTTAATAATGTGTTCACAATCCATGTTCCTATTTTCCTTACGCATTTCTGTTTCTTGCGTTTGTTAATAATACCATTATTTCCTTTAGTTGCCCCCGCCCGGAGATCCGAATGGGGAGCTATTTTACCTCCGGAGAATTTAACCAAAGAGCTTTCCATCATGAGCTGCTGATTCTTGGGATATCCAGTCGGATCTTTAATGGAGTGGTTTCCCGTTGCCTTCTCCATTCTATGCCGTTGGCCATCTGTCGTCTCTTCCGCCTTTAGGAGCAGTTTCCCACCCCAAGGGCTCATCCGCCCTCCTAAAGGACCGTTGGCACTTGATAGAAGGTGGTCTCCTTATCCCGGGAGAAGTTCGGTGTCTGATATATGCCTATTATATGGACATATACCTTTTACTCATTATCCCGAGTACTGGGCTGCCTCTTCCGCCATCTACACTGTTCCGTAGTCCATCTACCCCACTGTCTATGCCGTTGAGGACTTCACCGTAACCCTGGCAAGGGACCCTTACAAGGTACTACCAGCCGGGTCAGCTGGACCGAGGTTTTTTAAAGAGGTGTTACTCCTCTATCACTCACCACTTTGTCCTGGCTTGTGACAGGCAGAGCCTGGCTTCCCAAACATTGGGCCCAGGTTGGCGAGGTTATGAAGGAATCAAGTGCTTATAATAGGTAATCTTAGGTACAAATCTGGAACCAAGTTATTAGCATATTGGTTTAAACCATTTGGTCCTGGTTCAAATGTACGTAACCTGCACGAAGTATCAGTAGATTAAACTGCAATGTTGTTGCGGTTCTTTGATTAATGTATCGACTAACCTCCATAGCATTAATTAACTGCAGTTCGGTTAGCATCCGGAAGTGGAGCATGATAATGTAAATGATGCGACTCTTGACCTCTCAATCAGGTGGTCATAATTCTAAACTAGATATCTTCAGCCTGGATTTTAACAGCGAGTTGAATCACACCTTAAAGGAGCGAAATAAAAAATATGTTCATATCTTGAGGAAGTGGGCTAATAATATCACACTTATTTTATCGTTTACTACGAAAAATTATTTCATTGTTTGCTCTCACTTTATTTATATATTTATGTACCTATTTTTATATTAATTAATCATTATTTATTTATTTATTTATTTATTTATTTCTCCGTTAGGGTCTTCTGAGGACCACAAACCAATTTAAATGTTTAGTCCTTTGTTGTTCTTTCTTCTTCCTCCAGTCCTCCTTCATCTTTTCGCCGTTTGTCTTCTTTATCTCTTTCCACCATTTTGAGCCTATTTTCTTATTTTGCCGTTCTTGGAGTCCTTCCATTCCCAATACCCTTTCCTTTTGAAAATGTTTCTTTATAGAGCATCTTCTTCTCTTACATTGTTTCATTCTAAATCTTTCTTTACTTCTTGAAACCAGGCTGTTGTCGATTTACTTATTTATTTATGTATTTAATTATTTATTTATTTAATCATTATTTATTTATTTATTTAAAATATAATAATTTATCAGGGAAATAAAAACATTGTATGTGCCTTAAATAGGTTGATTTCTATTAATATCGCACTTCTATGAGCTTACAATAGAATAAATCAAGCCATTGTACTGTTAGAAACCTTATGAATCATGATTAAAAATGACACATGAATGCTCACTCCAACTGCATTAGGATTATGAACACAATGTCCCAACTCAAGCAATAACATATCAGTGGCTATTAGGTGGCAGTTGACCTTTGCAATCCTATTCATATTAATACAATGCACGCTAAAACAGGGAAATAATGACATTTTCACTTTCAAAGTTAACCTTTATAGTTCATAAAGTTGCATTATTATTATTATTATTATTATTATTATTATTATTATTATTATTATTATTATTATTACTAATGATTGTTAGGTGCCATGATTATGATAGTGGTGTTGATGATTTGGTGTGTATAAAATGAGCATTTGCATGAGAAGAAGGTATCATTGGTTTGTGTTATAATTGGGAACAGGTCAGTGTATATTTCAGTTAATATAAATATCTCTGTTGTTGGTGCAATATACATTTTTAGCCTACTTTTCACATTTTGCAAACATGAGGAAAATGTATTCTTATGAGATCGATCCGGGAAAGTGTGTGTCTGTCTGTCTGTCTGTCTGTCTGTCTGTCTGCCTGTGTGTGTATCCCCCCCTATCAACTCCTAAACGACTGCAGCAATCAAAACAAAATTTAGTATGAGTAAAGATGTGCACCGGAATAGCTCACGTCCATATTTGAAAATGATGTCAGTGCTACCAACTGCTGAAAAAACGCACTAGAAATTTGAGCTCCATGTTGGATATCTTGCAAGGTATGCATGGGAACTATTCCAAAATTGGCACACATGTAGATAATACTATTTCAGTTTAATTTCCAGGAGGCCAACCATGACAGTGTTGCCAAAATAATGTTAAGCCTTCTGATATGTCCAATGTTTAAATGCATATAACTTCTACACTATCAACTGGATTTCAACTAAATATTGTATGTAATATCTGTACATAAACAGATATGACTGAGCGTATTCTTAAGAGCCACATGGGCTGCCAACTGTTAATAATTGCTCTCTCTATTTTTTTAAATCAAAATACCAATATATCAGAAAGTATGCAAGCCAACAGCTTTAAACTATGTACACGTATATTCTGACATTTTAGGTTAATTTGTAGTAACTTATATACGTCAGTTCTACCTACATGATTATAAGCCTGCTGATAGTACCAATTTTTAAATACATGTAACTTCTATACTATCAGTTGGATATCAACCAAATTTCGTATGTGCAATGTGAACCATAACAGATATGACTATAACTATTGTTAAGAGCAATGAGGGCAGCCAACTGTTAATAAATGCTGTATATATTCTTTTTACCCTAATATCAATATATCAGAAAGTATGCAAGCCAACAGCTCAATACTTTGCACACGTATAGCACCTGAAATCCTAGATTAATTTGGAGTAATTAATACTAGGCGGTACTGCCAACATGATTCTATGCCTGCTGATATGTCCAATTTTAAAATACATGTAACTTCTATACTAACAAATGGATTTCATCCAAAATTGGCACAACAAGATATCATAATAATTCAGATTATTTCTGACCAGCACACGCATGGTATTGTTGGCAACATGCTTTTACGCGTGCTGATAGATCCAGTGTCTAACTGCATGTAACGTCCATTGGACCTTCAACCTAATTTTGTATTCTGTACCTTAAGAGGTGGAACTAAGAATATATTCAGTCACCATGGCTGCCAACTGTAGTGCTCTATTAGGCTACATTATACCAGGTATATTTTGAACTAATTAGATATTTCGATATTACCAACTTAATTTCGTCATTATTCTAGATAGGTTCATATACTGTAGAATAATCATTGGCATGAAAAGTAGGCTGTATAGTTCTTCACGGAACTTCTTGTTGGTTATTTTATCGCTTGTATATTGTAATGTCATAACCAATTTGAGGTTAAGAAGTGGTAGTATCATCTCAAACAAACGAGCTCGAAATATCATCTTTGGTCCAAGTAGAGGTTAGGGTATTGTTAGTACAAGGTCTTGCCGTAACTTCCAAAGCCGTCTGGTATTAGTAGTAGTTAAGGTTCGGTCGCCAGAAGGCGGCAAGGGCGTTTAGATCTCTCTGTTTCGGCGGACATTTTTAACCCGTAGCATTGCCATGGAGGAAATACTGAGTCAAGGAGCATTGGATGCCGATTAGTTCGCCGTCTTAAGACAGCAGATATCGGACAATGAAAACAAAGAACAGTAGTATCTTGACATTGCTAAGGCGCTTTTGGAGAGCATTTTGGCTATCCCCCAAAGGAATATGAAGCTGGAGATTCAAGTTGGGTTGAAAAAATTGCAGGAGGCTTTAGATGCAGGGAGTACTAGTCGGAGATCCTGTAAGAAAGCCAGAGAGTTGCTGTTGCTTCAAACAAAGGACCTTTCTTCAAGAGCGGAGAAATTGTCTCCGATATCTTCGGGAACAATTCCAGAGAACACTGAAAAGGAGGAATGGACAAGAGTTCAACCCAAGAAGAAGAGGAAACAACAGAGTAATGAAATTGAAAATACTCAGCCGCGAGTAGAAGAGGTTCAAACTGTGGTCATGAACCCTGCAAGAAAGGAAGAAGGGAAGAGGCCTAAATCAAGAAGGCGCCTTGAAGCTGTTCTTATTCAGCCAGCAAAAGACAGATCCTTCCGTAGCAAGGTCAAACCAGAGGACAGTGGCGTGGACATTAAGTCAATTAGGAAGACCAGGTCTGGAGATGTTCTTCTTGAATTGAACAAATCTACGACGTGTGAGGGTCGAGAAAACCTCAACAAATCGTTGAGAGAGGCTCTTGGTCGGGATGAAGATGTCAGAACTTTGACCCCCCGAATAACTCTGGAGGTGCGGGACTTAGACTGCATCACGACTATTGCAGATGTGGAGGAGGCGGTCAGACGGGACATTAAAACACTTAGCGGAGAAGTCAAAATCTTTGTCACGGAACCCAATAGCAGAAGTCAGAAAATGGCTATTATACATTTAGCAGAGCAAGATGCCGGTAATCTTCTGGAAGAGGGGAGAATGAAAGTGGGATGGATATATGGTAGGGTAAGGGAGAGAGCAATGGTAACTCGCTATTTCCGTTGTTTGTCATATGGACATCTTGCAAGGAATTGTAATGGCCCTGATAGGAGCTAACTCTGTTACAAGTGTGGAGATGCCAGACATAAAGCATCAGACTGTAAAGGTGAAGCACGATGAGTGCTATGCAAGGAGAAGGAGGTTCATTACACCAAACGGAACCATGCTCCTGGTTCAGGCGCCTGTATAGTGTTTAGGGATGCTCTCGAGAAGGTTAAAATCGGCAAAAAATGGTGAGAGTTCTTCAAGGAAATGTTCACAGAAGTTTGACTGCCAATGATCTCTTGACGCAATTGGCATTTGAAATGGATATTTTTCTCCTGAGTGAGCAATATCAGAACAGGGACCATCATGGGTGGTTTGCGGACAACCTTGGAACAGCCGCAATTTTCATTCCGGATCTGGGAAAATATCCAGTGACAGATCAAGATTCTAAGGATGGTTTCGTCTGGGTTAAGAATGGCACGCTTACGTACGTGAGCTGTTACTTCACTCCGAACGAGCCCATTGCTGATTTCCAGAACAAGTTGGATAGCCTTGAGGACACATTGCGTGGTATGGGAAATAACCTTATTGTAGCTGGAGATTTCAATGCCAAGGCCTTTGAATGGGGTATGCCGGATGTAGATTCCAGAGGACGTCGTATACTGGAAATGGCTGCAAGGTTAGGATTGTCGACCGTAAATGTTGGAAATACGCCTACCTTTCGACGACCTGGCTGCAATGGAACCATACCAGATGTGACTTTAGCGTCAGACGATTTTTTGTCAAGAATATCTGAATGGCGGGTGATTGAGGACTACACAGGAAGCGATCATCTGTATGTTACTTTCTGTGTACTTCAGCAAAATCGACAACAAAATGCTGTCATACGCAAACCATCATACTGGACTCCCACAAATATGGATAAAGAAAAGTTCTGTGAGGTAATACAGAGAGGAATGTTGAAAGTTGAAACGAGTTGATTTTCATTTGAGGGGAGAGAGGCGGCGGATAAATGGGTAGAGAACACTATGTTGCTTATTCATCAAGCCTGCAATAAATCCATGTGCAGGAAGAAAACGCGAAAACACAAACAGCCAGCATACTGGTGGACGGAGGAAATTGCTGATATGAGGCGACACTGCCTGAGGATGAGACGAAGCGCACATAGAGCGAGAGGAAGAGAAGAGGCAGCCTTATTCTCCGAAGACCACAAACAGCAAGAAAGGCGCTTCGGGATGCAATTAAAAGAAGTAAACCTGACAAATGGTGGGAAAAGGTCAAAGAAGTTGACAACTATCCTTGGGGACTAGGATATAAGATTGTATTGAAGAAACTTGGAACTTTTTCTAATCCGATAATGGATGCACACACTATGGACGAAATAGTCAGTACGCTGTTTCCGGAACATCCGGAGAGGATTGATGAAGCTGATGATTGCATTGATATTGAAGAAATACCATTGTTCACCGAGGAAGAATTATTGAAAGCGATTAATTCTATCAGGAAAAAGAAGGCTCCTGGACCAGATGGGATTCCAGCTGAAGCACTTAAGGAGGCGGCAAGAGCTTGCCCGCGACTCCTTTTGAACATGTATAACGCATGTCTGAAGGCAGGCGGTTTAGTGCCTGCTGGAAGAAGGTGAGACTAGTTCTTATTAGTAAAGGAAAATTGGGAGGAAATTTGCCTTCATCATACAGGCCATTATGTATGCTGTATACGGCTGGAAAAGGACTAGAAAAACTATTACAGCCTAGGATATTCATGGCAGTTCAATCATCTGGAGATCTATCTACCCAACAATACGGCTTTCGGAAAGGGCACTCGACTATAGATGCTGTGTGGGTAGTTGTAGAGACTGCAAACAGAGCTCAGATGGGTAACCATTACTCACGTAAAGTTACGCTACTTGTGACTCTAGATGTGAAGAATGCCTTTAACTCTGCCCAGTGGAGTGACATTTTGGTGGCACTTCAAGATAAATTTAGACTACCGAGATACCTCATGCGGATAATGAGGGATTATCTAAAGGACCGTATTTTGCAGTACGATACCAAGGAAGGACATAGGACTAAAAGATTAACCGCTGGGGCAGCTCAAGGATCTATTCTTGGGCCAGATCTCTGGAATATTGCATACGATGGCCTGCTTCGGCTGAAGATGCCCGAAGATGCAATATTGGTAGGATATGCTGATGATGTTGCTGCTCTGATTGTGGCTCGTGATATAGAGATGGCCCAACTGAAACTCAATCAGGTAATGCGTCGTGTCACAGATTAAATGACGGAACATAAGCTGTCATTAGCAGACCATAAAACGGAGATTGTTGTGCTGACGAGAAGGAGAATCAACACTCTTGTACCAATGCAAGTGGGAGGGACGATGATTAATTCATCAAGGAGTACGAAGTACTTGGGTGTGACGCTAGATACGAAGCTCACATTCTGGGCCCATATTCAAAGAGTGACGGATAAAGCAGCAAATATATTGACCGATTTGAGCCGATTAATGGGTAATATTAAAGGTCCGAAGCCTAGAAAACGACGTCTCCTGATGACAACAGTCCAGTCCATATTACTCTATGGAGCTGAGATCTGGGCTGAGTCCTTACGGTACGAGAAATATCGTAAAAGGATAGCAGCAGTACAACGAAGAGGAGCACTGAGGATCTCATGAGCATATCGCACTGTTTCAGAGCCTGCTGTTCTAGTGGTAGCGGGAGTAGCACCAATTGATTTACTTGCCTTAGAGCGTCAGGAAGTTTGGCGCACCAAAGAAGAACTGGACATATACCAGGCAAAGACGTCTGCACACAACCATTGTATGGAACGATGGCAACAGAAGTGGGATGATGAGACACGAGGTCGATGGACAAAGAAACTTATTCCGCGTCTGGCTGACTGGGTCGATCGAAACCACGGAGAGGTCAATTATTATTTGACACAGTTCCTAACAGGCCATGGATATTTTTGGAGATTCCTGCATCCCATAGGCGTGGCTAATAGTCCTTTGTGTCATTATTGTAATGAAGAGGATGATGCGCTCCACACATTCTTTGTGTGTGAACGCTGGTCAACACATAGAAGAGATCTGCAAGTTTCTATAGGGGCAATCACGCCGGACAACTTCCTACAGATGATGCTCCGAAATGATCAAACAAGGAATCAGATAGCTATTTACATAGAATGTGTCCTGCGCCAGAAGAAGAGGGAAATGGATGCGTTCGAACATCCTTAAGAAAAAATGAAGAAAGAAGAAGTCTGAATGACTAAGTAAGCATGCCATCACCCTGAAGTAACGCGAGAGCGGTTCCGGGGTGATGAACACATCGTGGGAAAAGGGAGGTGGTTTTTAGTGGGTAAGAATCCCACACTACTGTGGAGTGCGGACCCTTCACATGTGTCTTTTGAAGATTTTCCACAGTCCCTCGTAAAAAAAAAAAAAATATTACTATTATTATTATTATCATTATTATTATTATTATATGTTCTTAAAAATAAATATTTTTATCAATTTCGATTCTGGAATGACAAAATCAATGCCAATATTTCACAAGGTGTATTCGATGTTTGTTTAGCAATGCTCCTATTTTCCTACATAGGTCTCCCACATCAGTAAGCAACCATTTGATTATTATTATTAGTGTTATTATTATTAAAATTATTATTATTAAAATTATTATTAATACTATTATTACAATTATACATATGACGCAACATTCGATGTAAATAAAATTATTCTAATGAATAGCTTTAGGTACTAGAAATCATTTCTGAAAACCTTTGTCTGGAGCGTGGCACTTTAATAAAATGAAATTCCGACTCTTGGCGTGGTATTTCAGGAGAATGATAAAGATCTGATGGGTAGATAGAATAACAAATGAAGAGGTATTAAGACGAGTGGGCGAGGAAAGAGGTTTAAGTTGACTGTTAATGAAGAGAAGAAGTAGGTCACATATTACGACACCCTGGAATAGCAAACTTAGTTGTGGAAGGAAGGGTTGAGGTCCAGAGATATAGGGGTAGACCAAGGTTAGATTGTGTTAAACTGATTGCCTCGGATGTGGGATGTGGTAGCTACTGTATGTAGTGATGGAAAGATTAGCTCAAGAAAGGTCGGCTTGGAGAACTGGATCTGAAGACTCAAACAACGGCATTCTTCTTTTAAACTAAACGTATTTAGACGGGAAATATGAGCATCCGTGAAACATCTATGACGTAGCAATCATATGCCGGCCGGACAAGTCCCAACGGGTATCAATAGCGCAGCAGCAGTGGATCGTATTCTGTCTCCCGCCGCCTGTGAGGTTTGGTCTGTCATATATTTTTTTTTTTATGCCATTCAAAACAAGAGGCGTGGAATGTTCAGTGAAGGTGGTGTGCTAATCCACGGTAATGCTCGACCCATAGGGATCGGCGCACAGCAACTGTTCTGCAGGACGTCGGTTGAGAGATGATTGATCCTGATCTTGCTCCCAGCGATTTCCATCTTTTCATGCACCTCAAGAAACGCATGTCCTCCGGTTAGTATTTCCACACTGGCGAAGAGCTGAAGACGAATGTTATACGCTGGTTCTATTCTCAGGAGGCAGACTTCTACGACACAAGAATACAAAAGTTGATCCCAAGATAAGAAGGGTGTCTCAATACTGGTGGTGATTATGACAATCCCCCAGGGGCTCACACTTATTGGGACGGAAGTTGGTGACAGCGGGGCCCCAGGTGACTTCGGTATTGCTTTTGCTTACTCGTGATGGGCTCCTCTCTGTCATATTTTTTGTCGACATTCCTTGGTCAACTCTTGTTCTCTTTCGACCCCGACGGTATTAGGAAATCCAAGGCCTAGAGAATCTTTCACTTTTCCACCGTAATTGGCCCTTGCCTCACCTCTCCTGATCTATCATTCTCCGAGGGTCAGTTCTGATCTTTTCATGGTATTCCTTGCCTTCTGCTCAAGGCGCTAAAGGAGGCGGGGTATATGTAGCCCTACCCTTGATAGTGCTACAAATTCAAGGGCTAACATTTGGTGAGTTCAGGAGTTGGAAAACCTGAGGAATTCCTGAGCTTGATATTTTCTTCCCTTTTGATCATTGCCGTTGGAGCGGATCCTTTCCCCTTACCCTTTCCTATCTGCCTTTTATGACTCTACCTTACTCCAAGTCCCTCATTCCTCGTTGTTCGAGGGTTGGGAGCATTTCCCTTCCCTGTGGTACCCTACTTTCGATTTTTCAAAAAAATTAAAGTAGTCTTATGAGATCTACATAGTTCAGGCTGACCGTGCCGTTTCGTGCTGGACCGTGCTACCCCGTTGGGACAAAATGGAGGATATTGTTTCCTCGCTAGTCCATTATTCAGTAGATTCATTTATGTTTAGGAATGCACTGAACAAAATAATACAAATTAAGTATAAAATGGTTTATAAAAACGGCAGTAAAACGCTAATGAATTCTTTCTATCCAAGAAAAAATGAGCTATACAGTTATACTAAACCAGTTGTTAACGTAACTCTGACAATGGCGAAGTGTAGCTGTGGGCTAGAATCTTTAACTCTTAACCCGTAGGTTTGTGGATATAATCCAAGTGGGTTCAAATTTTGTTACTTGGTTTCTTTTGTATTTATTGATTTATAGCTACTCACACTTTATACTGTTAAGCTTATATAGTGTGCATTTGCAATCGAAACTATATACTTATAATACCACATTTTTCAACACTCGACTACAGCGATTAAAATTCGTCATCCTTGATCCGCAGTACAGACTGTTGTTGTTGATTCTTTATGGGCTTTGCGGCATCGTGGCCATATCAAGATGCATATCAAGATGCATCAACGCGAGATATGCTGGTATCAGACTGACTAATAGAGGCGATTGTGTGGGTGGGCCCATGATTGCACAGTGAATTAAGTTGCTTGATGTACTTGGGTGTGTGTAGGAGTTGTCTGACAAATTGTGTCACTGTGATTTCTTTACTAGTTGGTGCACTTTTATACGAGGGAGGATTTGGGTAGGAAGCTTTTGTTGTTGTTTCATTTGAGAGGGTTGGACATCATGGTCATTTATCCCCGTGTATTTGGGTGATAACCTGTGTTATTGTAATGGCTGTATTAGTGTATGTATTTATAATTCAGGTGAGGATTGAATCAATCAACGTATAATATAGCACGTTATATTTCTACAAGCTACTACAACCAACATTCAATATTATACTCCTTCAAAAGGACAAAGAGTTATAACTACACCCATGCATTCAGGAGAAAGGAGGCTATATGTTCTTTACTGAATATCTTGTTTTATTTCCCTTATTCCTCCTTTCGATCTTGTATTATATAAGTTAGTTGTAGGTCTGTAGTTAATTTTTGTTGTAGGTTTCATGATATATTCTTTCATTTTCATCCAAGCTTGCCACGGCAGGTGAGTGGATAGCGTTTCGGTCTACTAACTTCAAGATTGCAGGTTCACTCCTGGCCGTGGTAAGTGATTTTTTTGAAAGGCGGCAAAAATACTATACGCATGTCATAAGATGTTGGCTTGTCATAGAACCCATTTGAATTCAGTAGGCCGTGTTCATAATGGCAAAATTAATCTCGGTAGTTTCTGCCAACACAAAGTTCCTCATTTCTCTACTAGAGAGCGCTATAATGTTCAAGGAGCTTAGATATCTAACCTCGTTGACATTCATAGTGATTCAAGGAACAACGAAATTTGACATGCAAGCTACCCTCTGGGTGTCAAATTACAAAACTTGCACCCGGCACCCGAGGCCATACGATATTATTATTTTTATTATTATATTCATCCAAACCATTACCGGAAGGGGTCAATAACCTGGATTTTAGGCCCCTTAAAACAACAAATTGCATCATCACCATCATCATGTCAAAAATTTGCTGAATGATTACTGTATCATGAGCAAGGAAATTTTTCATGTGACTATGCTTCCATTCTATTTCTTCTTCTGCTTCGTCGCAAATGGGTCACTTAGAACAACGCGGAATCAACAGTTGTTGGTCTTTCTTTTAGCCCAGTATTCCTTAATATTCAACGAACGGGTTTGTCTTCGTTGCACGGCCCTATAATTATGTTGGTAGGCCTTTCTCTCTTCACCCTCAAAAACCTGCGTGAGTCCAAGTTTCCCGATTCCAGTCCAGTCTAGTAGACTTGACGATTCTAATTCTTTTAGGCATTCTCTGTCTATTTGTACCAATTTGATCTAGTTGTTATGTTTTTCACGTACGTGTGAATTTTGTTAGTTAGTTTGCTATTATCTAATCTTTCTAAGTGTCCCATGAATTGGATTCTTCACATATGTATTATGTCTGTGAGTTTGGAGATGTTTTAAAAATTTCTGCATTTGAATTTAGAAAATGAACTCCATTTTTGATTCTCGGCCGTAAAATTGTTCTTATTATTTTACGTTCCTTCACTTCCAATTGTCCTTTTAGTGATATTTGTTGGAGAGTGAGAGTGAGTTAAGCGTAGAGAGCTTCGGGTTTAATTACTGTTGTACAGTGTTTCCTTTCTATTTAAAATACAGGGAAGCTTATTTCTGGATGAGCCTCGTGTTCACATGCAGATTCTTTAGGTAGAGCTTCATAATTCTTGCCAAATAAAATTGGTCACAAATTCGTTTTCGTCAACTGAAAGTATATCAAACATTTGTTGTCTTCATTTAGAAGAATTCATATCATCCTACATGTTCTTGAACCCAAAGCCTTTGTTGTGAACTAGAGTTTCACTTCGTTAAACCACCGTGGTAATTTATGTGGCGTATTTCTGTTCGCATATGAGATACTGTGGAGTTATTGTTAGCGGTTAGCACAGAAGAACTGATAAACATTAACAAGCAGTCAGGCGTTGAAGCCTGGAAATGACGTTAACGATGTGGTATACATTTGTCATGCACAGTGAAGTGGAGACAATGATGAATCTGCTGGGAGGCTCACGCGAGCAGTAATGAGTTTAGCTCCAAGACTCTTCTTGTGAGCTTCTTGACATTATCAGCTTTCGTTTGAAGGTTATAGGCTAATTAAAGAAGCTATTCATGGACCATATCCTAGCCTATATTCCTTGCATGACATAATATAACATGCTAGAATAAAGAAAGACCTTCCTTTATTAATGGTTCATTACTCAACATGCACGGATAATGGGCACATCATAATCTACCGAGATTGGTTTTTGATGTATTCCGCAAGACTGGAACCCGGCTTTAAGTAGAGATACTTTTTATGGTCTTCCTATACGCCTCTTCCATGTTAACGTGAAAATAAAACTGTTATATATCATTCTAAAATGAAAGAACTATGCTTATTCAAGCTGAATTCCTGATAAGAGTTTATTTCTGACTGAAGATTAATATTACCATTCAAACATCGATACCAATCTTATTTTCCGTTTATGTTGCAACATAATAATGGCATGAGGGCTTAGGATAGACTTGTGCAGCTCTTTCAAATGGTGAGGATGAAATGAACAAGGAATACGACACAAATTTTCAGTCCTGAAGCCAGTGGAATAACACCTTTAAAATGTAGCCGTGCGCGTTAAATCGTGAACAACGACAGTGGGTACTACATCGTAATAATAATATACAAGTAGCTCCGTGAAGAACTGAATGGCCTATTTTCATATATCCTACTTATGTTGGTTGCCTCGATCGACATAAAAAAATCAGTTTGATTGCTGTAATAGATTCGTAAATATTGAGAACCATCTAAATATTTCGGATGAACACAATGTTGGATTTTTATATCTGTAAGCCATACAGTTATGTACTAACTTATTAGATGAAGATTATTGCGTAGGTTTCATATTCAAATTTGAATCGCATGGTTCGGACGAGTTTTTAAATTTACGCACAGCCGCCATCTTCAAGTTATGTAAATAATTGAACTAAATTAGATGTCAGTGAATTATGATGTGTATAAACATTTGCTGTACCATGTTTCACTGTGATCGGATGGTTAATCACGGAAAAATCTATCTAAATGTTTAAACTTCGCTTGGCAGCCATCTTCGTTTTGTACTTAACAGGTTTTTTAACGGCACATAGGTGAACTTTTAGTAAGGCCTTTATCACCGTACAAATGTTCAGGGTGATATCAGTAATAGGTTCGGAGATATCAAATGCTGGTGAATTATTTCGCACAGAGCTATGTTAGATTGTTGAGACGTAATAAAATTTGAAGGGCATGGTCGGAGTTGGGCAAAACAGTACTAAGTTATGTCCTTACCGAGTTTCAATGAAATCTCCCCTACCGATTAGATTTTATTAGGAGGAGACACGCACACACCGACAAAAAGTGATCACATACGCCTATTTGTATTATATTTTTTCATAAACGAAAATAGGCTAAAAATATTAATATTTTTACATGAAATATGCAATAAAATACAAAAGCATCACAGTTGGAGTCCTAGCGAGCCAAATACAATGATGATAGCACTGGATCTCAAGATGTTCAGAGCAAGTCACTGAAGTGACAAAACCTTGCGTACATTTATGCAGTGCCAAGGAGGACATCGAAGTCGTCGGATTTTTTAAGAGCGTTAAAATCCCTCAGTATGCCTTCCTTCAGAGGAGAAGTAAAGCCGGCGGTCCCATGTCATAGATTTATGGCATGTTAAATAACCTTCCACTAATTACACCTGTGTGAAGCTAAATTAGGTTAGGTTAAACATTTGACCAACGCTTTTAGGTACCGACGTTCGTCGCCAGAAGCCGACTGAGGTGGCATCTGGTAATCAAATTTTAAACTAGAAGTCGTTGACGGTGGCGTTTGGCAGCAAAAGTAGGAACTAATTGAAAAAATTCAATGTCTACAGTCCTTACTTGAATTGATAACAGATATCACACACTAATACAGTCATCACATTTAACACCGGTTATCAGACAGATTCTACACACACTCAAAGTACACGGGGCTACATGACCGCGTTGTCACAGCCCCTAAACTGAGGAACCAACCGACAAACCAAGGAGGACAGCCTTTTGCATTCCCTGCATATTGTGTTTCCTCAAGAAGAATTTCTCTTCCATTTTCCCAGGCTTTTATAACTAAACCATTCACAGACACAACATCTGGGATGATGAACACTTCCTCTAAGCCACTTTTTCCCAAACATTTGTGTGTGTGTACCACTTTAAGGGATGAGAATCTCTCGCGTACCACCTAGTGACATAGTAACTATAACCCCACCACCGCAACGTAGTAGACCAATAGACGGATTGTAAATTGTGTTTGTTAGAGTTAGACTGTTGGAGTTCAAATTAAAAAAAAAAAGCGTGTCGAGTAGTTACCCTATTTTCGATTTTTGCAAAAAATAAAAGTAGACTTATGAGATCAACACAGGGTGAAAAAAGTGTGACTGTCTGTGTGTGTGTGTGTGTGTGTGTGTGTGTGTGTGTGTGTGTGAGTGTGTGTACTCTGAATGTCTGTCCCCCCCCTATCAATTCGAACACGGTGAACGCGAATTGAACGAAATTTGGTACAAATGTAGCACTAGCAAAGGACACCTCAGTATCATGTTTTATATCGCCGCCATCTTGACGGAAACGTAATGGCGGCCACACAAATGTTCAAAGCTTAAATCAAATTACGACTAACCTAATCATCCGTTCTCTACCAAATTTTGCAACACCATACCTTTATGGGGGGAGCATCCTTTGACCAAACTAATAGGTCATTAGCCTAATATTTTGCGGATGGCGGCCATCTTTGTGTGAAAATCGACTCCCCCTATCAATTCGAACACGGTGAAACCGAATGGAACGAAATTTGGTACAGAGGTAGTACTAGCAAAGGGCACCTCAGTGTCATGTTTTATATCGCCGCCATCTTGACGGAAACGTAATGGCGGCCACACAAATGTTCAAAGCTTAAATCAAATTACGACTAACCTAATCATCCGTTCTCTACCAAATTTTGCAACACCATACCTTTATGGGGGGAGCATCCTTTGACCAAATGAATAGGTCATCAGCCTAACAGTTTGCGGATGGCGGCCATCTTTGTGTGAAAGTCTATTGCCCCTATTAATTCGAACACGGTGAAACCGAATGGAACGAAATTTGGTACAGAGGTAGTACTGACAAAGGGCACCTCAGTGTCTTGTTTTATATCGCCGCCATCTTGACGGAAACGTAATGGCGGCCACACAAATGTTCAAAGCTTAAATCAAATTACGACTAACATAATCATCCGATCTCTACCAAATTTTGCAACAACATACCTTTATGGAGGGAGCATCCTTTGACCAATCTAATAGGTCATTAGCCTAATAGATTGCGGATGGCGGCCATCTTCGTGTGAAAATCGATTCCCCCTATTAATTCGAATACGGTGAAACCGAATTGAATGAAATTTTTTACAGAGGTAGCACTAGCAAATAGCACCTCATATTCATGCTTAATATCCCTATAGCACGTTGTGTTTCAACAAGCTACTACAACCAACATTCAATTATACTCCTTGAAAAATACAAAGAGTTATAACAATGCCCATGCATTTAGGAGAAAGTAGGCTATATGTTCTTTACTGAACATCTTGTTTTATTATGTATTACAATAAGTATTCAATTCAAACATTCAGAAATGACACTGTATAAATAATATTAATAAAAACACTCGTAATAATTGAACATAGAAACCAAAGTTCGACTAACAACTGCAATGTGAAGGGTGAGCTTGAAGATTAGAAGCCAACTTAGGAATGTCCGGTTTAAGAATGCTGAGCCTCAAACGAAGATCGTTTTCCACTGTAAGGAGCCTATTCCGGTATTTATTTTTGAGATAAACAAGTGAAGGAAATGCAGTCACGCACAAGTATGAAGTAGTGAAAAGCAGTAAAAATCTAACTGCTTTTTCAGCTATGCCTGCATAGTCTGCACACCCCTCAACCCAAAAGTTCACAACAGCCATTTTTGAAAAAGGTTTGCCTTCCTTCTGAATCGCAATTCAAATTGATAAAATTGCTCCTTGTCGTTCGCCTTTAAGTCTTCCGGCAACATATCAATGTTTCTATATGTTTAAATTTTATATTTTTATATTTTTTCGTAACGTATCTAATATTTTTTTATATTTTTCGTAACATCACCGCGTACCACTGCAGCAGTACGAGCGTACCATCAGTGGTACGCGTACCACAGTTTGGGAAACGCAGCTCTAAGCCGTATGACTGTGCTCAGTGGCAAGCGACTGGTATTAGCGCCGTTTTTCCGCCACTGTAGGCTTTGATCGAGTGGAACGGCTACATCGATGATGTTAACCTTGTCTACTTGCTTATACTATACTAGCTGAAGTACCCGTGCTTCGCTACGCGTCACAAATAAATTAAAATGTGAAGGTGACAGTTAAACTGGGGATAGGCGAGGTGCTGTGCAGAGGGAGATTAAGGATGGAAGATTTTGTCCAACTACACCGCTCGGCGTTGACCGTGTTTTATAGCACAAATTTAGGTTTTACTCGCTAACCGTTGAAGATACCTTTCGGATAGAAAATGTAATTTTAAACCTCGTATATGCCATCAAAAGTTTGCTATTTCTTAGCGTTTTCTTTTTATTTGAAATGGAAATATGAAAGTTTGAAAGCAAAGGGTGTAGTGACGTCACTAAAATAGTCGCCATTTTAAATAGTGCAAAGTATTGAAATCAAAAGTAACCTATATGTTAATCAGGTAAATCAGCTACTTCCATGTAAAATTCATGTAAATCGGACCAGTGGTACTTGGGTGATTGAGTAATACACAGACACACACCATCTCATTTTTAGCCTCGCTTCGCCCGCGTCATAGTCGTGTCATATTGTTATTCAATGAAATGCAGGTTTAACCCCGTTAACACCCCTTTAGAACCTGAATACCCAAAAATCCCTCCTTAGTAGACGTTTTCGACACACAACAAACATATCCCGAAAATATCATTATTTTAACATTAATTGTTTTGGTTGGTCGATGAGAGTGAACATCCAAAAATCCTTCCTTAGTGGAAGTTTTTCTTCCAGAATTTCACCCCTCCCCATAGGCCCCTTAAATTGCATTTAAGAAAAAACGGTCAAACACCTATTTATTTTATTTATTTATTTATTTTTATGCTGATTGATTTCCTCCGAGATTCAAACTCCTCGCCTATGTCGTTTAAGAGATACATGCTCCGTTAGGAATCTTTCAACCCCCACTTTTCATCCGTTTCACCTCATAACATACACTAAATCGAAAAACCATTAGACATTTGTCAGCTTATTTTTAATGATTAGTATGTTGTTGTTTGAGTCTTCAGTCTTTCGACTGGTTTGATGCAGCGCTCCATGCCTCCCTGTCCTGAGCTAATCGTTTCATCTCTACATAGCTACCACACCCTACATCCGAGGCAATCTGTATAACATATTCTAACCTTGGTCTACCCCTACAGTTCTTGTCCTCGACCCTTCCCTCCATAACTAAGCTTGCTATTCCTGGGTGTCTTAGTATGTGTCCTACCAACCTATCTCGTCTCTTCATTAGAAGTCGCCAGAAACATCTCTCCTCTCCCCGCTCGTCTTAAAACCTCTTTGTTTGTAACCCTATCTACCCATCTGATCTTCATCATTCTCCTGTAACACCACATTTCAAATGCTTCAATTCTCCTCTTTTCTGCTGCACCAATAGTCCAAGTTTCACTTCCAAAGAGCGCCACGCTCCAGACAAAGGCTTTCAAAAATGACTTCCTAATACCTAAATCTATATTCAATGTCAGCAGATTCCTTTTTTGTAGAAATGCTTTCTTTGCCTGAGCCAACCTACTTTTTATATCCTCTTTGCTTCGTCCATCACTGGTTATTCTGGTTCCTAAGTAACAGAAGTCTCCTACTTCCTTCAGCTTTTCACCTGCCAATTTGATCTCCATAGAGGTTTCTGATTTATTTCGGCTGCATTCCAGTATTTTATTAATTTTCATCATGAATTCTTTCCGTAAGACGGAGTCCATACCATTCAAAAACTCATTCAAATCCTTAGGCTTGTCGGCCAAGATGACGATGTCATCAGCAAATCTCAGAGTTGAAATTATTTCTCCTTGAATCTCCACTCCCACTTTAAATTTTTCTCTAATTTCCTTCATTGCTTGTTCAATGTAAAGATTGAAAAGTATGGGTGATAAGTTGCAGCCTTGCCTTACACCTTTCTGAATACCAGCTTCTCTCTCAAGTCCTTCAACTTGAATGACTGCTGTCTGGTTTCTGTATAGATTGTATATCAGCCTCCTATCCCTGTACTTTATTCCAATCGATTTCAAAATGTCAAACAATTTAGTCCAATCAACGTTATCAAAAGCCTTTTCTAAGTCTACAAAAGCCATGAACGTTCTCTTATCTTTCCTTATTCTACCTTCCAAAATCAGCCTAAGACTTAGTACAGCTTCCCTTGTTCCTACATTTCTCCTGAAACCAAACTGGTCTTCACCCAACTCCGTTTCTATCTGGCTTTCAATCCTCTTGTAAATTATTCTAGACAGGATCTTTCAAGCATGAGTAATCAAGCTGATTGTACGGTAATCTTCACATCGGTCAGCTCTCACTTTCTTTGGTATAGGGATGATTACATTCTTCTTGAAATCAGGGGGTACCTCACCTGCCTCATAAATCCTACACACCATGTGAAATAACCTGATTAGACCTTCATCTCCTATGCAGCGTAGCAACTCAATCGGTATATCATCTATGCCTGGTGCTTTGTTCCTGCTTAAGTCTTCCAAAGCTCTATCAAATTCTGATCTCAATATTAAATCTCCTTTCGCATCCTCATCAATTTCTCCTCCCTTTCCATTACATGATTCTCAATCTCCTTTCCCTTATACAAACTCTCTATGTAAGATTTCCATCTCTCAACCTATTCTTCCCTATCTGTTAGAGGCTTTCCATTTGTGTCCTTAATATTACAGCACTTAGTCTTCTTTTCCCCAAAAGTATTCTTAATCCTTCGATAAGCTCTGTCAACTTTTCCTAATTTCAGACAATTTTCTATACCTGTACATTTCTCTTTCAACCATTTTTCTTTCGCTTCCTTGCACTTCTTGTTAACCTCATTTCTCAGACGTCTGTATTCTGCTTTCCCGTTTTCATCTCTTATATTCTTGTGTTTCCGCCTTTCATCCATCAATTCTAGTATATCATGAGTGATCCACGGTCTTCTCCCTATACTTTCTTTCCTACCAATGTTTTCTTTTGCGGATTTTGTTATTTCATTCTTCAAAAGTGCCCATTCGTCTGCAATTGAAGTTTTTTTTGGGTTTTTCATTAGTCCTTCCTTTATACACTTCTTGAATCTTTCGTTTACATCCTTCTCTTTCAGTCTGTCTATTGCCCACCTTTTTGGCTTTTGACTTTTCTTCAGTTTCTTCAACTTTAATCTGCATTTCATTACAACCAGATTGTGGTCAGAGTTTATGTCAGCACCAGGATATGTTTTACAATCCAAAATCTGGTTTCGAAACCTCTGCTTGACCATAATGAAGTCGATTTGGTAACGCCCTGTATCTCCTGGTCTCATCCATGTGTATATTCTTCTATTGTGGTTATTGAATAAGGTGTTAGCTATGACCAACTCATGCTCGGTGCAGAATTCTACCAGCCTGCTTCCTCGATCATTCCTTTCACCTAATCCGAAATCTCCTACTATCTACCTTTCTCTCCATTTTCCTACCACAGCATTCCAATCTCCCATTACGATAACATTTTCATCACCCTTGATATACCTCAGAATTTCGTCTATTTCTTCGTACACCTTTTCAACATCCTCATCATCAGCTTGACTGGTAGGCATATAGACTTGTACCACTGTGGTGCAGGTAGGTTTAGTATTGATTTTAGCTACAATAATCCGTTCACTATATTGCTCATAATATTCCACCCGCTGTCCAAGTTTCCTACTAAATATGAGGCCAACCCCTGCTTGGTCATTGTTTGATTTAGTGCTAATAACCCTATAGTCTCCTGACCAAAAGTCCTGTTCTTCCAGCCAGCGCATTTCACTAATCCCAACCAAATCCAACCTCAACCTATCCAATTCCCTCTCTAAGTTTTCTAACCTTCCACTTCCTAGCAGACTTCTAACATTCCACGCTCCGATCCGTAGAATGTCAGATTTCCTCTGTGTCACTTGTGTGATGTTAACCCCTCTCGAGTAGTCCCCACCCGGAGATCCGAACGGGGGACTAGTTTACCTCCGGATTGAAATTTTACAAGGGAGGAGGCCATCATCACATGAAATTATGCATAGAGAGGTGCACATCCTCGGGAATAGCATACGGCTGTAGTTTCCCGTTGCTTTCAGCCGTGCAGCAGGACGCAGTGTAGCCATTATATGGCTTATATTTTCAATATCTTAACCGTCTATAAGACTAGTAAAGAATTGATTTATTCTGAAAGGCTGCTACTCCCTTTCAGAATAAGTAAAGAGGAATTTTACTAACAACAAGATGTTCAGTAAAGAACATATAGCCTAATTTCTCCTAAATGCATGGGTATTGTTATAACTCTTTGTCCTTTTCAAGGAGTATGATTGAATGTTGGTTGTAGTAGCTTGTTGAAATACAACGTGCTATAGGGATATTAAACATGAATATGAGGTGCCCTTTGCTAGTGCTACCTCTGTACCAAATTTCGTTAAATTCGGTTTCACCGTGTTTGAATTGATAGGGGGAATCGATTTGCACACATACTTGGCCACCATCTGCAAACTATTGGGCTGATGTTCTTGCAGTTTGGTCAGAATATGTTTCCCACATAAAGATATGGTGTTGCAAAATTTGGTAGAGACTAGATTATTAGGTTGGTCGTAATTAAATTTTAGCTTTTAACATTTGGGTGGCCGCGATTACGTTTCCGTCAAGATAGCGGTGATATAAAACATGACACTGAGGTGCCCTTTGCTAGTGCTACCTCTGTACCAAATTTCGTTCCATTCGGTTTCACCGTGTTCGAATTGATAAGGGGAATCGATTTTCACACAAAGATGGCCGCCATCCGCAAAATATTAGGTTATTGACCTATTAGTTTGGTCAAAGGATGCTCCCTCCATAAAGGTATGTTGTTGTTAAATTTGCTAGAGATCGGATGATTAGGCTAATCGTAATTTGATTTAAGCTTTGAACATTTGTGTGGCAGCCATTACGTTTCCGTCATTCGGTTCCACCGTGTTCGAATTAATAGGGGGAATCAATTTTGACATAAAGATGGCCGCCATCCGCAAACTATTAGGATAATAACCTATTAGATTGGTCAGAGGATGCTCCCTCCATAAAGGTATGTTGTTGCAAAGTTTGGTAGAGATCGGATGGTTATGTTAGTCGTAATTTGATTTAAGCTTTAAACATTTGTGTGGCCGCCATTACGTTTCTGTCAATATGGCGGCGATATTAATCATGACACTGAGATGCCCTTTGCTAGTGCTATCTCTGTACCAAATTTCGTTCCATTGGGTTCCACCGTGTTTGAATTAATAGGGGGAATCGATTCTGACACAAAGATGGCAGCCATCGGCAAACTCTTAGGCGAATGACCTATTAGATTGGTCAAAGGATGCTCCCTCCATAAAGGTATGTTGTTGCAAAGTTTGGTAGAGATCGGATGGTTATGTTAGTCGTAATTTGATTTAAGCTTTAAACATTTGTGTGGCCGCCATTACGTTTCTGTCAATATGGCGGCGATATTAATCATGACACTGAGATGCCCTTTGCTAGTGCTATCTCTGTACCAAATTTCGTTCCATTGGGTTCCACCGTGTTTGAATTAATAGGGGGAATCGATTTTCACACAAAGATGGCCGCCATCACAAAACTATTACGCTGATGACCTATTAGTTTGGTCAAATGATGCTCCCCCCACAAAGGTATGTTGTTGCAAAATTTGGTAGAGATGGGATGATTAGGTTAGTCGTAATTTGATTTAAGCTTTGAACATTTGTGTGGCCGCCATTACGTTTCCGTCAAGATGGCGGCGATATAAAACATGACACTGAGATGCCTTTTGTAAGTACTACCTCTGTACCAAATTGCGTTCCATTCGGTTGCACCGTGTTCGAATTAATAGGGGGAATCGATTTTCACACAAAGATGGCCGCCATCCGCAAACTATTACGCTGATGACTTATGTGTTTGGTCAAAGGATGCTCCCCCCATAAAGGTATGTTGTTGCAAAATTTGGTAGAGATCGGATGATTAGGTTAGTCGTAATTTGATTTAAGCTTTGAACATTTGTGTGGCCGCCATTACGTTTCCGTCAAGATGGCGGCGATATAAAACATGACACTGAGGTGTCCTTTGCTAGTGCTACCTTTGTACCAAATTTCGTTCAATTCGCATTCACCGTGTTCGAATTGATACGGGGGGACAGACATTCAGAGTACACACACTCACACACACACACACACACACACAGACACACACACACACACACAGACTCACACACACACATACACACACACAGACAGACACACTTTTTTTCGCCCTGTGTTGATCTCATAAGTCTACTTTCATTTTTTGCAAAAATCGAAAGTAGGCTAAAAATACTAACCTTCTACCGTACTAACAATTAAATACCAAAATTCTACTAACGAAAAAAATACTAAAGTTCCACCAACGACAAATACTACCACTAAAACAGTCTGTCACAAGGCACACTCACATGCACCCTCACACATCACAGTCTACTGAAACAATGAACTATAACTAATAAATTATGCAACTTCTATCAGACACAATCACACACCACAGTCTAATAGAACAATGACATATATCTAATAGACAAACTAACTACCTACTTACAACTAAAACTAACTACATACGTACTGTACTGTTATTTGAATTGACAATATTTACAAAATGCAATTTAGATAGAAAATACTTACAAATTGTAATTTAGATTCAAAACAAGATGTTCAGTAAAGAACATATAGCCTACTTTCTCCTAAAAGCATGGGTATTGTTATAACTCTTTGTCCTTTTCAAGGAGTATGATTGAATGTTGATTGTAGGAGCTTGTTGAAATACAACGTGCTATAGGGATATTAAACATGAATATGAGGTGCCCTTTGCTAGGGCTACCTCTGTACCAAATTTCGTTCAATTCAGTTTCACCGTGTTTGAATTGATAGGGGGAATCGATTTGCACACATACTTGGCCACCATCTGCAAACTATTGGGCTGATGTTCTTGCAGTTTGGTCAGAATATGTTTCCAACATAAAGATATGGTGTTGCAAAATTAGGTAGAGACTAGATTAATAGGTTGGTCGTAATTACATTTTAGCTTTTAACATTTGGGTGGCCGCGATTACGTTTCCATCAAGATAGCGGTGACATAAAACATGACACTGAGGTGCCCTTTGCTAGTGCTACCTCTATACCAAATTTCGTTCCATTTGGTTTCAGCGTGTTTGAATTAATAGGGGGAATCGATTCTGACACAAAGATGGCCGCCATCCGCAAACTATTAGGCGAATGACCTATTAGATTGGTCAAAGGATGCTCCCTCCATAAAGGTATGTAGTTGCAAATTTGGTAGAGATCGGATGATTAGGTTAATCGTAATTTGATTTAAACTTTGAACATTTGTGTGGCCGCCATTACGTTTCAGTCAAGATGGCGGCGATATAAAACATGACACTGAGGTGCCCTTTGCTAGTACTACCTCTGTACCAAATTTCGTTCCATTCGGTTCCACCGTGTTCGAATTAATAGGGGGAATCAATTTTGACATAAAGATGGCCTCCATCCGCAAACTATTAGGTGAATGACCTATTAGATTGGTCAAAGGATGCTCCCTCCATAAAGGTATGTAGTTGCAAAATTTGGTAGAGATCGGATGATAAGGTTAATCGTAATTTGATTTAAGCTTTGAACATTCGTGTGGCCGCCATTACGTTTCAGTCAAGATGGCGGCGATATAAAACATGATACTGAGGTGCCCTTTGCTAGTGCTACCTCTGTACCAAATTTCGTTCCATTCGGTTCCACCGTGTTCGAATTAATAGGGGGAATCAATTTTGACATAAAGATGGCCGCCATCCGCAAACTATCAGGTGAATGACCTATTAGATTGGTCAAAGGATGCTCCCTCCATAAAGGTATGTAGTTGCAAAATTTGGTAGAGATCGGATGATTAGGTTAATCGTAATTTCATTTAAGCTTTGAACATTTGTGTGGCCGCCATTACGTTTCCGTCAAGATGGCGGCGATATAAAACATGACACTGAGGTGCCTTTTGTTAGTACTACCTCCGTACCAAATTTCGTTCCATTCGGTTGCACCGTGTTCGAATTAATAGGGGGAATCGATTTTCACACAAAGATGGCCGCCATCCGCAAACTATTACGCTGACGACCTATTGGTTTGGTCAAAGGATGCTCCCCCCATAAAGGTATGTTGTTGCAAAATTTGGTAGAGATCGGATAATTAGGTTAATCGTAATTTGATTTAAGCTTTGAACATTTGTGTGGCCGCCATTACGTTTCCGTCCAGATGGCGGCGATATAAAACATGACACTGAGGTGCCGTTTGTTAGTACTACCTCTGTACCAAATTTCGTTCCATTCGGTTGCACCGTGTTCGAATTAATAGGGGGAATCGATTTTCACACAAAGATGGCCGCCATCCGCAAACTATTACGCTGATGACCTATTGGTTTGGTCAAAGGATGCTCCCCCCATAAAGTTATGTCGTTGCAAAATTTGGTAGAGATCGGATGATTACGTTAGTCGTAATTTGATTTAAGCTTTGAACATTTGTGTGGCCGCCATTACGTTTCCGTCAAGATGGCGGCGATATAAAACATGACACTGAGGTGTCCTTTGCTAGTGCTACCTTTGTACCAAATTTCGTTCAATTCGCATTCACCGTGTTCGAATTGATAGGGGGGGACAGACATTCAGAGTACACACACTCACACACACACACACAGACACACACGCACAGACTCACACACACACATACCCACACACAGACAGACACACTTTTTTTCGCCCTGTGTTGATCTCATAAGTCTACTTTCATTTTTTGCAAAAATCGAAAGTAGGCTAATATGTGCCAAGTATCACATCCCCAAACGAAACCACTCGTGAGATATTGTTATTCAATGAAATACACGTTTGCCCCCTTAACACCTCTTTAGAACCTGAATATCCAAAACTCTTTCCTTAGTGGACGTTTTTGACATACAACGAGAATATCCCCAAAATTTCATGTTTCTAACTTCAATAATTTTGGCTGGGCGATGATAAGTGAGTGAGTCAGTCAGGACATTTTCTTTCATTTATTTTTGATAATTTCACCCCTCCCAATGAACCCTTTAAATTGGATTTATGAAACAAACGGTCGAACACCTATTTACTTATTTAAATCTGTTTCCCCCTGAGTTTGATGAGTGAGTAAGTGAGTCAAGCAGTTAGGACACTTTATTTCCTGTTTCCCCCCCAGAATTTCACCCCTCTCCAAGGGCCCCTTAAATTGGATTTATGAAAAAACGGTCGAACACCTATTTACTTGTATTTTAAGCTATTTTTTCCCGCCGAATTTCAAACATACGCCTAAGTCGTTTCAGAGATACACGCTCCGTTAAGAATCCCTCAACCCCCAATTTTCACCCCTTTCACCTCATAATATACACCATATCGATAAACCCTTAGATATATGTCTGATTACTTTTAATGATAAGTTTATATACCGAAAATCACATCCCCAAAGAAACAACTCATGAGATATCGATATTCAATGAAATGCACGTTTACCCCCTTAACACCTATTTAAAACCCGAATAAACAAAAATCATTCCTTAGTTGACGTTTTCGACATACAGTGAACATATTCCCAAAATTTCATGTTTCCAACTTTAATAGTTTTCGCTGGGAGTGAAGAGTGAGTGAGTCAGACAGGACATTTTCTTTCAATTATTTTTACCAGAATTTCACCCCTCCCCATGAGCCCCTTGAATTGGATTGATGAAAAAACGCTTGTGCACTTATTAACTTATTAGCCTACTTTCGATTTTTGCAAAAAATGAAAGTAGACTTATGAGATCAACACAGGGCGAAAAAAAAAGTGTGTCTGTCTGTGTGTGTGTATGTGTGTGTGTGAGTCTGTGTGTGTGTGTGTATGTGTGTGTGTGAGTCTGTGTGTGTGTGTGTCTGTGTGTGTGTGAGTGTGTGTACTCTGAATGTCTGTCCCCCCCTATCAATTCGAACACGGTGAAACCGAATTGAACGAAATTTGGTACAGAGGTAGCACTAGTAAAGGACACCTCAGTGTCATACTTTATATCGCCGCCATCTTTACCAAAACAGAATGGCGGCCACTCAAATGTTCAAAACGTAAAATCAAATTACGGCTAAACTAATCATCCGATCTCTACCAAGTTTGGTGACAACATACCCTTATATAGGACGCGTCTTTCACCCAAAATTCAAGGTCATCGGCCATGCCATTTCAGGATGGCGGCCGTGTGAATTATGCAACCATTTTAATAAATAGCTTAAGACCCACCAATTCCGATTATCGAGTCTAGGGGGGTTTAAGCTATCCTGAAGGTCGTGATCCGTTATTTATTATAATTTAATATTATAATATTATACAGTATGAGTGGCTTAAAAGAGCTGAGCCGTTGTGTCACACGACAAGATGGCAGCTGTCCTCATGTGCCTGTCTTATATTTCAGTAGTTTTAGTATGTTGTATGTGATATACCGTACTGATACAATAATATGAACTTTGTATGAAATGATCTTTAATGAAGATGTACTGCTGTGAAGAAATCGTTTATTTAAAGTCATTATTTGCCAACAGTTTGTATCTAATATGTCAGTTAAGAACACCTGACGTCATGGATACGGTTAGCTCTGGGCTAGCATGTTAGTCTGACACGCAGTTGACTGGGGATCGAGTACTGCTACAGTTAGATTTTTTTTTCTTGAATTCTTTTACAAATGATGTGCACGAGCTTTTTCCACAGATACTGAATAAAATGTCATTTAGCTCAAAGGAGAGGATAAAGTATACACTCGTATATTAATAAAATCACAGTCCCAGCATCGCACATAAACAGAAGACATTAGAAAAAGGAGAATAGAAGAACTAGATACACGTTGTCATTAACCACAGCCTTCTTAATGCCTCTGTACGGTGCTGTCCTCTTGTGGGTTATGTGGGTAATATTGCTCCAAACATAACGCTGTGTAAATGCCTGAGCTGGCTTCCTGAAGTATGGCAATTTTTTAATACTGGTAGTTCAACTATTAGCCACGATCGCGCTCCGAATACCTTTAAACACTGCCAGCTGGATCGCCTCCCTCTTGGCTACTTTAAAATGCCTACTCATTCAACACCCATAGAACACTGCCATCGTAGTACATTACGATGGCAGTGCATAGGCGTACAAGATAATAGTACATTATGCAACGAGCCTATAATGGCTATAATTAAGACACGAGTATTTTTTATAAAACGAGCGTATGCGAGTTTTATAATTTCCATACTAGTGTCTTAATTACCATTATAGGCGAGTTGCATACGACTGTTTATGTTCGACGATAATTACAACTTTATTATATGTTTTAACATAAATATTCATAAATATCTGTTGAAAAAAAAGGAAGATTGTAGTTTTACGGAGAATTTTGTGATCGGGTGCTGCGCAGGGTAGGATATCTCTGATGTCCAAGCTCACTGACCGACCGACGCATGCGCTCTGTGAACTTCAATGCCGTATGTGCAGATTGAGCATCAGTATTCAGTAAAAATGTCACGGAAATCGTTTGAAAACAACCCGCTGTGTAGAAATTGGATTTAAGGATATTAAGGTACAGTGTCTCATATTAACCAGTTTATTTACGAGAACATTATGGACGGTGCACTTTCGGTAATTTATATAGACATGTTGGATTTTGAGCGCACGCGAGTAGGTATCGTTACCTAATTGGTCAATGAACGAGCTCTGATTGGCTGGAGAAACTGTATCATAATGAAAAAGAGTGTTATAATGACCATCATTATGATACAGTTTCCTGACACATAATAGTGGGGGTCGAACATAAAGATACCCATACATTTAGGAGAAAGTAGGCTATATGTTCTTTGCTGAACATCTTGTTTTTAAGCTGTATTTTTCCCCTGATTTTGATGAGTGAGTGAGTTAGTCAGTCAGTTAGGACACTTTCTCTCCTTTTTTCCCCCAGAATTTCACCCCACCCCATTGGCCCCTTAAATTAATTTATAAAAATAAAAAACGGTCAAACACCGATTTACTTACTTTATAAGCTGATTTTTTTCGCTGAGTTTCAAATTTCTCGCCTATGTCGTTTAAGAGATAGGCCTACACGCTCCGTTAGGTATCCTTCAACCCCCACTTTTCACCCCTTTCACCTCATAATAATACACCACATCGAAAAACCCTTAGACACATGTCTGCTTATTTTTAATGATTAGTTTATATGCCGAGTATCACATCCACAAATGAAACCACTCGTGAGATATTGATATTCAATGAAATGCAGGTTTAACCCCCTTAAGACCCCTTTAGAACATGAATATCCAAAAATCCTCCGTTGGTGTACGGGTTTGACATACAACGAACATATCCCCGAAATGCCATGTTTTCAACTTCAATATTTTTGGCTGGGCGATGATGAGTGAGTGAATGAGTCGGGACATTTTCTTTCAATTTTTTTTTTCTTCAGAATTTCACCCCTCCGGATGAACCCCTTCATTTGATTGATCAAAGAAACTGCCGAAAAGCTATTTACTTACTTTATAGCAGTTTTTCCCCCTGAGTTTGATGAGTGAGTCAGTCAGTCAATCAGTTAGGACACTCTCTTTCCTGTTTCCCCCTTCCCCCCAGAATTTCACCCCTCCCCATGGGACCCTTAAATTGGATTTATGAAAAAAAAAACTGTGAAATATATATTTACTTAGCTTTTATGCTGATTTTTTTCCGCTGAGTTTCAAACTCCTCGCCTATGTCCTTTAAGAGATACACGCTCGGTTAGGAATCTTTCAATCCCCGCTTTTCACCCCTTTCACCTCATAATATACACCATATCGAAAAACCCTCTGACAAGTGTCTTCTTACTTTTTAATGATGAGTTAATATGCCGAGTATCACATCCGCCAGTGAAACCAATCGGGAGATATTATTATTCAATGAAATGCAGGTTTAACCCCCTTAATGCCCTTTTAGAACCTGAATATCCGAAAATTCTCCCTTAGTAGACGGTTTTGACAGACAATGAACATATCCCCAAACTGTCATGTTTCTAACTTCAATAATTTTGGCTGGGCGATGATGAGTGAGTGAGTGAGTGAGTGAGTCAGGACTTTTTCTTTCAATTTTCTTTTTTCAGAATTTCACCCCTCCCCATGAACCCCTTAAATTTGATTTTTGAAAAAAACTGTCGAACAGCTATTTACTTACTTTAAAGCAATTTTTCCCCCTTGAGTTTTGATGAGTGAGTGAGTCAGTCAATCAGTTAGGACACTTTCTTTCCTGTTCCCCCCCCCCCCAGAATTTCACCCCTCCCCATGGGCCCCTTAAATTGGATTTATGAAAAAACGGCCAAACACATATTTACTTCTTTTTTATGTTGATGTTTTTTCGCAGAGTTTCAAACTCCTCCCCTATGTCGTTTAAGAGATACACGCTCCGTAAGGATTCTTTCAATCCCCACTTTTCACCCCTTTCACCTCATAATATACACTACATCGAAAAACCCTCAGACACATGTCTTCTTATTTTTAAAAATGAGTTAATATGCCGAGTATCACATCCGCCAGTGAAACCAATCGGGAGATATTGCTATTCAATGAAATGCAGGTCTACCCCCTTAACAACCCTTTAGAACCTGAGTATCCATAAATCCTCTCTTAGCGGGCATTTGCAGCCCTTGAGGAAGCTGCATACCAAATTTCATACCAATCCGTTCGGTGGTTTCTGAGATTTCGTGATGAATGAATGAATGAATGAGTGAGTGAGTGAGTGAGTGGTATTAGACAAATATGTAGTAGGGATAGATAGTGTCAAGTCTTTGTTATGCTAAACTCGGTTGACAGTGCTGTGTGAGCAGTTGAGTAACTAACGGGATTTCAAGTAAAGTTCCTCATTTTCTATACCGGTAGTGCTGAGCACAACTGGCATCCAGTCGGCCGTGTCTCGACTTGAGCTATATTGCCATGGAAACTATCTGCCTTGCCATTCCTTCATGAGTATATTTTATGATTTGATTAGCTTCTGCTTGAGTGCAAAAGGGCCAAAATCAGAAGAATGATAAAGACTATCGAAAAGTCATGTAGCCAACGGTTTCTTCTGGGTCCTAAACTATGTGTGTGCAAAATTTGGTTGAGATTGGTGGAATGGTGTAGATTTGTATACGGAACAGACCCACCCACATACATACATACATACATACATACAGACTTTCACTTTTATATATAAGACTAGCTGATTTACCCGGCGTTGCCCGGGAGGTGTATTTACTTGTTATAGAAATATACATGCCAATATATTTCGCAAAGTATATTCACTTTGCCTCTAAGTGAGTTTAAAACATAGTTATCCAGGGCTCTGAAGTTAATCGAGTGCAATATTAACTCACTGTAAATCTAGGCGAAAAGTACTGTGGAGTACAATAACGTAGTAGAGAATGCATTAATAACAAATAGGGCTGTATATGCACATTTCTCAAGGATCTAGTCTGACAATTACAGTAGTTCCTGATAGTCTTTATTTTTGTTTTAAAGGGTGTAACTTAGACGTTTTGTTCACATAGAGCTCTTTAATTTTTAAATTATTACATCCACTTTTTTGAAAGGAAACAATATTTAAATTATTCAATGTTTGGAATATAAAGTCATCATTCTGGACTCAAATATACTTACTATTTTAACCCCGCACAAATGGTGTGATTAATTAGAAATGGCTTATTCATGTACATAAGTTAGTGTGTAGGCTACTATAGCTGCATATTAGGGAACAGTATTGCTGTATTTCCATGCCTATTATCTCATATTGGGCGGCTTTGGTGGCGTATTTGGTAGCATGCTGAGTGTCTATACCTAAGGTCGCGGGTTCAAACCCGGCCAAAGTCATCGGATTTTTGAAGAGCGTTAAAAATCCCTCAGTATGCCTTCCTTCGGAGGGGAAGTAAAGCCAGTGGGCCCATGTCATAGTCTTATGTGGTGTAAAAGAACCTTCCATTAACTACACTCGTGTGAAGATAAAATTTGTAGTTTGAAATTGATTAACGCTATTAAGTTCCAACGTTCACCGTCAGGTTGTGGTAGCGGTGGTACCTTTTAACCAAGTTTGCAGCTAGGTGTCGTTGACGGTAGCATTTGGTAGCAAAAGTAGGAACTACTTAAAACTGACTATCTGTAGTCCTTACCTGAATTACATATAACACACAATAATACAGCCATCACAATTAACACTGGTTATCAGGCAGATTCTACACACATCCAAAGTACACGGGGCTGCATGACCGCGTTGTCACAGCCCCTAAACAAACAGAGGAGCCATCCAACCTATCTCACCTAGTTAAAGTAAATGCAACAACGTATAATCCCAGTTTAATGTTACATACGATGCATTGATTGAGAACACATTGGGCTTCTTTAGCCCCTAAAATATTTCGTAAGATAAGAAATATATTCTCTAAATCCATAACGTAATGATCACTAAAATGCTATAGCGGAGTTCAGGGAATTCGTGATAACTACACCATTACACAATATCATTCGTCAGTAAGCACTAAAATGGCATAGGAAATCAGCAAAATGTGGGATGAACACCCATTTTATTTGAAGAAATAATAGATCATATATATGTACAAAGAACAGCACTCGTTTGTCAATAACCCAAGTGTTGTCATGGCTACCGCTAGCCTTCGTCAACACTTAATTTATATCCTCTTTGGTCAACACTAATATCTTTGGATTGTCTCTGTCCATTGCGGAACCTGGTGTCATTCTGTGTTACCACTGCCACATGAGTTCTAGTGGCAAATTGTGTTACTACCGCCGTAGCTACTGTTTGGTCCTTATCATCCAAAATCTAATCACAACGAAAATAATGCTACTTTATGAATAATCTGCAATAGTATGTCGAATGCAGGGTTTGCCAATGTATTTCTTTTTTAATTTCATTTCCTTATTACGACCCCTGTTGATAAAAGAGATACGGTTTCAGATTTGTATTGCGTTCAGATTTCTAATGTTTTTTTTTAATCGTACTTTAGATAATAAATGGTGTGGCCACTGTCTGCTGGATTGCATCCCTCCTGGCTGCTTTAAACTGACTGCCCATTAAAAATATTACTGTATTGGTTTATGCGTACAACCTCGTTTCCATATATAGGCGCTGTGTTCGCAGCTTTTTCAAGTCACTGCTACAGACATTTGTTTTGTATTGATGTTAATGGTGAAGTTGCGTTTTGTATTTTTTGATGGCGTATTGATGTGTGTGCTTCTGTAAATCAGAACAGGTCAAGTTTGAATGCCGAGGAATCTCATTTCATGAGTTACCATCGGACAATTCACTGGACTTATAAATACACACTAATACAGCCATCACAATAAGACGGGTTATCAGACAAATTCAACACACAGCCAAGTACACGGGGCTAAATGAGCACGTGTTCCAAAGCCCCTAAATTAATCAACTTCCCTTTCTTCGGCGGCCGGAGGCATTTCTTTTTCCTGTCTTTTATTCCCTTATTTTTAGCCTACTTTCGATTTTTGCAAAAAATGAAAGTAGACTTATGAGATCAACACAGGGCGAAAAAAGTGTGTCTGTCTGTGTGTGTGTATGTGTGTGTGTGAGTCTGTGTGTGTGTGTGTGTGTGAGTCTGTGTGTGTGTGTCTGTGTGTGTGTGAGTGTGTGTACTCTGAATGTCTGTCCCCCCCCCCCCCCTATCAATTCGAACACGGTGAATGCGAATCGAACGAAATTTGGTACAAAGGTAGCACTAGCAAAGGACACCTCAGTGTCATGTTTTATATGGCCGCCATCTTTACTAAAACTGAATGGCGGCCACTCAAACGTTCAAAACGTAAAATCAAATAACGACTAACCAAATCATCCGATCTCTACCAAATTTGGTAACAACATACCTTCGTATAGGATGCGTCTTGTGACCAAACAACAAGGTCGTCCGCCATACCATTTCAGGATGGCGGCCGTGCGAATTATGCAAACTTTATAATCCATATCATGGGACCCACCAGTTCCGATTATCGAACCGAGAATCGTTTTAACTGTTCTAAAGGAAGAGGCACGTTCGAAATTAAAAGTTTATTTTGTAATACTATAGTGCAGACGTGATTTTAAAAAGCTGAGCTGATTCAGTAATAAGACAAGATGGCAGCGGATGTCTTGTGCCTGACTTATATTTCACTAATTTGAGTATTGCATGCAATATAGCGTACTGATACAAAATAAATAAACTTTGTATGAAATGCTTTATATATAAATAATATACTCCAGTGATGAAATCGTTTAGTATAAATCATTATTTTGCTAACAAGTTCTATGTAAGTCATTTTATATAGAACGATATTCGTTGACACAATTAGCTCAGTGGTAGAGCGTTAGCCTATCGCTCAAATGCCTATGGTTCAAACCCGATCGGAGCTAGGTTTTTTGCTTGAAATGTTATATGTTTATTGTTTTGTAATGACTCAGATGTTTTAAAATTAAGCGTTATATTGTGCATATTATGGTGTAAAATATATATTTAATTAAAACATAATTCGCCTGCAGATTTACTCGAGACATCTAGCTGCCAAAAAGGTACTTATTAACTTCCAGATTTTATTGAAAAGTTTCTTCTTCTGGCCGCTAGAATGCACTCGCTCTGTTAGGATTATATTGTTCGATATTTCATCACCAGATGTCACGACTAGTCTAGGTGGGGCTCCATTGATTACCATTGGCATTCTATGCGCATCGAATTTGAAGAATGACAAGATGACACTACGATACATTTTTACTTTTTATTTTAAAGGGTTTGTAACAGCCTATTTTGCGTTACTTGAAAATGTTATTTGAAGTAAAGACCAAAACGATTTCACATAGTAACTGAATTGAAGCCGTTGGTGTTAGTTTTATTTCAGGCAAATAGCAATCGAAAATATCCACATAGTTTGTATACACACGTCTCTGTAGGGTCATGGAAAGATTTGTTAATTCAATTAGGGTTGTGAAAGCCATGCACAACCAGATGTGTAAAGACATGCCTCAACTCAAAGTTGGATGTTGCCCACGGCAGGTCGTATATGTAATAATAATAATAATAATAATAATAATAATAATAATAATAATAATAATGTTATTTGTTTTACATCCCTTTTAACTACTGCTGCTTTTAGAGACACAGGGGTGCCGGAATTTTGGCCCGAAGGGGATCTTTAACGTGCCAGTAAATGTACTGACACGGCTCCCTCGCATTTGTGCACCCTCAAATGCCAGCTGACTGCCCCGGAATTTTGGCCCGAAGGGGATCTTTAACGTGCCAGTAAATGTACTGACACGGCTCCCTCGCATTTGTGCACCCTCAAATGCCAGCTGACTGCGCCAGGATACGAACCTGCAACCTAGGGCCCAGCAAGCGAGAACGTTACCGCTGAGCCACGCAGCCAGTCCGGTCGATTATGTCTCCAGATCCATAACATTCTTGATATACTTCTTATCTTTCTTTCTTTCTTTCTTTCTTTCTTTCTTTCTTTCTTCAATGATGGTAGCAGTTTTTATCTAGGTTGTGGCGTTTGGTAGAGGTAAATCGTTTCTTAGGTCTTCAACAAAGTATAGTTCTATTATACTCTTTGATAATAACAACGAGTTATAACTATACTCATACATTTAGGAGAAAGTAGGCTACATGTTCTTTACTGAACATCTTGTTTTCTTTTCATATCTTCTAGTATGTAAGTTAAATTTAAATTATTTGGAAGTAGTTGTATTTTTTAATCATCCCTATCGTATAATTATGGGAAAATGAGCTAGACATTTCGCTCCTTGAAAACAATCACCTCCACCACCATGTATGTTTCGCTTTCCTTTAAATTGAAAATTTGCCCGTAAGTATGTGTCTAAATTAATATCATGTTTGCAACCGCATTGCCCACCAACAGCTGAAAGTGACCTTCTGCCAGCAAAGAGTTAAGCACAAATTCAGCCCTAGTATCTGGCATCACCTTGGACCGTTCCTTAACCTTCAAGGAACAATTGGAATACACGGGCCAAAAACTCAATTCGCGGAACAATATCATGAAGAAATTGGCTGGCACATCATGGGGTGCTGATGCAACTTCACTACGCACGACTGCCCTCTCCATGGTTTATCCTGTAGCAGAGTAGTGTGCCCCAGTGTGGCACGGTAGTGCTCATACTAAAAAGATCGATGTTCATCTGAATGAAAGTCTGAGGGTCATAACAGGTACACTGAGATCCGCCCCCAACTCCCTGGCTAAACACTATCAGTATCATATCACCTCCAGACCTAAAACGACAGGAAGCAACAGTACGTGAGTGGAGAAAGGTGCATCAACAAAATCACCTACAGGATCTCCCAATTCATGAAGTGCTTAATGATCTTTCCTCCAGTCGTCTTAGATCAAGGAACCCAATATGGCATAACATACCTGATATTAATTGCACGGAACAATGGCGCCAAAACTGGAGGTCTGCTCCTGTGAGACATCAAGGTATTCTAGATCCTACTATAAGACTTCCGGGATTTAACCTGAAGAGAAACCAGTGGGTAAAGTTAAATCGCCTAAGAAGAGGTCACGCCAGATGTAACGCCATTCTACATAAATGGGGACTTCATGATTCTCCTGCCTGTGACTGCGGAGCTCCTCTTCAAACCGTAGAGCATATTATTCAATAATGTCCGATGAGGAAGTATGCTGGCTCACCTCAAGATGTTTTTTCTGCGGCATCTCCCTTCCTGGACTGGCATCAACAACTGGACATCTCGTTGTGAATGCGAATGCAACCTATGTTCTTGTGATTTATATATTGTACATATGATTTACTTATTTATATATACATTTATTATATTGTAATTCATCTAGTTGCTAGCCATACGTTAAATAATAAATATTTATCATATTATCCATAATGTACAATTTTGATCTTAAGCCGTGTTTTACTTAATCAAACTCGACGCGTTTCAAAAGAAACCATGTCTTTCTTCGTCGGGAATAAACGGAAATACGACTAAATTTTTGCTAAGGGAAAGCAACAAATAAACTAAAAAAGGTGCCCTAAGATGGACGCCATTATAGCCCCATGTTAGGGACAACGAAAAGCTTGTGAATGCGAACGCTACCTATGTTCTTGTGATTTATATACTGTACATAATATTTACTTATTTATATTTACATTTGTTATATTGTAATTCATCTAGTTGCTAGCCACACGATAAATAATAAATAAATATCATATTGTCCATAATGTAGAATTTTGAGCTTATGCCGTGTTTTATTTAATCAAACTCGACTCGTTTCGAAAGAAACTATGTCTTTCTTCATCAGGAATAAACGGAAATACGACTAAATTGTTGCTAAGAGAAAGCAACAAAGAAACTAATAAAGGTGCCCTAAGATGGACGCCATTTTAGCCCCATGTTAGGGACAACGAAAATCAGCAGTGTATTACTTTCTAAGGGTTCTGACAATATGTAGCCAGGACACACTGAGAATGTAGCCGGTGTCGCGGTTGAAATTATCTGGGTGTTTACGTATTACAACCGCCTCCCTGATGATTCTGGGACGATATTGCTTTATACGGGCAAGAACATCCACTCCTTGGAACATGACATCATGGCCAGGTGTTAAAGCATGATCAGCAACAGCTGATTTATCAGGTTGAATGAGCCTGATACATCTATTATGTTCTTTAATGCGAGTACATATCGTTCTCGAAGTCTGCCCGATATAAGCCTTGCCACAAGTACAGGGACCTCTGTAGATACCCACTGCTGCTTTTCGTTGTCCCTAACATGGGGCTATAATGGCGTCCATCTTAAGGCACCTTTTTAGTTTCTTTGTTGCTTTATCTTAGCAACAATTTAGTCGTATTTCCATTTATTCCTGATAAAGACAAACATGGTTTCTTTCAAAACTCGTCGAGTTTGATTAAATAAAACACGACATAAGCCCAAAATTCTACATTATCGATAGTGTCACGGGCCGTGAACGTCTAAATGATAAATATCATATTCTTTATGCTGATTGAATAACAAAAGAACTAACATAGTGCCATGTTTTCACGTTTTTTCAATCTCGATATTAAGCCTCAAAACTTAAAAACCCTTCGTATTGTATTTTTTTCCTTTATACTGAAAATTTGCTTGTAAGTATGTGTCTGAATTAATAGCATATACTTTATGTTGATTGAATAACAAAAGAACTAACCTGTTGTTGTTTGAGTCTTCAGTCTTTTGACTGGTTTGATGCAGCACTCCATGCCTCCCTGTCCTGAGCTAATCGTTTCATCTCTACATAGCTACCACACCCTACATCCGAGGCAATCTGTTTAACATATTCTAACCTTGGTCTACCCCTACAGTTCTTGTCCTCGACCCTTCCTTCCATAACTAAGCTTGCTATTCCTGGGTGTCTTAGTATGTGTCCTACCAACCTATCTCTTCTCTTCATTAGCAGTCGCCAGAAACATCTCTCCTCTCCCACTCGTCTTAATACCTCTTTGTTTGTAACCCTATCTACCCATCTGATCTTCATCATTCTCCTGTAACACCACATTTCAAATGCTTCAATTCTCCTCTTTTCTGCTGCACCAATAGTCCAAGTTTCACTTCCATAGAGCGCCAGGCTCCAGACAAAGGCTTTCAAAAATGACTTCCTAATACCTAAATCTATATTCGATGTCAGCAGATTCCTTTTTTGTAGAAATGCTTTTCTTGCCTGAGCCAACCTACTTTTTATATCCTCTTTGCTTCGTCCATCACTGGTTATTCTGCTTCCTAAGTAACAGAAGTCTCCTACTTCCTTCAGCTTTTCACCTGCCAATTTGATCTCCATAGGGGTTTCTGATTTATTTCGGCTGCATTCCAGTATTTTTGTTTTACATTTATTAATTTTCATCATGAATTCTTTCCGTAAGACGGCGTCCATACCATTCAAAAACTCATTCAGATCCTCAGGCTTGTTGGCCAAGATGACGATGTCATCAGCAAATCTCAGAGTTGAAATTATTTCTCCTTGAATCTTCACTCCCACTTTAAATTTTTCTCTAATTTCTTTCATTGCTTGTTCAATGTAAAGATTGAAAAGTATGGGTGATAAGTTGCAGCCTTGCCTTACACCTTTCTGAATACCAGCTTCTCTCTCATGTCCTTCAACTCGAATGACTGCTGTCTGGTTTCTGTATAGATTGTATATCACCCTCCTTTCCCTGTACTTTATTCCAATCGATTTCAAAATGTCAAACAATTTAGTCCAATCAACGTTATCAAAAGCCTTTTCTAAGTCTACAAAAGCCATGAACGTTCTCTTATCTTTCCTTATTCTACCTTCCAAAATCAGCCTAAGACTTAGTACAGCTTCCCTTGTTCCTACATTTCTCCTGAAACCAAACTGGTCTTCACCCAACTCCGTTTCTATCTGGCTCTCAATCCTCTTGTAAATTATTCTAGACAGGATCTTTGAAGCATGAGTAATCAAGCTGATTGTACGGTAATCTTCACATCTGTCAGCTCCCACTTTCTTTGGTATAGGGATGATTACATTCTTCTTGAAATCAGGGGGTACCTCACCTGCCTCATAAATCCTACACACCATGTGAAATAACCTGATTAGACCTTCATCTCCTATGCAGCGTAGCAACTCAATCGGTATATCATCTATGCCTGGTGCTTTGTTCCTGCTTAAGTCTTCCAAAGCTCTATCAAATTCTGATCTCAATATTAAATCTCCTTTCGCATCCTCATCAATTTCCTCCTCCCTTTCCATTACATGATTCTCAATCTCCTTTCCCTTATACAAACTCTCTATGCAAGCTTTCCATCTCTCAACCTTTTCTTCCCTATCTGTTAGAGGCTTTCCATTTGTGTCCTTAATATTACAGCACTTAGTCTTCTTTTCCCCAAAAGTATTCTTAATCCTTCGATAAGCTGTGTCTACTTTTCCTAATTTCAGACAATTTTCTATACCAGCACATTTCTCTTTCAACCATTCTTCTTTCGCTTCCTTGCACTTCTTGTTAACCTCATTTCTCAGACGTCTGTATTCTGCTTTCCCCTTTTCATCTCTTACATTCTTGTGCTTCCGCCTTTCATCCATCAATTCGAGTATATCCTGAGTGATCCACGGTTTTCTACCTATTCTCTCTTTCCTACCAATGTTTTCTTCTGCGGATTTTGTTATTTCATTCCTCAAAAGTGCCCATTCGTCTCCAATTGAAGTTTGTTTAGGGTTTTTCATTAGTCCTTCCTTTATACTCTTCTTGAATCTTTCGTTTACATCCTTCTCTTTCAGTCTGTCTATTGCCCACCTTTTTGGCTTTTGACTTTTCTTCAGTTTCTTCAACTTTAATCTGCATTTCATTAAAACCAGATTGTGGTCAGAGTTTATGTCAGCACCAGGATATGTTTTACAATCCAAAATCTGGTTTCGAAACCTCTGCTTGACCATAATGAAGTCGATTTGGTAACGCCCTGTATCTCCTGGTCTCATCCATGTGTATATTCTTCTATTGTGGTTATTGAATAAGGTGTTAGCTATGACCAACTCATGCTCAGTGCAGAATTCTACCAGCCTGCTTCCTCGATCATTCCTTTCACCTAATCCGAAATCTCCTACTATCTTCCCTTCTCTCCCTTTTCCTACCACAGCATTCCAATCTCCCATTACTATAACATTTTCATCACCCTTGATATACCTCAGAATTTCGTCTATTTCTTCGTAGACCTTTTCAACATCCTCATCATCAGCTTGACTGGTAGGCATGTTTTCGCGTTTTTTCGATCTCGATATTAAGCCTCCAAAGTTTAAAACCCTTCGTTTCAGGTATCGTCCCCTTAAAAAACCGCGGAAGGTTGGCGCTGCAACCTAGTGGTGAATTAATTTACAGTATATCTAGTACGCGTCTGAGTGTTGAATGGGCAGGCAGTTTAAAGCAGCCAGGAGGGATGCGATCCAGCTGGCAGTGAAAATGCCTCGGCGATCACAGTGGGTTGATGCTGCAACCTATCTCGTGCTAAATGGACAGGCAGTTTAAAGCAGCTTTGAGGGATGCGATCTAGCTGGCAGTGGGTGTAGCATGGTCTCTCACCGAAATAGATAGAAACTTGGGGGCCCCGTCTTGTGCTAGTGTTGCCATGGAGATGGCCAGCCTTGCCATTATTAGCCTACTTTCGATTTTTGCAAAAAATGAAAGTAGACTTACGAGATCAACACAGGGCGAAAAAAGTGTGTCTGTCTGTGTGTGTGTATGTGTGTGTGTGAGTCTGTGTGTGTGTGTATGTGTGTGTGTGAGTCTGTGTGTGTGTGTGTGTGTGTGTCTGTGTGTGTGTGAGTGTGTGTACTCTGAATGTCTGTCCCCCCCTATCAATTCGAACACGGTGAATGCAAATTGAACGAAATTTGGTACAAAGGTAGCACTAGCAAAGGACACCTCAGTGTCATGTTTTATATCGCCGCCATCTTTACTAAAACTGAATGGCGGCCACTCATACGTTCAAAACGTAAAATCAAATAACGACTAACCAAATTATCCGATCTCTACCAAATTTGATAACAACATACCTTCGTATAGGATGCGTCTTGTGACCAAATTACAAGGTCGTCCGCCATACCATTTCAGGATGGCGGCCGTGCGAATTATGCAAACTTTATAATCCATATCATGGGACCCACCAGTTCCGATTATCGAGCCGAGAATCGTTTTAACTGTTCTAAAGGAAGAGGCACGTTCGAAATTAAAAGTTTATTTTGTAATACTATAGTGCAGACGTGATTTTAAAAAGCTGAACTGATTCAGTAATAAGACAAAATGGCAGCGGATATCTTGTGCCGGACTTATATTTCACTAATTTGAGTATTGCATGCAATATAGCGTACTGATAAAAAATAAATAAACTTTGTATGAAATGCTTTATATATAAATAATATACTCCAGTGATGAAATCGTTTAGTATAAATCATTATTTGCTAACAAGTTCTATGTAAGTCATTTTAAATAGAACGATATTCGTTGACACAATTAGCTCAGTGGTAGAGCGTTAGCCTATCGCTCAAATGCCTATGGTTCAAACCCGATCAGAGCTAGGTTTTTTGCTTGAAATGTTATATGTTTATTGTTTTGTAATGACTCAGATGTTTTAAAATTAAGCGTTATATTGTGCACATTATGGTGTAAAATATATATTTAATTAAAACATAATTCGCCAGCAGATTTACTCGGGACATCTAGCTGCCGAAAAGGTAACTTCCAGATTTTATTGAAAAGTTTCTTCTTCTGGCCGCTAGAATGCACTCGCTGTGTTAGGATTATATTGTTCGATATTTCACCAATAGATGTCACGACTAGTCTACGTGGGGATCCATTGATTACTATACCATTATCATTCTATGCGCATCGAATTTGAAGAATGACAAGATGATACTACGATACATTTTAACTTTTTATTTTAAAGGGTTTGTAACAGCCTATTTTGCGTTACTTGAAAACGTTATTAAGCGTTATATTGTGCACATTATGGTGTAAAATATATATTTAATTAAAACATAATTCGCCAGCAGATTTACTCGAGATATCTAGCTGCCAAAAAAGTAACTTCCAGATTTTATTGAAAAGTTTCTTCTTCTGGCCGCTAGAATGCACTCGCTCTGTTAGGATTATATTATCGAAAATATCCACATAGTTTGTATACACACGTCTCTGTAGGGTCATGGAAAGATTTGTTAATTCAATTAGGGTTGTGAAAGCCATGCACAACCAGACGTGTAAAGACATGCCTCAACTCAAAGTTGGATGTTGCCCACGGCAGGTCGTAATAATAATAATAATAATGTTATTGGTTTTACATCCCTTTTAACTACTGCTGATTTTAGAGACACCGGGATGCCGGAATTTTGGCCCGAAGGGGATCTTTAACGTGCCAGTAAATGTACTGACATGGCTCCCTCGCATTTGTGCACCCTCAAATGCCAGCTGACTGCGCCAGGATACGAACCTGCAACCTAGGGCCCAGCAAGCGAGAACGTTACCGCTGAGCCCCGCCGCCAGTCCGGTCGATTAGGTCTCCAGATCCATAACATTCTTGATATACTTCTTATCTTTCTTTCTTTCTTGAATGATGGTAGCAGTTTTTATCTAGGTTGTGGCGTTTGGTAGAGGTAAATCGTTTCTAAGGTCTTCAACAAAGAATAGTTCTATTATACTCTTTGATAATAACAACGAGTTATAACTATACTCATACATTTAGGAGAAAGTAGGCTATATGTTCTTTACTGAACATCTTGTTTTTTCAGTATATTTTCTGACTTTATTTGCCTTTGCTCGAGTGCAAAAAGCCGAAATCAGAAGAATGAGAAAGACTATAGAAAATTCATGTAGCCAGCGGTTCCTTCTGGGTCCTAAACTATGTGTATGCAAAATATGGTTGAGATTGGTGGAACGGTGTAGATTTGTATACGGAACCAACATATATACATACATACATACATACATACATACATACATACATACAGACTTTCACTTTTATATATTAGATAGAAGATAAGAAAAGGTCTAGCTTGATGGCTTCTACAAAACGAACAGTTATTCTAGTAATAATAATAATATCGTATGGCCTTGGTGCCGGGTTCAAGCTTTGTTATTCGACACCCTGAGCGCAGCTTGCATGTAGAATTTTGTTGTTTCTTGAAGCACTATGAAAGTCAAGGTGGTTAGATATCTAAGCTCCTTGTCGCTATAGCGCTTTCTAGTAGAGAAATGAGGAACTTTGTATTGGCAGAAAATCCCGAGATTAATTTTGCCATTATGAACATGGTCTACTGAATTCAAATGTTGTTTTTACCATGCCAAAGTCCTATGACATGCGTGTCGTGATCTTTACCGCATTTGATTTTTTTACCACGGCCAGGAGTGAACCTGCAAGCTTGAAGTTAGTAATCCGACACGATAGCCACTCACCCACCATCGCAAACAGTGGAATCCCATATGATATTGTTTTTGTAATTGCCGAGAACTAGTCTGCATTTAAAATATGGGACTTCCCTTTCAACTCAACCTTGTTGCCGCGAAAGGACATGATGGACTACTACGCCTACGTTGTTATGGGGCTCCAAGTATTCTTTTGGCATCCTCCCGTGATGTGCAGGATGGATTCATTAACTTTGTTGCACAGGCGACATTTGTCAAATGTATTGTTCCCGAGAATGTGACGCTCATAATTTCTAGTGCATTCAACTTAGTCCTGAATCGCAAAAGGAAGGCCAGCCATCTGAAGCCATTCTGTTGAATTCATAATATCTGTATGTTTGGAATGCAGTTGAGCACTAAAACTTCCATAAGGGCTTTTTGCCTTCAGTCATCTATTCTCTGCTTCGGTGACTTCAAAATGAACTCAGCACCCACTCTATCTAATGACAAGGTAGTTAAGTTTTGATCTTCTTAGAACACTGCTTGATGAAGGGTGTTCTCATATGACTTGAAATAGTGCCTCATTTTCATTTCCTGTGACCGACATAGAACCTGAAGATTTAATAGACCTCCATTATTACGAGATAGGTATAATCTTTCCATAGAGCTTCGTGGGTGAAGAAGACGGTGTTTTCTGAGACAGTTTCTTATACAGTATTTCGATCAAAACTTTCCAATTATGTATCTGACCAGATCACGATTCCGTAGGTGTAAGTGGCTAGTGGAAGAGCCCAGCAGTTTATGGCTTGAATCATATTTCGGGAACTGAGTTATGATTTGCAGACCCTATTGACTCTAGCCAGGACATCATGTTTCCCTACTGTACTTCTTATGTCAGCATTGTCAATGCCTTGATTTTGCTGAAGATCATATCATTGTTATTATTATTGTTATAATTTATATTTTTGTACTATTATTATTATTATTATTATTATTATTTTAATTAAGGATCTTCCAGATGTAGTTTGTAAATTTCTCTCTATGTTGTTGGTGCATATGTTGGCATGTCCATTTCGCACCAGTTGTCCGTTTTTCGTCCCGGAAAGTCCCAAACGTCTTGATGGCTGCTCTATAAAGATTTCGTTCTTGTGCATCTTCTGCTCGTACCCCCATTTCTTTAAGATCCTTCTTGACGTTATTATTATTATTATTATTATTATTATTATTATTATTACAGTATAATAATAATTATTATTACATAGAGTTGATTCAGTTGGTAGATAATAGGAGCACTGCCAGTTACCGATATGGTGAGTTGCTTACTATTCACACGTCTCAGTCTCTATTTTACTTGTGTAGAGCTTAATCGCATTGCTACCTGCCATCAAAAATGATTAATGCTTATAGTACCAGGTTTGAAGTTATATCTTGTAAGTTATAATGTATGTTTCTGACACGATTAAAGTCTCTATTTTGCTGTCATTTTCTCAGTTGTTTCGAATACTTTGTTATATTTTACACACACGCAGTATGAGGGTTGTTTGCCAGATTTACAGCGAAATCTATCAAAACATCGATATTCTACTTCTAGATCATGAGGACAATGTCTGTCCTATTCGCTGAAATTTCCCGGCCAGTTAATTTTGCACGGTCTCTGGTCCATTCTCCATGCGTATCATGGTGTACCTGTTTGTAGTGCAGCAGCCACCCCGGAGGCCATATTCGATTTCCAAGAATTTAAATTCTAGTTTGAGGTTCTGGAACGGTATATTTGACATGCAAGTTACCAGAATGGTGTCAAAATCAAACCCTTGCTGCATGCTGGGTACATAAACCCATGTACTATTCCCCAACTATGCCACTTCATTGCATATTTTGGTGTTATATATTTGTATTAGATAGTTCAGTTTCCTTAGCTATGTCGTGGTAGATTTTCTTAGCAGCATTTTTATGTGTTGCTGAAGGTACTCAGTATTGATGAAATCTGTACAGCCATCCATAATATGGCCCAATGTCTCAACAAGACATACACGTACACGGCATTTGTCATACACATTGCTCTTTGTATGCAATTGTTTCCGGTAGTTCCGTAATGCAATAATCCAGTCCTGAATGACCATCGTAAAACCTGTGATGTTTGTGAATAATGTATCTCCCTTCAGCCAAAATATTTGTGGCTTCCTGACTAGTGCTCTCCTGTGTTAGGTGTGAAACGTAGCCACCGTGTAGCAGATTTGATTTCCATTCTAACATAAAGTCTTCATCTCTTGTTTCTTGAACATGGCATTGTGAACCATAACACGAGTGAACAATGGAGGATATAAACCATACACACGGTCTCATACAATGCATTCAGTTCTTCTCTCTTCTGAAAATGATTACTGAGATATCTAACCTCACTGGAACTCTGTTGTTTGAGGCCCAAAACATTTAGATCCACTTTTTCTTAGTGGTAATTAAATGTTATTGTGTGCGTAGCTCATTCTGTAAAAGCATTGTGATTCTAACGGGAAGACAATGGGTTCGATTTCCAACAAGGTAGGGGATTTTAAACAAAACACCACTTCCAGAAACGCAATAATCATCCTGGAGTATACTCAGTCTACAACATAAATTAATATCAGGTTAAGTCGAATGGGAAGAACATGTATAAGGCCATCAATACATATGTCATTCCAGTACCGACTTACACCTTTGGTATAGTAAAATGGACACAGACAGATCTAGAAACTATTCTTGTCAAGACACGCCCACCTTAATGAAACACTCGAAGTCAGCAGTAGAACATCTGGCATTGCCACGCTAGAGAGGTGGAAGCGCGCTTACATGCCAAGCACGTGAATAATCTTCAGGCTTATTTTCCTGACAAGACGAACTCTCCGCTGCATCAGGCCGTCATAAAGGTGGATGAAAAATACACGTCATTGGACCTTCTCCATGCCAGGGATGTGCAGCTATCTACGTCAGAATACCACACAACCAACAAGCTTCAACAGTGGACTCACAAAGCACTGCACGGCCGTCATACGTTAGTAATGAAAAAATCGACATAAGTTACATGCGTCGAACAGCTGGCTGACCTATTCAGATCTATTTCCTGAAACTGAGTGGTTCAAGGTTACGATACAAGATCAAGTGGTGGCAACAGAGAACTAAATATAATTCATCATTAAAGCAGACTTGTTAAATGTCAAATGTAGGTGATACCATCCTGAATCAAAGGCTATCCAGCATATCACTGGGTGTATCCAACAATGTTGTTGTAGTTATAGCCTTCAGTCTTTCGACTATTGCATCTATTTATGACATAAAGAGGCCTGACCAAGTAGCCAAGATAATCCACCTGAACCTGGCAAAAGAGCACTGCTTAAGTAATGAAATGAAAATCCACAGCCTGTTTCCAGTCTTCGACCAGGTCAGGTATGGAATGAATCAAGCCCCCATCTAGCGGCGAGGATATGAACAGTGCCGGCTGCCGAGGCTTGACGTACTCTTTTGGGGCAATGATTAAATGAATGACAGATGAAATGAAATGATAGTGGAGAGTGTTGCTGGAATGAAATGTTGACAGGGAAGACCGGAGTACCCGGAGAAAAACCTGTCTGCCTCCGTTTTGTCCAGCACAGATCTCACATGGAGTGACCGGGATTTGAACCACGGACCCAGCGGTGAGAGGCCGGCGTGCTGCCGCCTAAGCCACGGAGTCTTATGTTTAAGTAATAATGTTCTGCTTTAAAATCAATATATTCCTGATGCTGTTCTCGAGAACGATACTGTGACCGATCCAGTCAGGGTCAATTACCAGCCCCGGATGACAGAAGATGAAGGAACTCGGAGAGTCAGTATGACGTCATGGCATGACGCGGCGAGAGCAGGGGAATGCTCCAGAAGGTTCCAACCCCTCCCACTTTCTTTTTCTCGAAGAAGGACGGAGTTCCGGAATGTTTAGTATGTGAATCAGCAGTATGTGAGTCAGTAGTGCGTGGACGAGAATGTCACACAGCGGAGCACGGAAGATTAGCCCATGTCATGTAGACAGTGATTTTACATCGGGAACTTGAATGGTTTTTGTGAGTAACCAGCAGGCCATGAAGCCTGAAACTAGCGTGCATATATTGCCAGTGAGTTTTTTTTTTACAGTGAAGTATGTCAGTTTGTTTGTCGAACAGTGTGAATTTCAAGGCGATATCGGACTTGCTAGTATGTGAGGAAACAGTTAGAACTGATAAAGGAAGTCCGTTTATGCCGACAATTTATGTTCATTAAATATTGATACCAGGAGGTGTTTAAAATTACGAGTATCAGGGGAAGAACTATATAACGATAGTCGAGGCGAAACATTATCGCGAGGCCCTATATTTTAACTGACATCCATTCGGAAATAGCATAGCAGTACGGCGTTTTAAGACACGTAGTGAAAACGCAGTAAGGGAGGCCACATCTACTTTAAGCTTGGGTTGGAAGACTACGGGCCGCAGGCAACTTGATATGTCGGTCAAGGCCAGCTCGAAATAGCTCCTCGTGGAAGGAAGTGTGTCACCGGGCTAAAGGAAGTGAAAACATATAACTCAAGTGAACCAGGAACTAGACGCTTTAGTGTGCGAGCATGAATGTGCTCTGATATAGTGAGGTGTAATATTGCCGCATGGCAGCATGAACTTAATAGCCATGGACTCATATATTCCGGGCATCAACATGCATATGAACACGCGAATTATGCTGCACTGAACTGCTAAGGGGCCATAATGGGATGAACGGTCTCAACGAGGTGGACGAGTGGACCATGGTTGGGACGTCGATCCACGGCGCTGATGAAGGTGACGGGGGACAACCTGTGGGCAGACATGGGCGTCGCCAGGAGATCGGGAGTTGCCAGAGGCGGATACCTCTACCAGTACGCTGGGAGACCACATCGCGGGGACGCTGGAGGGACGCCGCCGCCCTGACGCCGCAGACGATGACGACGCCGACGCCATGGATTTCCGAGGACGCCAGATATAAAGTAAGACGTTTCCTTTCCATCCTTGTTCATCAGAAAGAAGAGAACTTCTACCTCGAATAGCCATGCAATGAGATAACCTGAGATCGTGTAACTTAACGCCCTTTATAATAATTTATTCCAGATTGAATAAGAGCATCATTTTTTTTCCCTCATAGGGTCGTGCAGATGTTTTTTTTTGTCTTTCTTCTCGGGTCATTTGACCTACATAAATTTACAGCATCAATGGTAGGAGTAAGACATGTATTTATTCTCTGAGTCATAATAATAATAATAATAATTTGAAATTGGGTAACCATAATAAGAGATGCCCATTTTGCTGGGAGATCCTAGCACGTCGATTTCAGAGGTCATTATTCGAATTCTACTCTGAAAGGTTTGTCACGGAATGAACAGATTTTTATAGCAATGAATATGGTTGAAGATTGCCGGATAAGGTTCCTTGGATAGGATGCCATATTATCATACGACCTCGTGGTCCCGATAAAGTTGATACGCTCTGTTAGTGTGGGTTCTTGAGACATGCTGATAATGCCTGATTTATTTTGTAATGATGTTGTGTAAAGTTTATGTGATAATTATGTGGTAATTAGATATGGTATTTTTCCGTCAAAATGTGACGAGATTATTCACGGGGCGACGGATGTCCGTGGAATTGTAGTTGTAAGGACAGGGTCCTCTTGACGAACGTGCCACGTTCATTGATGAATTGTATTGAATAGCGCAGGGGTGTAATTGATGGTGCGCTCGACAGTCAGGTTGTTTGGATCTTCACACAGAGTGTTCGGCGGAAGGGTTACGAATAAATATTGGTTATATGAGTATGAAATACGCTAGGGCGCCTTATTGCGAGGTTCTTAACCTTTCATAAACATTTGACAATGCTATAATTTAATTACAAGGACAAATATGACCATGTAGATCAAGGTTGTTGGAAAGGCGAAGATAAATTATTAATAATAATAAGAATTAGTAGTGTAAATATGTAAGCACAATCTGGGTGTGTTAATAATTTATGATAGGTTATAATTAATTGTTGAAATGTCATCTTATGTGAAGCTGAGTCGATGTTTGTGTGCTATTTGATGTAACATGATGCTCTTTAATTATTCATTTGCAGTTCGATAGAGGAGATCCGTCCATTACTGTATAAGGGTAGACAGTTGTAATTTACGAAGATATTCGATATTTTCTTAGAGTTTTTTTGCCGCAGGTGAACTTTGTGTTGAGTGGCTAGTGATGTTTACATGCGTGTGCACCGATAAATTATGGTTAATTTAGCTTTTTGAAAGACGATCTCCCTGTCGGAACTTTAAGAGAGGACACCCACGAGTTTGAATAAGTATAAATTTTTGATTGTTTAGGGACTATGAACTTTATTTCTTTTCCGGACTTTGTCCCACCATAACATTATACTCGTGCGTGATAGGCAGGTTGCATATTTATTTATCCTTTGGCCAATAAAGGAGCAGATGTGATTTTACGAGGGCTTTTACTTTCTTTTCTGTTTGTCAATTCAAGTTAGGGTTTTGCTTGTGAATCCTGGTTCAGTCTATTTACCATCCCAACCCGTAAACGACCCGAGACCCTTTGTCTCTAGCTCACTGGAGCTTTTCATAGTCTTGTCTGGATGAACCAAGATTCATGCCCTAATTTTTTTTTTTGTGTACCCACTCCCTTGGCTGTTTCTTCTAATGGGGCCGGGGTGCTAGCCGGGTGATCGCCTGTCCCATTGGAGAAACGGGCACAGGGGGGGGGGAGTGGCGCCCAACGTGGGGCTCGACGACGATGGTGTGTTTCGTTTCCGTCATGGGCATGTTTTTTTTTGTACTCAATCATTTGTTGTGGTGATGGGAGTATACTGTGTGGTCAGATTCGTGCCTTTGATGGGAGCGCGATACTTGCCATGTGTAATTCTTGTGTAAAATTAACCTCGTATCACACTGATCCTTTAGTGAACCATTTGACAGGGTTAGTACACGATCTCAGGTTATGGCTATACTCGACGACCTACATTCCCATGTAGGCCCCTATATTTAAGTTGTATTGTAAGATGTCACAAGTAGTAACCACAGAGAATATTGCTGATATATTAAAACAAATCCAAGTTGGATTAACTGGTCTAACCACTGAAATTAATAATGTTAAGGATAGTGTTGGGTCAATTAAAACAAACATGAAGAGCGATATGGATCGCTTATGGACGGCACAAGAGAGTGTCGGCATTCAGGTAGCAGAGGTACAGAGGACACAAGAGGGTGTCGGTATTCAGGTAGCAGGAATAAAAAAGGATGTTAGTGATAAAGTTGATGGTCTCAGAACCGACTTATTAGAAGTCATGGGATCTAATCTTAAGAGTTTAGAATCTCATTTGCAGAAAAACATTGATGCTGTAGAACGTAATCTTAGACTATCAGGAAAGGCTATAGATAATAAGATTAATCTACTCGATAAAAAGGTAGAAACTACATTCCAAGTGCTCACCGCGGAGCTCAAAGATTCTATGGCACGGCAAATCAGGGATACTCAGAGTTCGCTTCGGGGGAATATTGAAGGACTTGAGGAGAAGTTGAACAGTAATATTAAATGCATGGGACAAGATTTGACGGCAAAAATTGAGCAAATTGGTCAGTCTAGCGAGGAAACCCTGGATAAGTTGAAACAGGACGTGTCAGGTTGGAAAGAAGAGGTTGCGAAGGACGTGAAAAACATGCAGATACAGGTTGAATCATTCCAGGACACGTATGACAGGAAGATCACTCATTCACAAACGACATTAATCGAACATGTGAGAGAATCTATCCACACTTCCATTGTTGAGTTGGAGGAGAAGATCATTATTCAACAGGGAAGGCAACTCACTCGATTAGGCAACTTAGAGGCGGAATTGACGCAGATAAAAGACAAATCGGAGTCAGAAAGGGTTAGATGGTCCGAAATTGAAACCACGCCACATCTTAACGGGACGGAAAGTGAAAACGCCCCATTTTCTAGAAAGGCGGGTGAGGTAGATGCAACGCCGAGAATACGGAGTACAAATCCCGCGGGACACCTAACTATCATTAGAAGTATAGACCACCAGCCGAGGAAATTCTCGGGGAACAATGGGACTAATAACGTCACACCTATCGAATTTATGAGGGAGGTCCGTGAATACATGGCGGAGAATAAGATACCACGTGAGAGGGAACTAAGAGTTATTGAGAGGTCCCTGGAATCGACGCCATTAACTTGGTTTCGCGCATTTCGATACACGTTCACGAGCACGGATGAGTTCGAACGATTATTAATCAAACTTTTTGGAGCCCTGAAGAACAATTGAACATACGGGCGGAACTATACGCTAAACGGTATGCGACATCCAATCCGACTAGGTACGCGGGGTACTTCGCGTCGCAACTCGCCAGGCTGCAGTATTTGACTCCACCAGTGCCGGAGGACGAATTGGTCCAGGCCATTATTCGACAGTTACCTGTAGAGGTCCAGAAGAGTGTAATAGCGTCAGGAGCCGAGACTTTAGAGGGATGTGAAGAGATTCTTCGAAAACTGGACCACACTAGCGCACAGTTACAGGCGAGGTCCGGACGACAGGAAAATAGAGATGTGAACACGGTCGTGATTGACAAAATTGCGCAGACGGAAGAGCGAACGCCGCGGGAGACGGGCAGGCCAAGAGACACGGGGTACTATCGGAGCCGAGATAGGAGCTACGGTGGAACAGACGAGCGACCCAGATGGAGGAATAAACCGTATGAAGAACGTAGGAGATCCCGATTCAACAATACGAAGGGACGATATGGTGAATATCAACGAAGGCAGTCAAATCAATATTATCAAAGACAGAATGCCTATAGGGATTCTCGTTCGCAGGGGTCGCGGCCGAGCTATACGGAAAGACATCGAGAGAGCCAGGAATATTTACAACAATTACGGAGTAATCCATCCGCACCACCGGGGGAAGCTGACCGACCACCTGACACAAGTCGGTCAGATCAACAAAAAAAAACTTCAAATTAAGAAATTCCTCAAACCTTGGTCCTCCCGAACTGATAGAAATTCAAGAGATATTTCAGGATACCGACTCGTCCGAATGAATTAATGGCTACGGACCTGTATGGCCCCCTTCCGAGGTCCACCAGGGGTAACCAATACATTTTGGTGACGATGGATGTGTTTACCAAATTAGTCATGTTGCACCCTATCCAGAAGGCAACATCCCGATACGTGATTCGCAGGATTGAAACCGGCGTGATTCCAACTGCAGGGAAGCCAGAGTTCCTTCTGAGCGATCACGGAACGCAGTTTACGAGCGCTGAATTTCAAGAAGCTATGGCACGACTCGGCATAAGGCATATCTTGAGCTCCATAAGATACCCAGAAGGAAATCCTGTTGAAAGAGTAAATGCGGAGATTGGAAAGTACTGCCGGATTTACTGTCATGAACAGCATCATCGATGGATGGAAGTGGTACCCATAATTGAACGTTGCTTGAATTCTACAACACATGAGAATACCAGACAAATTCCTTGCCTTCTGCACCATGGACGAAAACCGAGTAGACCTTGGCATGCTGTTATACAGGCACCCCCAGAGATTGAGCCGTCGGTGCAAAGGAGAAACGAACTGGCTCGGGAGAGGATGCAGCTACAGGCGCAGAAACGGGAGAGAAGGAAGGCTGGCCGCCGTTTTCGCGAGCCACTTCGAGTCAATGACCTAGTGCTGATTCGAAAACCCACGTCATCAAACTTACCACTCAGAGTGTATGGGAAATTTGCGCGCCCATTTTCGGGACCCCATAGGGTTGCCAGAGTGATGGACAACAATTGCTATAGGGTGGCTGACAACGTCACGAATGCACTTGTTGGGAATTTCAATGCTGCGAATCTGCGGAAGTATCACCGGCAAGCCCGTTAGTCAGCATTGAGGAGATGACTGAAAAAGATCGTTCACATGCATCACTTGAGGAAAACATAAGCTATGTTCCCACCGCTTATATTTTGAAGGCCGCGGGAGAGATGTGACCGATCCAGTCAGGGTCAATTACCAGCCCCGGATGACAGAAGATGAAGGAACTCGGAGAGTCAGTATGACGTCATGGCATGACGCGGCGAGAGCAGGGGAATGCTCCAGAAGGTTCCAACCCCTCCCACTTTCTTTTTCTCGAAGAAGGACGGAGTTCCGGAATGTTTAGTATGTGAATCAGCAGTATGTGAGTCAGTAGTGCGTGGACGAGAATGTCACACAGCGGAGCACGGAAGATTAGCCCATGTCATGTAGACAGTGATTTTACATCGGGAACTTGAATGGTTTTTGTGAGTAACCAGCAGGCCATGAAGCCTGAAACTAGCGTGCATATATTGCCAGTGAGTTTTTTTTTTACAGTGAAGTATGTCAGTTTGTTTGTCGAACAGTGTGAATTTCAAGGCGATATCGGACTTGCTAGTATGTGAGGAAACAGTTAGAACTGATAAAGGAAGTCCGTTTATGCCGACAATTTATGTTCATTAAATATTGATACCAGGAGGTGTTTAAAATTACGAGTATCAGGGGAAGAACTATATAACGATAGTCGAGGCGAAACATTATCGCGAGGCCCTATATTTTAACTGACATCCATTCGGAAATAGCATAGCAGTACGGCGTTTTAAGACACGTAGTGAAAACGCAGTAAGGGAGGCCACATCTACTTTAAGCTTGGGTTGGAAGACTACGGGCCGCAGGCAACTTGATATGTCGGTCAAGGCCAGCTCGAAATAGCTCCTCGTGGAAGGAAGTGTGTCACCGGGCTAAAGGAAGTGAAAACATATAACTCAAGTGAACCAGGAACTAGACGCTTTAGTGTGCGAGCATGAATGTGCTCTGATATAGTGAGGTGTAATATTGCCGCATGGCAGCATGAACTTAATAGCCATGGACTCATATATTCCGGGCATCAACATGCATATGAACACGCGAATTATGCTGCACTGAACTGCTAAGGGGCCATAATGGGATGAACGGTCTCAACGAGGTGGACGAGTGGACCATGGTTGGGACGTCGATCCACGGCGCTGATGAAGGTGACGGGGGACAACCTGTGGGCAGACATGGGCGTCGCCAGGAGATCGGGAGTTGCCAGAGGCGGATACCTCTACCAGTACGCTGGGAGACCACATCGCGGGGACGCTGGAGGGACGCCGCCGCCCTGACGCCGCAGACGATGACGACGCCGACGCCATGGATTTCCGAGGACGCCAGATATAAAGTAAGACGTTTCCTTTCCATCCTTGTTCATCAGAAAGAAGAGAACTTCTACCTCGAATAGCCATGCAATGAGATAACCTGAGATCGTGTAACTTAACGCCCTTTATAATAATTTATTCCAGATTGAATAAGAGCATCATTTTTTTTCCCTCATAGGGTCGTGCAGATGTTTTTTTTGTCTTTCTTCTCGGGTCATTTGACCTACATAAATTTACAGCATCAATGGTAGAAGTAAGACATGTATTTATTCTCTGAGTCATAATAATAATAATAATAATTTGAAATTGGGTAACCATAATAAGAGATGCCCATTTTGCTGGGAGATCCTAGCACGTCGATTTCAGAGGTCATTATTCGAATTCTACTCTGAAAGGTTTGTCACGGAATGAACAGATTTTTATAGCAATGAATATGGTTGAAGATTGCCGGATAAGGTTCCTTGGATAGGATGCCATATTATCATACGACCTCGTGGTCCCGATAAAGTTGATACGCTCTGTTAGTGTGGGTTCTTGAGACATGCTGATAATGCCTGATTTATTTTGTAATGATGTTGTGTAAAGTTTATGTGATAATTATGTGGTAATTAGATATGGTATTTTTCCGTCAAAATGTGACGAGATTATTCACGGGGCGACGGATGTCCGTGGAATTGTAGTTGTAAGGACAGGGTCCTCTTGACGAACGTGCCACGTTCATTGATGAATTGTATTGAATAGCGCAGGGGTGTAATTGATGGTGCGCTCGACAGTCAGGTTGTTTGGATCTTCACACAGAGTGTTCGGCGGAAGGGTTACGATTAAATATTGGTTATATGAGTATGAAATACGCTAGGGCGCCTTATTGCGAGGTTCTTAACCTTTCATAAACATTTGACAATGCTATAATTTAATTACAAGGACAAATATGACCATGTGGATCAAGGTTGTTGGAAAGGCGAAGATAAATTAATAATAATAATAAGAATTAGTAGTGTAAATATGTAAGCACAATCTGGGTGTGTTAATAATTTATGATAGGTTATAATTAATTGTTGAAATGTCATCTTATGTGAAGCTGAGTCGATGTTTGTGTGCTATTTGATGTAACATGATGCTCTTTAATTATTCATTTGCAGTTCGATAGAGGAGATCCGTCCATTACTGTATAAGGGTAGACAGTTGTAATTTACGAAGATATTCAATATTTTCTTAGAGTTTTTTTGCCGCAGGTGAACTTTGTGTTGAGTGGCTAGTGATGTTTACATGCGTGTGCACCGATAAATTATGGTTAATTTAGCTTTTTGAAAGACGATCTCCCTGTCGGAACTTTAAGAGAGGACACCCAAGAGTTTGAATAAGTATAAATTTTTGATTGTTTAGGGACTATGAACTTTATTTCTTTTCCGGACTTTGTCCCACCATAACATTATACTCGTGCGTGATAGGCAGGTTGCATATTTATTTATCCTTTGGCCAATAAAGGAGCAGATGTGATTTTACGAGGGCTTTTACTTTCTTTTCTGTTTGTCAATTCAAGTTAGGGTTTTGCTTGTGAATCCTGGTTCAGTCTATTTACCATCCCAACCCGTAAACGACCCGAGACCCTTTGTCTCTAGCTCACTGGAGCTTTTCATAGTCTTGTCTGGATGAACCAAGATTCATGCCCTAATTTTTTTTTGTGTACCCCCTCCCTTGGCTGTTTCTTCTAATGTGGCCGGGGTGCTAGCCGGGTGATCGCCTGTCCCATTGGAGAAACGGGCACAATACACACAAGCTATTCTGGGACAGGTCAGTGATCACAGATCGACATATATCAGCAAACAGGCCAGACAATATCCATATTCTTAAAGTGCAGAAGATTATCATTATAATATACATGGCAATCCCTAACTTAAAATCCAAACAAGAAGTTCCGTGTCGAACTAAAGAGCCTACTTTTCTAAAAATTAAGATTCATGCCAATGATTAATCTACAGTATATGAACCTATCTAGAATAATGACAAAATTAAGTTGGTAATATTGAAATGTCTAATTAGTTCGAAATATACCTGGTATAATGAAGCCTAATCGAGCACTACAGCTGGCAGCCCTGGTGTCTGAATATATTCTTAGTTCCATCTCTTAAGGTACAGAATACACAATTTGGTTGAAGTCCAATGGGCGTTACATGCAGTTAGACATTGGATCTATCAGCACGCGTAAAAGCATGTTGGCAACAATGTCATACGTGTGCTGGTCATAAATAATCTGAAATATTATGATATCTTGTTGTGCCAATTTTGGATGAAATCCATTTGTTTGTACAGAAGTTACATGTATTTTAAAATTGGCGTTGAATCATGTTGGTAACACTGTCTTATATTAATTACTCCAAATTAATCAGGAATGTCAGGTGCTAAACGTGTGCAAAGTATAGAGCTGTTGGCTTGCATACTTTCTGATATATTGATATTAGGGTGACAAATATCGACAGCATTTATTAACAGTTGGCAGCCCTGATTGCTCTCAAGAATATTTAGAGTCTTATCTGTTATGTTACACATAGCACATACGAAATTTGGTTGAAATCCAACTGATGGTATAGGAGCTACAAGTATTTAAAAATTGGTCCTATAGCAGGCTTAGAATCATGCTGGTAGAACTGACATATATTAGTTACTCCAAATTAATCTAAAATATCAGGTACTATACGTGTGCATAGTTTAAAGCTGTCGGCTTGCATAATTTCTGGTATATTCGTATTTTGATAAAAAAAAATAAAGGGAACAATTTTTAACAGTTGGCAGCCCTGTTGGCTCTTAAGAATACGCTCAGTCATATCTGTTTATGTACACATATTACATACAAAATTTGGTTGAAATTCAATTGATAGTGTAGAAGTTATATGCATTTAAAAATTGGATATATCATAAGGCTTAAAATTATTTTGGCAACACCGTCATGTATGGCATCCTGGAAATTAAATTTAAATAGAATTATCTACTTGTGTACCAATTTTGGAATAGCTACCATGCATACCTTCCAAGATATGTAACATGGAGCTCAAATTTCAAGTGCGATTTTCCTGCAGTTGGTAGCACTGACATCATTTTCAAATATGGGCATGAGATATTCCGGTATACATCTTTACTCATACTAAATTTGGTTTCGATTGCCATAGCTGTTTAGGAGTTGATGGGAGGGGACACATACACACAGCCAGACAGACAGAAGGACAGACAGATAGACAGACACACGTTTTCCAGGATTGATCTCATAAGTCTACTTTTTCCTCATTTTTGCAAAATGTGAAAAGTAGGGTAAAAATATATTATGAGAAAGTGGCCAAATACATGTCTCTGGCTGAAGAGTGCCGACAGATGTAGCGACAGGAATTTGTCAAAGTAATTTCTATCACAGTTTCTTGCAGTGAGATCATACCGAAATTGTTAAGGGCCAACATCGATCAGCTGGGGTTCCATCATATTCTGCATATCAGTATGCAGAAAACAGTCAATTTAGAGACGTGTTACATAGTTCGTTCATGAACCATCAAAATAACTCCACTCCATCTTGCAACAATTGCCGATAGAATGGTGTATTATATGCAATGACGAGGCGAATATGTTAATAATAATAATAATAATAATAATATATATATAATTTTTTTTTAGGGGAAGAAATGCATTTACGCACAGAGTGTCGGGCTCCTGCTCCTGAGTAGCAGACTACCGACTAAAACTCCCCCGTTACTTCTGAACACTAGCCTGGAACCGTTTAGCACATTACTTCAGGCTAGAGTCATTTTATATTTGCCTGTAGGGCACTCTTCCGTAATGAATCATCTTCAGTGGCGATCCAGGTCCGTCTTCTTTGTTCGGAGGATATCTTCAACAAAGCTTGCTACCAGTTTCCAGTTTTCCTCATTTTGTAGCATCACTGCAACAATATTGTCCGGGGATATCTCTACATCAATGTGATCTTGAAGAGACTGCCTATTTTGGACCCACCGTCCACAAGAGAAGAAGGTGTGTTTAGCATTATCTAATTCGTTGATACAGTAGATGCAATCTGATGAATCCACCTTCCCCATCTTTTTAAGATAGGAACAGAAGTACCCATGACCAGTCAAGAACTGAGTGAGATAGTAACCAACCTCACCATGTTTCCTCTCTGTCCAAACCTGCACCTGAGGGATCATTCTCTTAGTCCATTGGCTTTGATCTCCTTGCTCCCATTTCATCTGCCAATTTTGAAAGGTTTGTACTCTTGCCGATCGTCTTGCATTTTGTAAACCCATATCAGATTTCCTCAAGTAAATGTTCTTGCGTTCTTTTGCAAGAAAAAAAACCTGAATAATCCCGGCAATAACGAGAACTGCTTCCTCAGAGACCGTGCGATATGCAGATGCCACGCGCAAAGCCCCCCGCCTCTGCACTTGCGCCAGTGGCTTCCTATAAATTTCCTTATCCAGGGCATCCGCCCATATTTCCGCTCCATACAGCAGAACTGAATGGATGGCTGTCATCAATAGTCTTCTCTTACTAGATTTTGGCCCACCAACATTGGCCATGAGCCGACTGAGGGACGTTACTCCTCTGGCTGCCTTATCTGCAGTCCGTCTAATCTGTTCTCCAAAATTCATTTTACTGTCGATCATGATGCCCAGGTATTTTGCTGCTGGCTGCGTCTCTACTTGAATTTGTCCTACCTGTATTGGAAGTATTGTCTGAATTCTCTTCTTTGTAAGGATGACAATTTCCGTCTTACTAAGTGCTAGAGACAGACCATGTTCCTCCATCCATCTATTGATTTTGCGCATTACCATATTGAGTCGCAACTGTGCCTGCTCGACACTTCTTCCTGCTACAAGAGCAGCAACATCATCTGCATATCCTACTAGAATAGTTTCTTCAGGCATTTCAAGCCTCAACAAGCTGTCGTATGTAACATTCCAGAGATCTGGTCCTAGTATCGAACCCTAGGCAGCCCCAGCCGTGACTTGTACTCTACGGATCCCTTCTGTAGTATCGTAGCGCAGAGCACGATCTTTCAAGTAAGAGTCTAAGATCCGAAGGAGATACCTTGGAACATGGAATGAAAATTCTAGAGCATCCATGATATCTGTCCATTTGACAGAGTTGAAAGCGTTTTTAACATCCAGTGTAACAAAAAGAATCACCCGGCGAGAGTAATGATTATAACTCTCCGCTCTTCGTACTTTTTCGGCGACTTCTTGCACTGCATCCAGTGTCGACCGGCCTACCCTGAATCCAAATTGTCTTGGTGATAAATCGCCGGCTGCGATTATTGCTTCAAGCAATCTCCGTCTTATGAGTTTCTCAAATAGTTTGCCTGTTGTGTCAAGCATACAAAGTGGGCGGTACGATGAAGGTAACTCAGGGTCACCCATGCCCTTACTAATGAGCACTAAGCGACAGATCTTCCAGCGAAAGCTAAAGATTCCTGCTTTCAAGCACACATTGAACATTCTCAACAATAACAACAACATATCTTGATCAACTATTATTTTCAGAACCTCATTAGGAATCCCATCCGGCCCCGGAGCCTTGTTGTTCCGTAAAGAATGCGTTGCAATCCGAAGTTCATCTTCAGTAAACAGTGGGAAATCTAGATCACTTTCAAAATTCCTCTCAGGTCTTGTGGGGTGAGTTGGAAAAAGGTTTTGAACAATGGCGTTCATAATATCATCCTCCATGATGCACGATGTTCTGTGACTTCCAAGTTTCTGTGTTACAATTTTGTAACCCAAACCCCATGGATCAGTGTCAATATCTTCCTGAAGCTTTCTCCAACTCTGAACCTTGCTCGTAGTTATGGCTTTCCGAAGTAGCTTCTTTGCTGCTTTATGCTCCGCTGATTTTTCATTAGCTTCTTCCCGATTTCTTGCTCTCTGGGCAAGACGGCGAAGCCTGAGGCAGTTCTTCCTTAATTCTGCTATCTCTCTGGTCCACCAGTATACAGGGCTCTTTCGGTGACGTGGTACTGAGGAGGGCATCGAAACATCACAAGCTGACGTAATAATTTTCATGGTTGCAGAAACCAGATCCTCAACCTCAAACTCTCTCCGTGCTTCAGCACTTCGAATCTGTTCTGCACCCTTCCCAATGATATCTTTGAACTTGTCCATGCTAATCCTATTTACATTCCACCGTTGACATTTCTGGGGAGGTACATCCCGTCCCTGAACATTTGATTCAAAGTCAAAGGCGATGAATTGATGATCGCTAGCACAATAATCTTCCAACACTTTCCATCTCTTAATGAATGGCACAATTACTTCTGATGCCAGGGAGACATCCGGAATTGTTCCTTCACATCCTGGACGTCGGAAAGTTGGAACTGTACCAATATTTAATATTAGAAGGCCTATCCTGGATGCCATCTCTAGAATGTACTTACCCCGGGAATCTGTACTTAGCATACCCCTTTCCACTGCTTTGGCGTTAAAGTCTCCAGCCACTATGACACTATCTGTGGCGTTTAGAATTGCATCTTCCAAAGAATTTACTTTCCGGCGGAAGTGCTCAATTGCCTCATTAGGAGTTAGGTAAACACTAAAATAGGTGACCCTTCTGGTCTTCACCCAAACATAACCATCAGAACTTCCATGATCCTTTATAATAACTTTTTTAGAATCCAACACCCAGATTGCAGAAGTGCCAAGTGTGTCACTGAACCAAAGAGATGACTCTTTATCTTTATACTGTTCGCTGATTAGCAAGAGATCGCTTTGCTTCTCTGTGACTAGCTGATATAGCAGATCATTGGCTGTCTTACTTCTATGTAGATTGGCTTGAAGTATACGAATCATTTGAACCTCAGTGCCTTTTCTTTGTCCAAAGCTTCTCTGAAGACCTTACACTGGCCAGATCCCATAGCATGTGCTAAATCTTTGATAAAACCTCGTTCTTCACAAAGAACACATTTCTTTGAGGCCGTACATCCTCTAGCTTTGTGACCTGTCCCGCCGCAGTTGTAGCAAAGTTTACTTCTATCTGTGCCTTTGCAGTTGCTAGCAACATGTCCATAGTCCAGACATCTATAACAACGAGATACCATGATCCTCCGTCTAATCCTGCAATTGACCCATCCTATGGTGATATGATCTTGCCTCAAGAGCACATCTGCATCACTTGTTGTTAATGTGACAACAGCCATCTTCACTTCCCTCGTATTCGTCCTCGTCACCAGCACCTTCGTATCTGGAGAGAGTTCTGGGATAGTTCTCTGGATAGCTCCCATGACCTCTTCGGAAGTAGTTAGAGCATCAAGGTCTCTGATTTCAACAGTTGCCTTCGCTTCAAGCCTACGAACTGTAGCATTGGACCCCAGAACATTTCGCAGAGAATTACCAAAAGCTGCTTTATCCCTGGAACTTGCTCCCAACTCGACAAGGACGTCTCCCGCTCTAGTTTGTCGAATGGACCGGACTTCAGTTCCTGTATCATTAGGGTTTGCTTTTTGGCGAATCTCCTTCAGAATATCGGCATATGATTTACCTTCAGCTGGTCTGATCAGCAAGGCTGCTCGCATTGGCCTACTAGGTCGCTTCTGTCTGTTTGGGGTTGCTTGGTGGGTAGATATGTCAACATTATCAGCAAAATCCTCCTGCCTATTCTCAGTATTTTCTGTAACCTTTACCAGTCTTCTGTCTCTCCTCGATGTAACAGGAGTCCATATTTCTGACGACTCTGTCTCATTCTTCTTATCCCCCTCCTGAGCAGCTACAGTTCCCGAAGTAACTTCGTTCCAGCTGTTAGACTTGGGGGTCATGTCCTTCGGTAGGTCATTCAATACAACCTTGTGAGCTTCGTCTTGTGCCGCATGTGAAGTACGGTCACAATAGGCTATAGAATCAATGGCCTCTTCTAGTTCCACTATGCCATTCTTCACATCGTTGGATATATTACGCTGCCTGCCAGTTGCAAGCTTCATCTTATTGAGAATGTCTCGACACCGTTGCAAAAGATCCTCCATACTCGGTCGAAGATTCCCAATGCTCTCTTTTGGTTGGACTGGTCCTCAATAACAGAAACTCTCTCCAAGCGCTCCGCTTTGGTAAGTCACTTCACAATACAATAATAATAATTAAAATGTTTTTGCGCAACTGTAACACTTCAGCCTTATTCCGTCTGCATGAGGTATCTAGTTCATTTTCCTGCCTGAAAGTCTTTACACAATGCTAGCATGTACCTTTGCTCGCTCCGTGTGGTGTGAAATGTTTGTGCGCACCTGCTACACTTGAGCCTTGTGTTGCCTGTATGAACTACCCAGAGTTTACTCTTCCGGTGGGCGATCCGTGACTCTGCTAACTTAACCTCACTTATCGGGCTAGCACGCCAGTGGATTTGTCATGAGACTTTTTAACTAAGTACACTGGTATATGTTTGTAATTGATTAGTACTTTCGTAGTACGCCTCTTTCTGTAACATTTGCACTTCATTTCAGCTTACCTCCTAGGCTTAGCTTCTTTCTAATCCACTTAGTATATCGGATACACTCCGCACTGAACACTCCCGTGGCCACTCATAATAATAATAATAATAATAATAATAATAATAATAATAATAATAATAAATAATAAATAATAATAATAATAATAATAATAATAAATAATAAATAATAAATAATAATAATAATAATAATAATAATAATAATAATAATAATAATAATAAATAATAATAATAATAAAAATGTTATTGGTTTTACGGCCGTTTTATCTTTAGGATACGCCAAGGTGTCCGAATTCTGCCGCAAAGTGGATCATCAACCTAGCAGTAAATCTACTGACACGGCTCCCTCGCATTTGCGCACACTCAAATGCCAACTGACTGTGCCACGATTCGAACCTACAATCTTAGACACAGCAGTCGAGTACGTTACCGCTGCACCACGCAGCCAGTCCTATCAAGTATTGATGACGATTTCATGACACGGAGGTACATAATCCTAAACCCTGCTTGAATGAGGACGTCAGTTCTGGAGAAGAAAGGAGACACAATGTAGACAAAGGGGAGCAAGTGGGCGGCTTCGGTGGCGGAGTTTCTATGCCCAAGGTCGCGGGTTGAAGCCCGGCCAAAGTCTTTGGACTTTTTAAGAGCGTTAAAAATTCTAAGTATGCCTTCCTTCGGAGGGGAAGTAAAGGTGGTGCGGCGGTCCCATGTCATAGATTTATGCCATGGTAAATAACCTTCCACGTATTACACCTGTGTGAAGCTAGATTATAGGTTAGATTTGACTAACGCTCTCAGGTTCCAACGTTCGTCGCCAGTAGCCGACTGCGGTGGCATCTAGTAACCAAGTTCAGAACTAGTTGGTCGTTGACGGTGGCGTTTGGTAGCAAAAGTTGGAACTACGGTACTTGAAAATCGATTGTCTGCAGTCCTTACATGCATTATATAATAATAATAATAATAATAATAATAATAATAATAATAATAATAATAATAATAATAATAATAATAATAATAATAATAATGTGGGAGCCGTATGAGGATCAAGACTGCCGAGTATGGGATCTAGGGGGCGCAGGAGTAAGCTCAGCGCCATAGTCTGAGAATAAAAAGAAGAGAAGCAATATTCCGAGTTCCGACGAGCCGCGAAACACATCCCCTTAATTCTCTACTGTATTTTAATCAGTTTCATTGTTTTAATACATAATTCAGTTCTATATTCGATGCTTGTGAGTGTCATGATCTAGAAACCGTTTCCCACAATAATAATAATAATAATAATAATAATAATATCGTATGGCCTCGGTGCCGGGTGCAAGCTTTGTAATTTGACACCCTGAGGGTAGCTTTCATGTCGAATTTCGTTGTTCCTTGAATCACTATGAAAGTCAAGGAGGTTAGATATCTAAGCTCCTTGAACACTATAGCGCTTTCTAGTATAGAAATGAGGATTTTTTTTTTGGCGGAAACTCCCGAGATTAATTTTTCCATTATGAACACGGCCTACTGAATTCAAATGGGTTCTTTGACATGCCAACATCGTATGACATGCGTGTCGTATTTTTGCTGCCTTTTAAAAACACTTACCACGGCCAGGAGCGGACCTGCAATCTTGGAGTTAGTAGACCGACACGCTATCCACTCACCCACCGTGGCAAGCTCTTACTTGAATTAAAACCAGGTAACACACACTAATACAGCCATTACAATTAACACCGGTTATCAGACATATTCTACACACACCCAAAGTACACGGAGCTACATGGCCGCGTTGTCGCAGCCCCTAAACTGAGGAACCAACCAGCTAGGGGAGCAAGTGGATCTTCCCTAATGTCATTGGAAAATGAATTCAGTTGCGCACAGCAGAGGTTGCCCTAGGGAGCACTAATTCCCGATCTCACCAGGCACTGCTCATTTAGTCACCTCATGAACCAGGGCGAGGTTAGCACTCGTGTGTTTCGCAGTTCCCACCTAGGCCATGATGGGCAGGGGGAGGGTTACTGTCAATTCAGATAGCCGATTTTGTCTTCAGGCTTTGAATTACTCGTACATTTATCCCATCGGTAGGTTTGCGGATATGAAAGGAATTATCTTCTCACAATACTAGAGACAAGAGAAGACCATTGTGTGACAAATATGAACAGCCAGTGGGCAAACAAGGGCTCATTTATAGCATTCCAGTCGTGGCTACCTATTCACTTCCTCCCTCCCGGTGCACTAAATCAGTTGATACGAGGAACCGCCGTTAATCATAACCATTGTTACAAGTTATTTTAAGCCTTGAATATGGCAATGCTTCATTGAATGAACTCACAGGGGCTATAGCCAAAATGATTTGAATGCCTGCCAATACAAGACCCCTATGTCATTACGGTATTTGGAACGAGTCTCACCTCTATCATTTCGTGATTACCTACGAACCTTGATCAATGTACAGTACATGATCGTTAATCAATAATAACTCACTTTCAATTTCAACTGCGCTCTACTGCGTGTGATACAGAAATATTGAGCCTCAGGAATAAAATCATTGTTCAACTGTACACCGTGAATCAAAATATCGCTCATATGTCAGTGACACGTGTATCTACTGATAGCTATGAGCACAAAGGTGCTAGGCTATATCCGGAATAGGAAGAGGATTGAGTTCAAATTCCAACGTCAGTCATTCTTGATTATGATTTCGTAGTTACTCACTTTAAAATCCAAGCAAACGCTGGAAGGATACCTTCTAGTACAGGCCATGACCAATTTATTCCACCGATGTCTCAGTCTCATCCATGGCTGGGATAGGTAGTTATTGTTGTTTTAAGGGGCGGAACTACGAGGTCATCTGCCCCTCTTAACACAGATTAAAGTATACAAATTTGGAATGGAAATTAACATTTCGAGGTGGACATCTAAATTTGAAAAGACCGTAAATGGCTGTGATATTATGGAAGCTACTGAGGTATGAGTGGTGCTTAGTAATGGCCTTCAGGACACAACTAGTGTCGGTGGATGCTGAGAAAGGTTCTACTCATAGGGTCAGTGCTATTGTTCCCACTCAGTGAGGAAAGAAATGGCAAACTACCACACTCCTCATCTTGCCTAGTAAACTTCATTTATTGTGCTGCCTATGGCGGTACTAATTGAGGATCCAAACAGCCTCTGGGCTGACTACCTACCTAATCTCTCATGAACTCCTCGTTGTTAATGCTATTGTTGATTACTTGAGAGGCTTTTCAAAAGCGTGGTCATGTAACCCCGTAAACATGGGTGTGTGAAGAAATTTTCTGATAACCTATGTCACTGTGATGTCCTGTCGACCAAAATATTATGTGCAGTCGAATTTGAGGGTTGTTTGTGAAGTAACCAATAGACCTACATAAAATCCAATAACATCATCATTCTTGTCGTTCTATTTTACGTTAGTTCATGTAGGTTTGGAATTTTTAATTTATATTTTAATATTTTTTATCGCAGTTGAAACACAAAAAGTGCCCGTTTTTAAGAGTGTTTCAACCATGCGTCACATTTAAGAATTATTATCTCACAAACCCGTCATCAGATCGAATCCAAGTTTTAACACAATATACATTGGAATGTTGTATAACTGGTTTATTAATTTCAAAATTTTGTGTGTTAAGAACGAAATTTGTTGTCATTTTTGTAAGGTAATATTTTCTCGGCTCGGGGACGTTAGAAAATGTAGTTCTTGGTTTGCGTTGTAACCCTTATACATCAAAAAGTTATGCTGTATGACTGTGAAATACGTAAATTAATTCACTTATTTTATATCGGTTTGTATTTGTACAGGGAATTAAGACATGGTTCACCAACTAGCCGCTCCGGGAAATGCTGTACAGCGTTGCTGATATGGAGCCCATCACTTCCGAGCGAGGCGCGCCATGGCGCGTGATGGAGCCTATCTTGGCAACGCTGTACAGCTTTCACCCGAGCGGCTAACTGGTGAACCATTTCTTAATTCCCCGTACAAATACAAACCGATATAAAATAAGTGAATTAATTTACGTATTTCACAATCATACAGCATACCTTTTTGAAGTTACCTTACAAAAATGATAACAACTTTGTTTCTTGGACACACAAAAATTTAAAATTCATAAACCAGTTATATAACATTCCAATGTATATTGTGTTAAAATTTTGATTTGATCTGATGACGGGTTTGTGAGATAATAATTCTTAAATGTGACGCATGGTTGAAACACGCATAAAAACGGGCACTTTTTGTGTTCCAACTGCGATAAAAAAAAATATTGAAATATAAATTAAAAATTCCAAACCTACATGAACTAACGTACAATAGAACGACGAAAATGATGTTATTGGATTTTATGTCGGTCTATTGGTTACTTCACAAAGAACCCTCAAACTCGAGTACACATAATATTTTGGTCGACAGAAGTGTGTGTAATTGTTATTGAGGTAGGATTTGGATAGGAAGCGGTGTGGCCTCAATTTAGGTATCATCCCGATATTGAAATGGAGTAGAAGTGAGAAACTACGGAAAACCTCTTCCAGGGTGGCTGAAGTAGGAATCGAACCGGCCTCTTCTCAGTTTTGTTTCACGAGGCTGAGCGCACCCCTTTCCAGGCCTCAGGCCAGAATTAAATTTGGGGTCCACCTCGTGGTGTACCGGCTAGCATTCTTAGCTGTCACCTCGGGGATCCGTGTTCGATTCCAAGTTCTGCCAAGAAATGTCATTATGGTTTCAGGGCTGGAGTGGAGTACACTCAGCCTCGTGAGGCAAAACTGAGAAGTGGTGGGGTTGATTTCCTCTTCAATCAACCTGGAAGAGGTTTCCCGTGGTTTCCCACTTCTGCTCCAGGCGAATGTCAGGACGGTTCCTAACTTAAGGTCACGATCACAATCTTCCCAATCCTTACCTGACTTACAAATACACACACTTATACAACCATCACAATAATACAGTTTATCAGACAAAATTCATCTCACACCCAAGTATACAGGGCTAAATGACTGCAATGTCCAAGACCCTCAATCAAAAACCGAAATGAAAAGAATTAAAATTTTTGGCAGAGCCAAGAATCGAACCTGCACCTCCGAGGAGACAGCTTAGAGAAACACTTGCAGATACGCGATCTATTCACTCACTAGGAATAAATGAATTTACAATGGAACCTAGTGAACGTGATCTCCCCGATCGTAGGTTGGAGACCACGGGACCACAGCTGGGTTTAAAATCGTTTCCACTTACTCGTGCCGGGCTCACATCTTTCATTTTTCTCTTGATCTCTCCTGGTCATTTTTTATTCTCCTTCGACCCCGAAGGGATTAGGCTATCTGAGGCGTCGGGTTCTTTCGCCTTAATTTGGCGGACTGTCTCTAGTTTCCCCTACCTACCTGCCTTTCATAGATGGCTCCACCTCCGTCCAAGTCCCTCAATCATTGAAGGTTATAGGCATTTCTTTTCCCTGTGTGTCATAACCGTTATTCCTATATTTTTGCCTAGTATTACATTTAGATATATAGGTACCGGCAGCTAGCTCTGCACTTGCCCATCCCACTCCTCCCTCATACTAACACAGCGGCGTAAAACACGCACTGGCGCACTAATGTCCGAGTAAACACACTAGTCAAAGCGCGAGACACTGTTTTCCCTCTCAAGTTTCTGATGTTATCCGGAAACCCTGTCATAAAGCTAAGAACACTATTAGCTTCAGGAAAGAGTGTTAGATGCAATGGTTTCATTACTTTTAAATAACTTTCACTAATTGTTTAATATAAAAATAAGAACAAGCAAATTTACACCAGAGAAAACGTGCAGATTTTTGTTTGTTTGTGTTACAGGCCAGGAAAAGTTTGTTTCGGGGAAATATTTAGAAAATCGTCTGAGTTATTATTATAAATTGTTTGAAACATGTTTTCATGGGGGTGTTAGTTTACCCGGTGATGAACCATCTAAATGTCACTAATTACTAATGGTCGTCTGCATTAAACACGGAATTTTCGATTTCCATCGTTAATCAGTATCGGTTTATAAAGAAAATGACGAAACAGAATATATAATCTCGATTGTGTCCGAGGGCCTACTGTAGCACGTTAATATTGTCAGACAAATAAGTATTCCCCCACCCATTCCTCTTTCCTATCGTTGAGCTCTGAAGTTCAATTGCAGAGCTAGCTGCCGGTACCAGCGAGTAAATAGTTCTTCTTTAGCAGTTGCAGCTTCATATAGTCATCAATTTCACCTGTCATCGATATCATTAGGGGCAGATGACCTACATGTTACTCCCTTTAAAAGCAGAACCACCACCATGTGCATGTATAAACACAAATTATATATATTATTTGATTATTATTATTATTGCAGCCAATGACCATGTACTTTTCTTTTCAGGGCGGTTCAGGGAAGGGATATTGGAATGAAATCGGCCGTGGACCTATTGAAAGGATGGTGGTGAAAATGTGAAACCACGAAAACTATTTTCCGGACGGTCGAGGTGGGATTCGAACCCACGCTCTCCCGATGCCAACGAGGCACGAGGTAGTGCGTTAGCGCTCTCGGCCACCGCGGCCGGTTAGACACAAGTATAGTAACCACAATAACTACTTTGCACACACCCAGAAATACACGGTGTCAGAGACCTCTATGCTTCAAGACCTTAAAGTAATTCGTTAAACATTGTATTTACGTGTAAACAACAAAATTCGTTCAGATCAGATTTATTTTAGTCACCAATTTTAAAATGCCATTTTCAAAATGTCACTTTTATATCTTAAAGAATTGCGCTATTTTAGCTGGTGATTTGTCTGAACTGTTGCAATCCTGACAAAATTAAACGCTGCTGTTTACGACCCATTTTGATGCAATTAATACGCTTAATGGGAAGCTTGCTGTTTCATTTGTGAAAATAAAAACAGAGAGGACCCATCCCACTCGAGTTCAAGCATGACAACAATTCCTGTAATCCTGACAGATGACGCCGCATTTTCCAGCCAAAGAATGTCCAGATTATCCACGCATCTAACATTACGCCGTTAATGCTTTACATTTGTGCTGGTGCTTACACAGTCATTACGTGAGGCAGCTCCTGTCATTGGTTATTTATAGACTAAATGTCACATTCTATGTATGTAACACGCATGCGCTATGCAAGGAGCGGTGATTGGTGCTCGGAGCACTGGAACTCTCTGAAGAGCCTCTCCGAGCCTCATAACTTATAAATGCCTGTACAAACCCCGACAGGATGATTTAATGAGCATAGCGAACAAGAGGTCCTTGTCAACACTCGAATAAACACCCGCACATACGTGGGAACAACATGGAATTTGTCGCATTCTCCTTGTACGACATAAGTAATAAATATATCAACCATGGAATTCTCCTCGTTTTAATTTCTTCCTGCTATGTTACTTATTGTACATTCTAATTTATATGAGAGAAAATATTCCTCATTAAGTCATGTAATTTACCCAAGGACAAAAATACACACATCAAAAAAAGTTTTGCATCACCTCGGTTCCAAGAGTTCCGGAACCGTTAAATACAAAGGGAATAGAGATCAACACAAACAACATTTCAGCTCGTTTTATTGCTCATGAGACCCACACATTGCATGTTGTACCATCATACAGCTAGACTTTCAGCATTTGTGGTCCAGATTGCAGTACACACCACTACCTCTAATACCCAGTAGCACGTCCTCTTGCATTGATGCATGCCTGTATTCGCCGTGGCATACTATCCACAAGTTCATCAAGACACTGTTGGTCCAAATTGTCCCACTCCTCAACGACAATTCGGCGTAAATCTCTCAGAGTGGTTGGTGGGTCAAGACGTCCATAAACAGCCCTTTTCAACATATCCCAGGCATGTTCGATAGGGTTCATGTCTGGCGAACATGCTGGCCACTGTAGTCGAGCGATGTCGTTATCTTGAAGGAACGCATTCACAAGATGTGCACGATGAGGTCGAGAATTGTCGTCCATGAAGACAAATGCCTCTCCAATATTCTGCCGATATGATTGCACTATGGGTCGGAGGATGTCATTCAGGTATCGTAAAGCCGTTTCGGAGCCTTCCATGACCACCAGTGGCGTACGTCGGCCCCACATAATGCCACCCCAAAACATCAGGGAACCACCACCTTGCTGCACTCGCTGGACAGTGTGTCTAAGACGTTCAGCCTGACCAGGGTGCCTCCAAACACGTCTCCGACGATTGTCTGGTTGAAGGCATATGCAACACTCATCGGTGAAGAGAACGTGATGCCAATTCCGTGGGGTCCATTCAGCATGTTGTTGGGCCCATCTGTACCGCGCTGCATGGTGTCGGGGTTGCAAAGCTGGACCTCGCCATGGACGTCGGGAGTGAAGTTGCGCATCATGCAGCCTATTGCGCACAGTTTGAGTTGAAACACGACGTCCTGTGGCTGAACGAAACGCATTATTCAACATGGTGGCATTGCTGTCAGGGTTCCTCCGAGCGGCAATCCGTAAGTAGCGGTCATCCACTACAGTAGTAGCCCTTGGGCGGCCTGAGCGAGGCCTGTCATCGACAGTTCCTGTATCTCTGTACCTCCTCCATGTCCGAACAACATCGCTTTGGTTCACTCTGAGACGCCTGGAAACTTCCCTTGTTGAGAGCCCTTCTTGACACAAAGTAACAATGCGGACGCGATCGAACTGCGGTATTGACCTTCTAGGCATGGTAGAACTACAGACAACATGAGCAGCGTACCTTCGTCCTGGTGGAATGACTGGAACTGATCGGCTGTCGTACCCCCTCCGTCTAATAGGCCCTGCTCATGCATGGTTGTTTACATCTTTGAGCAGTTTTAGTGACATCTATGAACAGTCAAAGGGACTGTATCTTGGATACAATATACACAGTCAACGTCTATATGCCGGAGATCTGGGAACCGAGGTGATGCAAAACTTTTTTTGATGTGTGTATATTTGGTTATCATTGGTGTATGTCAGGTGGGGTGTGTGTACACTTTGTTTTACGTCTGCTCCACTGCCACCGACTTTGTCAAATTGATGCACCGCATATCGTAAATTTACCAACATAGTGTTTTAGCGATTAAATACCCTCAAATGTCTTGGAACTGTGACAGGATCGAACTCACAATCTTTAGTAAATGCTTGCAGACATGACAAAATTATTCGAATTAAAAACTTTCTAGTTTAGTAACAATTTGAATCGCTAATTTTGATAGTAATTGGTGTTTTCATACATTTTATTTTAGTAATTGATGAAATAGGAATTTCTATGTTTTGAGCTATATAATATTTTATAATGCTACTTCATTGTTTGATGAAAGATTATCACACTTTTTCCTCCTTAATCGAGATATATCTTAATTTAGAAAATAAACAAGAAGGTCACACTATCCATAAAAAATAGAACTAAATAAGATGTCTTAATAACTAGGCAACATTAATCTCTACATAGTATAAAATAAAGTCCCCGATTCTTGGATGTTACGGGTAAACTCGAGAACCACTGGATGGATTTTGATGCAGTTTTCACCATTCTGTAAAGGATATCTCGAGGATGATTTCTGTAGAAAATAATTTATTTATGCTTATAGGAAGCCGAGCAGTAACTATTTCAGTGGAAAAGGCGAAAAAAACTGGCGTCCGAGCGCTTTGTAAGCTTACGCTGGGCAAACGGTTAAAAATATCTAAATACCATGAGTGTAAGAATTGTTCAGCATGAAAAGTTCTACAAAAAAAGTCTAGGAGAGCATATGCCTATCTTCAATATATCGCCTACTATAAGTGTTTTTACGTTTTTTTTTCCAACCATGTTCATTCAACTACTGAGGCGACAGTATACGAGCTAGCTAATAAGGGCGAGTCTATCATCCCTGTTCACCCAAGCTAGCGGGCTAACCTATTGTCCAGGATACAGCCGGCAGCAAACCGTGAGTCGTGTTGAGTTAAAACTTCTGAGAAGGGTGTTTGTGTTTTGAGATTCCCTGGAAGAGCAACTCGGGTTTTCTCCATTTTGTCTGTGAAACACAGTCAAGTTAAGATTGGACGGAAGGGGATTTGTGTTTCATTCACCTCGCCATTCCCTGGAAGGGCAACTCTCATTTCGCCTGTGAACTTTTCGTTCCGCAAAATTCACAGTCAATTTAAGATTGTACGGAAGGGGGATTCTATTAAATTATACTGATTGTATTATACTAAGTAGAGATTATACGCCAAAGTCACCGATTCTTGGATGTCATGGGTAATCTCGAGAACCACTGGATGGGTTTTGATGTGGTTTTCACCATTCTGTAAAGGATATCTCCAGGAAGGTTTTTGTAGAAAATAATTTATTTATGATCAAAGGAAGCCAATCAGTAACGATTTCAGTGAAAAAGTCGAAAGAAAAACCTGGAGTCTGTGTGCCTTTTCAGCTAACACTGGGCATACCGTTAAAAATATCAATATACTATGAGTGTAAGAATTGTTCAGCATGAAATGTTCTACAAAAATGCTGCGAGGGCATAACTCTATCTTCAATACATTGCCTACTATAAGTGTTTTTAGATTGGACGGAAGGGGGATTTGAGTTTCATGCACCTCGCCATTCTTAAATTACGTCTGACGAATTCGTTGCACAAGCCATTCCCTGGAAGGGCAACTCTCATTTCTCCTGTGAACTTTTCATTCCGCAAAATCCACAGTCAATCTAAGATTGTACGGAAGGGGGATTAATATAATTAATAATCCAGTCAGTGATTTTCACCCATCATGCTGAGACGTAAAACGGATATATGTCGTAGTTCATTGACATCGAAAATAAAGGCGCTCATCACGTAATGCATTCATAACTTTCCCGGGCGAAGCCGGGGCGGGTTGCTAGTTACATATAAATATTTACAACCCATAGCTGGAGATGGTACAAAGGAAGGCTACTAGGTTCATGCTCAATGATTTTAATCCTAGAAGTAGTGTGACTTAAATGACAGAAAAACTGGGTTGGGAATCTTTGGAGGAGAGAAGGACAGAATTCAGACTTTTTGCTATGTTTCACCCTTAAAATAATCGGCCATAATGGGGAAGAACTAAGAAAACGTCTGGGAAATCCCATCTACCTGAGCAGGGCAGATCATCGCACAAAGTTAAGGGCCGTCCGCTTCGTACAAATTATGGGAAAATATTATTTCCTTAATTTTGGTGTTGATGGATTTCATTACTTGCCACAGTCTTATTAGGCCATTACCCAAAACATATTGATGTGTGTTAAGAGAAGACTGGAATTTTGTGAAAATACTCCCATTTAATTACTATACTTCCCAAATGTACATTAATGCTCAGTGAGTTTAATCCTAAAAGTAATGTGACTCAAATGATCGAAAAGCTAGGGTGGGCATCTTCGAAGAATAGGACAGAATTCAGACTGTTTGCTATGTTTAACACTTCCACTAATCGGCCAGCATGGGAAGAAGTGTGTGTGATTATGATTGTTGATAATATTCTGAAAGTGTGCAATTTGCAACCGGGGAATTACCCCTAATTGCAAATAAAGTAAATGAATAAATGAATAACATTAATAATTTGTGACCAATAATGTAGCAGGACCACTTCACTTTTTAATTCATTTGTTTTGATTTATTCCCGACGATTTTGATTGAATAGCTGACAAAATATACAAAAGGAATACATTTACCTTAACCTATACAAGTATGAAAAATTAATCTTTAACAAACTGTTACACAATAAATTAATGAATGAATTAATTAATTGCCCTATTTGGAAAACTAACATAGCACATTATTCTATTAATAGGGCCACGTCTGTACAACGCCACTTATTCCAACGACTAATTTTGTATATGTCATTATTTACGTATTTTGTACATTGTTTATGCATGGCTGGTGATTTTAGAAACAGGACCTCCGGTCCCTTTGTATATGTTCAGACCCTGGTCACAGTATTATCCACTATCTCTGGCCTAGGGAGAACGCTGAGTTCACATACCACTGTCAGCTATATTCAAAATTGTTATCTATTGGTTTTATTTTGCATTCTAAGCATGGGTTGGAATTGAAATGATGGTGATATGCTGCTCTATACAGTACCAATCCTAAATAAAAATTCATGCACCAGTTAAAGGCATGGCTGTAGCAAAGGTTAGCTTATTTTTTGATTAATCTCACTTTTGTATGCTCTTATGGTATTTGAGGGGTTTTCTTCTCCTTATGATATTTTAATACATTTTCAAAATCAAAATACACCAATAATACAAATATTATTATGGATTTTACGTCCCATAAACTACTGCAGCTTTTGGAGACGCCTGGGTGCCGGAATTTCACTCCGAAGGGGTTCTTTTACTTGTCAGTAAATCTACTAAGATGGCTTCCTCACATTTAAGCACTCTCAAATGAAAATTGAAAGTGCAGAGATACAATCCCGCTATCTTGGGATCAGCAGGAGGGAACTTTACTGCTAAGCCACGCAGCCAGAGTCAATAAATAAGACGCTTGCTTGGCCCAAGGTTGCAGGTTCGTGTCCTGGCGCAGTCAGCTGGCATCTGAGGGTGCGCAAATGCGAGGGAGCCGTGTCAGTAGAATTACTGGCACGTTAAAGATCCCCATTGGGGCGAAATTTCGGCACCCCGGCGTCTCTAAAAGCCAGAGTAGTTAAAAGTGACATGCAACCAATAACATTATTATTATTATTATTATTATTATTATTATTATCAACAAATAAGGTTTTCAGTAAAGAACATATAGCTAATTTTCTCCTAAATGAATGGATATAGTTATAACCCTTTATCCTTATCAAGGAGTATAGTTGAATGTTCTTGTGTTGAAGGTTAACTGTAGTATCCTACTTAAGACTGCCCGTTTACTAACGAGGGAAGTACCCCAGCTCGAAAGGCTAAAACCGACTCGCAGTGCGCTTAACATACGAAGATATGTCTGTTCTACTACCCACCATGGGCATTTATCTGTAAAACCCCGTATTAGTGTACAATCGATGTTTGGAAGTTACGGCGTCCAAAAATTGCAGAAACACAATTCGCAACAGAAACTACCGTGCAACTGGCAATTCCGACCATTATATTAGGGAAAATCCATTCCTAGCAATTGGTTAGACCTTTAGCATATTATGTGGTAACATTACAAAAAGATTTCAGAAACACTATTCGCAGCAGAAACTACCGTGCAACAGGCAATTCAGACCATTAAATTAACAAGAAACAGATGTGGTGCAGTTTCATCTGGCAAAAGGTTGAACACTTGCTTGCAACAAGAAATCTTAACACATTCAGTACCTATCGTGTTGACATAGTTATCTTTCCCACAATAGAAGATACTGTGTTGTCCTTCATTCGACGTCGAAGTGAAAATGTGGAGTTTCAATGAAGTGATTAAAACACAGCCGACTGGATCATTACGCACACTTAACAAGGGCAAAATGTAGGCATACTCCATTATTTACAATGTTCCCGCATTGTAATAGTCCAAACTCAAATGCCACGGTGATCACATTATCACATACTCAGATGGTGCTGGAGACCGACAAGTACTTTTACAGATGAATGGCATTGATAACTATTGACATTGGCTCAACTGTATACTTCAAACCCACTTTCAGTCAGTTTTCGCCGTTCGAGCTGGGGTAATTCCCTTGTAATTGGCATTACAATTCCAATTTTTCATCCACAGGAATTGATTGAAACATTAGTATAGTACCGACCAATTGTTCCATCAACACCAAATTATTAGTTAACGTGTGTTATATTGTCAGTCTTTAAGAAAGCACCTTCTATTTGTTTATTTGTTGCTGTTACTTGATTATGGGGAGTTTGTGATTCTTGGTCATCAACCCCGTGTAGTTGGGTGTGTGTTAAACTTGTCTGATAGCCTGTATTTTTGCAATGACTGTAGTAGTGTGTGTAACTGTATTCGTGACAGGGATGGGCGAGGCGCTCCGAGATATAAAATAAGCTATTTACCTAGGGGGAGTGTAGAAAAAAAACAGAGATAGACCTCACTCAAATAGCCGCTGTCAACACCAAGATTCGAACCTGCAACCTCCGTAATTTCTGCAGCAGTCCTTGCAGTCATGGTGCATGATTTACCGAGCACGGCTACATCACGGAGTCTCCTTGTATATTTTGCTGAACAAACGCGTTATCATCTATTCCTTGATATTAAATATTCCGTCATAATGAAATGATAACCCTTATCGATTTCTTGTTTCAAGTTGAAGAGCACGAGCTAACGTCAAAGGCGTCACTGAATTGTGTCTCACAGACTTGACATGCTAGTCAGCCAAGCTGATATGAATTATTTAACAGTCAACAGCGTTTCCTTGTGTTGGACAAATCGTTTGTAATGTCACTAAACAAATAATTTCCGGCTGGGCTAGTATTAAAATGCTTGTCATTTGTTATCAGTGATCAACAAAGAGCACGTCACAGTGATTTAACTTGAAATCAATATAATTACAGCCCTGCTATGTCACTCAATATACTTCCTTTGTCATCATACGTAATTCAAAATAAAAGTACACGTAAGTTTCGATTAACAAATTTGAAGCATATTAAGGTAATAAGCAAAAACATTAACCAGTTGTGTAACGTTGTATTCACTTGTATCAGTTAATTCATAAATATAAGTTAGACGTCTGTAAATACTGTACTTCTATTGAACACATGATTAATAACAAATCATATTTACAATGAACAAGTTTCAACATACGATGATGTGTTCTTCAGCATAATAATCAATGAAACTAAACATAAAAACTCTTGAAACATCATAATTATACAGAGGGGTCCACTTGCCCCTTATTTTTCTTGGAGAAAGGCAACCAAACTAACTTATATATCAGGGCCATCCAAACAGCGATCCGGCTGCGCTCTAAGCCAGTGCTCCGAGCACTTTCGTGGTAGGTAGTTTCATTAGGGGTGGGAGGAGCTTGGCTGGCTGAGTGCGTCTAGTCGCTGTCTTGTCCAAAGCGCTTTGTTGACAGCGTGTAAGTAAGTCAGTTTCGCAGCGGTCATGACTGAACATCATATTAGAAAAAGGAGTGGCAAAGCAGCAGCCCTTAAAGCAGAATGGGAAATTTCATTTTTCTGTACAGCTTATAAAGGGCATGCCAAATGTTTAGTGTGCCACAGAGATTTAATGTGTTTAAAGAAACACAATTTGGAACGGCACTGCAGTGCCAACCACAGGGATGATTACGGGGATTTGACAGACGCCAGTCGCCAATCGAAGTTGGAAGAATTGAAAGACAATTTCAAGCAGCACTTTTGTCTAAGTATTATTGTTTTAATTTTAAAATGCTTGTTTACAAACAAACAAATCTATATATATAAAGCACAAAGTTTGTCTGTCTGTCTGTTTGTCTGTTATGTATACAAATCTACACCGTTTCACCGATCTGAACCAAAATTTGTATACTTACCCTTTGGAACCCTGCGGGTAACCCTGTCAACTTTAAATTTCGGACAGACCACCCCTTTCCCTGCATTTAGGCCCTTTTGCTAAAATCTACACCGTTTCACCGATCTGGACCAAAATTTGTATACTTACCTTTTGGAACCCTGCGGGTAACACTGTCCACTTAACATTTTGGACAGACCACCCCAATCCCTGGATTTAGGCCCTTTGGTCCAAATCTACACTGTTTCACCGATCAGAACCAAAATTCATATTCTTACCCTTTGGTACCCTGCGAGTAACACTGTCTGCTTGAAATTGCGGACAGACCACTCCATTCCCTGCATTTAGGCCCTCGACTAACATTGTTGGCTTGAAATTGCGGAGAGCCACTCCAAACCCTGCATTTAGGCCGTTTGGCACAAATCTGCACCGTTTCGCCGATCTGACTCTAATTTTATAAACTTACCCTTTGGAACCCGACAAGTAACACTGTTCACTTTACATTTCGGACAGACCACACTATTCCCTGCTGTTTGGCCCTTTGGCACAAAACTACGCCGTTTCACCGATCTCAAATAATTACCCTTTGGAACTCGACGAGTAACACTGTCCACTCGAAATTTTGGACAGACCACTCCATTACCCGCATTTAGGCCCTTTGGCACAAATCTTCATCGTTCACCGATCGAAAACAAAACGTGTATACTTACCCTTTGGAACCCGATGAGTAACACTGTCCACTTGAAATTTCGGACAGACCACTCCATTCCCTGCATTTAGGCCCATTGGCACATATCTACATCGTTTCACCGATCTCAACCTAAATTTGTATACATCCCCTTTGCAACCCGACGTGTAACACTGTCTGCTTGAACTTTCGGACAGAGCACTCCATTCCCTGTATTTAGACCCTTTGCCACAAATCTACATCGTTTCACCAATCTGGACCAAAATTTGTATTCTCACTCTTGGGAACCCAACGAGTATCACTGTCCACTTTAAATTTCGGATAGACCACCCATTTCCCTGCATTTAGGCTCTTTGGGACAAATCTACACCGTTTTACTGATCTGAACCAAATCTTTGTTTATAATTACCCTTTGGAACCCGACGAGTAGCACAGTCAACATGAAATTTCGGACAGACCAATCTATTCCCTGCATTTAGGCCCTTTGGCACAAATCTACATGGTTTCACCGATCTGAACCAAATTTGGAACCCGATGAGTAACACTGTCCACTTGAAATTTCTGACATACCACTCCATTTCCCTGCATTTAGCTCAGGAATCCCTCGGGGTTGCCAGCTTCCTAACTCACCAGCCATGGGCCCTTGAGGGTGTACCAGAAGTGGTGGGGCAACACACACCCTGCCTCTTTGAGGGCCTTCAGCAGAAGACAGGAGATATTATGGAAAGGAAAAGAAGGCATACCCCTCGAAGAATGAGGGCATCAGGAAAGATGAGACAACGGCCAATTAAGACGGGAAATTGAAAGACTCCCTAGCCCTCGGATACCCTAATACAGTCGGAGTCGGAAGAGAACAAGAATTGACGAAGGAAGGCCGACAGGATAGAGAAGTGAAAGGAGCCCAGCATCAGGAAGTAGAAGCGATGCCAGACTCAGCTGGGATCCCGTGGTCGCCAACCCACGTCCCACAAGTCGTGAGACCCAGGAGGGGGGCAGTTGTGAGAATAGCTTACTGACTCATCGCGAGGTGACATGAGAGGACTTTCCAGAGCCCACCGTGTTATCTGCTGTCTATGCTGATGCCAGCACAGGGCCGTTGCTCAAGCCACTGTGGTTTTGCGAAAGAGTGAGTGATTCCCCGGCCAATCTAAATACGGCGGGGAACCCCGAAAGTGTGTCATCATATTTCGTCATCATCTGCGATCATCTCAGGTTCGTGCATATTCTTTGCCGAGCAGAACACCATAAGCTCTTTCACTAGACGCTTCGAGTCCAGGCCTAAGCCAGAAAATAAGGTTGAGACTTTGGAAGACATCGAAGCTAGACATCTGAATTACCTATATCAGTTTTAAAATTACACCATGTTCGTTTAGTAGTAATTTTTTCATTACCTTATTATTGTCATCTTAAGTGCAAATGACCTAGATATTACGCGCATCATACCACTAATCACCGCCGCATAAAGTCTTTCTCGACCGTGATTTTTAAAATATTTATTTTTATTACAGTACATTGTGTACATTATTAGTTGAAGTGTCAATTCAATATAGGTAGTAGTTTCCCATCATCCTCATCATAAGGGCAAATGACCTAGATGTTACGCCCATTACACCATTGATCACCACACACAATAAGTCTTCCTCGCCTGTGAATTTTGAAATATGTATTTCCATTACGGTAGTTTGAAAGTTTGACGTGTCAATCCAACAGTAGTTTTCATTACCATCCTGATCAAAAGGGCAAATGACCTAGATATTACGCCCTCATTGTCTTTGGGGGCAAGTGACCTAGATTTTAAATCCATTATATTTCTAAGGATACTTTGAGACATTATCATCATTCCACCGGGCGAAGCCGGGTACTACTGCTAGTGACTTAATAAACTGAGGAACACTAAAATTGTTACTAGCCGTATTTCTGTCCAGCAGGAGAGAGAGGAGAGTGAGGTTGGTGGACCCAATTTACGAGCTAGCTACAAATGTTCGATGCGAAATGCCAAAGCTGAGAAACCCTTCGCGGAAGGGAATTTAATCAAATAGTGCCTAATGGACGCGGCGGCATGTGTTCGTCCTATGGAGCTAGTTGAAAAAATAGTCAAAAAAATCTCACCCTGTAGGCCCATGTGAGGTACATTTTTATGGTAAAACAGCCCTATCAATATGATGTCAACAATCCCACAAAAGCCGTCGACCGTACAACTGCACGTGCATATTTTGTCAGTGCGGTCGGAACATCGTCCGTCTGTCTCAGGCACCCTCCCCTGCCACAGTGTAGTGGTGGTAGGGGAAGGAGCGCGAGTCTGACTGCCCAGTGCTCGCCGAGCGCGGCCGCGCTCTCAGAGCGCAATGACTGGATGGCCCTGGTAGCCTATATATCATAGTCATCGAAAAACATTAGTACCTTCTCCTTAATGGACCGTTGAGCTCATGTTCGCGAATATAGTAGAAATCATTAACGGCAGTGTTCTTTCATTGACCTCAAATATAATGCATGATTAAAACGATCACTACTCCGAATAACACCACCTTACGTTTGGAATGAATTTGTCTATCGAATACATTCAATGCGTGCCATGCTTCTCAGTAGCAAATGTGACTAAATCAAGCATTGCTGCTGTTGCATCAGCCAAGCAGCCTGCTGGCAGATTCGATCCCTGAGCTAATCGTATTGGTTGGTTAATGCCGTTTATAGTGGATGTACTATGGAGGCATATCTACCTGTTACAACGAGTGACTTTCTATTTGGTCCTGAAATGTACCGCTTTTATCCGATGATACGTAGTCAGGTGGGATGCCGTCATAATGATCTGTTGAACGAAAGCAAGTGTTCGAAATGTTGACCACATTGGTTTAAAGGAAAACTCATACTTCCTCAGACTGCCACACGTGTCAAGTCAAAGACCTCTGTAAACCTGGGATGTAACCCATTCCTTATTCTTACATTTGGCAAATATAAAACAGTATTAGTTGATTCGCTTATGAGAAATACCGCAGTAAATTGACTTTATTACACTGTTAACATGACTTTTCTCTCTAAAGATGCTAAGAGAGAGACTATAGTAATTAGAAAAGAAAGCTAGTGATCAAATGAGTGCCTGTTTAATTAATTTTCAGGTATGTTTGTATTTATACAAACAACACAAAGTGTGTTGGCATGCTTGTGGAAATGATATTCAAATCTTTATCATCTACTCCAGACCAACTCAAATCATCCTGGAAGGTGTTTTCCGTGGCATCCCACTTCTTCTCCAGATAAAATGCTGAGATGGTTCGAAATTTAAGTCCCCTGCCACCTCCTTAACACTCCAACCTTCAGTTACAAATGTTCATACTACTACTGACACCGTAATAACATAGGTTATTTTACAAATTTAAACACCCACAAGAACATAAGGCTATGATGATCACGATGTGCAAAACACTTAAGTTTGAAAATAAACCTCAATTATTGACGCCACGGAGAACAGCAAATTGAAGTTTCACGTGCATTGGCCCATAACTAATGAACTATTAGTCCTACTGACTTGAAATTTGAATTTAAAAACTTTGAACCTTCTTCTCCACCTGGTAACTGGTTGTCTTTTGAGGCAACTTCATTATGGAAATTGACTTCGTTGGTAAAAATACACTTGCGAAACATTTCACTGGGTAATTTCCAGCCAATGGTAACTACATAAAGTTCTGATTTTGAGCTTGAAAGAAATGCCAATTTGGGTATAATGGTATATTAAATATAATCATACCAGTGCACACTCATCACTGATCTATATATATAAAGCTCAATGTTTGTCTGTCTGTCTGTCTGTTTGTCTGTTACGTATACAAATCCAAACTGTTTCACCGATCTGAACCAAAATTTGTATACTTAAACTTTGGAACCCTGCGGGTAACCCTGTCCACTTGTAATTTCCGAAAAACCACCCCATTCCCTGCATTTAGGCCCTTTGGCCCAAATCTACACCGTTTCACCGATCTCCACCAAAATTTGTATACTTACCCTTTGTAAGCCTGTGAATAACATGGGTCCATGTAAAATTTCCGACAGACCACCCCATTTCCTGCATTTAGGCCCTTTGACAAATATCTACACCGTTTCACCGATCCGAACCAAAATTTGTATACTTACCCTTTAGAACCCTGCGGGTAACCCTGTCCACTTGAAATTTCGGACAGACCACCCCATTTCCTGCATTTAGGCCCTTAGGAACAAATCTACACCGTTTCACCGATCAGAACCTAAATTTGTATACTTACCCTTTGGCACCCTGCGAGTAACACTGTATGTTTGAAATTGCAGACAAAACACTCCATTCCCTGCATTTAGGCCCTTTGGCACAAATCTACAACGTTACACCGATCTCAACCAAATTTTGTATATTTACCCTCTGGAACCCTGCGAGTAACACTGTCTGATTGAAATGGCAGACAGACCACCCCATTCCCTGCATTTAGGCCCTTTGGCACAAATTTACACCGTTTCACCGATAAGAACCAAAATTTATATATTTACCCTCTGGAACCCTGCCGGTAACCCTGTCCTCTTGAAATTGCGGACAGATCACCCCATTCCCTGCATTTAGGCCCCTTGGCACAAATCTACACCGTTTCACTGATCAGAACCAAAATTTGTATACTAACAATTGGTACCCTGCGAGTAACACTGTCTGCTTGAAATTGCGGACAGACCACTCCATTCCCTGCATTTAGGCCCTTTGGCCCAAATCTACAACATTTCACCGATCTCAACCAAAATTTGTATATTTACCCTCTGGAACCCTGCGAGTAACACTGTCTGATTGAAATGGCGGACAGACCACCCCATTCCCTGCATTTAAGCCCTTTGGCACAAATCTACACTGTTTCACCGATCTCAACCAAAAGTTATATATTTACCCTCTGGAACCCTGCGGGTAACCCTGTCCTCTTTAAATTGCGGACAGATCACCCCATTCCCTGCATTTAGGCCCCTTGGCACAAATCTACACCGTTTCACCGATCAGAACCAAAATTTGTATACTTACCCTTTGGTACACTGCGAGTAACACTGTCTGCTTGAAATTGCGGACAGACCACTCCATTCCCTGCATTTAGGCCCTTTGGCTCAAATCTACCCCGTTTCACTAATCTCAACCAAAATTTGTATATTTGCCCTTTTGAACCCTGCGAGTAACACTGTCACTTAAAATTTCGGACAGACCACCCCATTTCCTGCATTTAGACCGTTTGGCGCCAATCTACACCGTTTCACTGATCTGAACCAAATATTTCATACTTACCCTTTGGACCCAACAAGTAAAACTGTCCACTTTAAAATTCGGACATTCTCTGCATTTAGGCCCTTTGGCACAAATCTACACAGTTTCACCGATCTAAACCAAAATTTGTATACTTACCCTTTAGAGCCCGACGAGTAACACTGTCCACTTGAAATTTCGGACGGACCACTCCATTCCCTGCAATTAGGCCCTTTGGCACATATCAACAACGTTTCACCGATCTGAACAAAAATTTGTATACTTACCCTTTGAAACCCGACGAGCAACCGTGTCCACTTGAAATTTCGGACAGACCACTCCATTCCTTGCACTTAGGCTCTTTGTCACAAATCTACAACGTTTCACCGATCTGAACCAAACTTTTTATACTTACCCTTTGGAACCCGACGACTAACACTGTCTGCTTGAAATTTTTGACAGACCACTTACTTACCCTGTCCACTTACACTGTCCACACTGTCCACTTGAAATTTCGGACAGACCACTCCATTCCCTGCAATTAGGCCTTTGGCACTTATCAACATCGTTTCACCGATCTGAACCAAAATGTGTATACTTACCCTTTGGAACCCGACGAGCAACAGTATCCACTTGAAATTTCGGACAGACCACTCCATTCCCTGCATTTAAGCCCTTCGGCACAAATCTACACCGTTTCACCGATCTGAACCTAATTTTACATACTTACCCTTTGGAATCCGACGAGTAACACCGTCAACATGATATTTTGGACAGATCTCTCTATTCCCTGCACTTAGGCCCTTTAGCACAAATTTATACCGTTCCACCTAATTGCACCGAATTTTACGTACTTACCCTTTGAAACCCTACTGGTAACACTGTCCACTTGATATTTTGGACAACCCTCTCCATTCCTTATATTTATAACAAAAGACAAATGGATCTTAAAAACCACATTTTAAGGCGTCAGAACTATTCATGTCCGTAGTAGTGTAACTGTAAGAATATTTTAACAAGTCTATTATTGGCTGGCAATGCGGGGTGTATCACGTGACCCCTACCAGTGTTCTGGTGCAGAATTGTGAAAATAATTACATCTTAAGCTGCTTCTAAATGGCAGTCACAGGGACTAATAAGTTCAAAAAGATTTCTTAAGCCCTTAAAACAGTTATCATCTGCCATGTTGTTGGTGCAGTACATTGAGGTTATCAGTGACAATAAGCGTTGGTGCTTTCAAATTTACCTTCATTTATTCCGAACCTTATCGTGCTATGTGACGATAAATAACATTTTTGATACCGGTACCTCAGGAGCTTGGGACAGCCGACGTTTTTCCAAACTGCACTGCATATTTTCCTACGGCACTATGCGACAAGAGACGACACTATTGGTGTCTATTTTTCGAACAGCTAATGAGATATAGGCCCTAGGCAGTGTCTTTTAGTTCACTGCCTCCTCTTTCTAATCATATCTTTCAATTCGATTGTAAATTACATGTGTCAGTACAGTAGTTAGCAAATAGCCGTTTCCCTATTCAATATTATCATTATAGTACGGGAAAATGACCTGAATGTTACGTCAATTAGACTGTAGACTACTACTTATCACCCCCACTACCACCACCACCATCACAAAAAGTTATATTATTCATTTTCTGTTAGATTTAATATCATTTCTGTAGTAATTTATTATTAATTATCATCCATAAAACAAATAAATCCTCCGGGCGAAGCCGGGCACTACTGCCAGTTAGTCTATAAATGCCAAAGATATGACAGCTTGAGTGAGAAGATTGCGATGCCAGTTTCACAGAGAACAGCTCACAACCCCAAGAATATCACAATATTCCTAATTCCCATAGCTCCAAGACGCAATGATGTTTCTGTTACCCATTATGCTCACGTTGCTAGAAGATGTGATTGAGCTGGCAATCGCTGAACATTTCAAAGTCATCACAACAAAAGAAAAGAAAATGAATCTTATTTTTGAATGTGAACTTTTTTCTCTTATGCCCGACGGCTAATGAAATGTTTTCGAACCGATAAGAACGTTTTAGATAAAGTAAGCAAACGCAAAAAAAAACTTTTTATCTTTGTGATGCATTCTACACTACCAGAAATGTTTAAGCATCCGTGGCTGAAATGGTGATGCGTTGGGCTCCAGATTGTAAGATTTGGGGTTCGATACTTCTTAGGGGGAGGGTTAAATAATTTGTTTTCGTTACGTTTTATCGTCTGTGTTTGCCATTGTGTTACTACAGAACCGATACAAGAGGTTACAATTAATTATTGAGGAGGAGGCACTACTAATATTAGCGAGCACAAGCATTTTCAGGTTGGATTTTATGAACGTTACATAGTGTTCAAATTCCGTACGGTATTACACAAAACATCGTAATATGTACACGTGAAATAGACTTGTGTTATTTTTCTTAAAATTGTATAACAAAATTATACCGAGAAATTCCAAGAATTACGTATACTTCAATGCGACGACTTGCGATCAGAATCTCCTTCGATATGTTGTTGTTTCATTTAAGGGGCTAAAACATCGCGTAGAATTTTTCTGATAACCTATGTCTGTATTAATGTGTGTATTTGCAATTAAGGTGAGGATTGGGAAGGAGGTGCCCGTGGCCCTAAGTTAGAAACCGTCCCAGTATTTGCCTGGATTAGAAGTAGGAAACCGCGGAAAACCACTTCCAGGATGGCTGAGGTGGAAATCGAATCAACCTCTCGTCAGTTTTACCTCACGAGATTTACTGTACCCTGTTCCAGCCCTCAGACCAGAATTCAATTTTTGGCAGTACCGGGAATCGAACTCGGACCGCTGGGGTGACACTTCGATATGTTTTGTTAATATCCATGTCCGAGGTTTGACTTTCTGCCATTACAGTTCACGGTCATAACCTATTAAATCGATCACATTCTCTTTAGGAAAATTCAACGTACTCTTCGCAGGAATACATCGTAAGAGAATAAATGAAGTAATGTGACTTTGTAGGTATGGCTTAATTGTACATCTTCACTAATATGGAGCACGAGCTGTAGTTCAAAAATGTATGCCTACCGCTGGATTCGAAGCATCATTCTACCCGTTCTCACCCACCATATCCGACCGGATTTTAACCGATTAAGCCACAACTACAACATCGAAAGAGAACTGGAATGACCAAGAGAGATAAACTGGAGAGTTGAAAGCAAGGAGCCAAGCACAAGTAATTGAAGGCAATGCCGGACTCAGCTGACTTCCTATGGGCACCAACTCACGTCCCACAAGTTCTGCACCCCGGGGAGTAAATGAAACTTGAGATCACGTTCTTGCACCACTCAAATCTACACTAACGTTTTATTGCGTCTTGTGAGTTCTTATTTCTATGGTAGATCATCCTCTCGTCGTGCGGGCATTCTACCCGCCAACCATGTGGTAATGGCTGGTTGCTTCACTATGCACAAGCAGGCGATCTCTACTATCACATTGCCAAGCGGGGTATTTTGACTACCCCAATTTAATTTTGAGACTTTGTGTGAAATAGTCTATTGTTTATGTTCTATTTTTTTTTTAGTCGTTTCGGCCATCAATGGACCACGATGTTCTTCACTCATATGATCACTGTAAAGCTTGTTTTCTTGTCTGCCAGTAGATCTTCATTCTTGACGAATGTTCAGCTCTCCTTTCTTCCGTCCACTTGCAGTGAGGGCGAGGCATCACAGATGTCAAAGGGTGTAGATTACTAGTTGATTTAACCGCCTTTCTGAACAGGTTCCTATCCCAAACCAGAGCTTGATTGATTCGAGATTCTGTTAGGTCCTTTTTAACTTGCATCGACCATTTACAATAGGAATTTTTTTTAGAGATTGATGAGTGGATTCGATATGAAAGTCGATGATGCTCCATCCGCTCCAAATGTCCAAAGAAAGACATTCTCCTTTTTCTCATCACACTCACCAAATCTTCTATATGTTCAAATAATTCATTGTTATGTCTTCTTCTGTAAGTACCATTATCATTAACAGGTCCTAATATTTTCCTTTGAATTTTCCGATCCTTAAGTTCTAATTTTCTCAATGGGCCTTTGTTTGTCATCTGTAAGCATTCTGCAGCATACAGTGCTGACGGCCTAATTACTGTATTATAATGACAAAGTTTGACATTCGGGGACAAGCTTTTACTTTTGTAAATGTTTTTGCAGGTTTGAAAGGCACCTTCCAATTTGTTACATCTGCTCTCAATGGCAGCTATTTCTGAATTATTAGGGGTAATCCATTCGCCTAGGTATTTAAATTTTTGGACTTTTTTGATTTTTTGCAGACCAATCGTGATGAATTTTGAGGCATCTTTGACATTTGTGATAAAATTAGTTTTATGGAAGGCCACTTTAAGTCCAGTTTTAGCAGCTATGATTTGTAGTTTATTAAGTTGGTCAGTGGCCTCTTCCATTGAATTAGCGAAAAAAGCAATGTCATCTGCAAAAGCGAGACAGTTTATATTCAGGTCTTCTTTTTTATAACCAATTCGAATACCATAATTATTTGGTAAGATTGTTAACCATTCTCTTATAATTTTTTCCAAGACACAGTAGAACAGCATCGGTGATCCCAGATCACCTTGTCTACAGCCAGTCTTGATTGCAAAGGCTTCGGACAATTCACCACGAAATTTGACCTTAGAAGTGGTGTTTTCTAAGCTTGCTTTGAACAAATTAATTGATTTATTGTCTAGGCCAAACTCACGTAAGGTGTTAATTATTGTGTCTCTATGAATGCAATCATAAGCCTTTTGAAAGTCCACAAAAATCACAACATAAGGTTTTGATCGTACCGTACAGTAGGAAATTATGGTCTTAATGTTATGAATTTGTTCAGGACAGGATCTTGATTTCCTGAACCCAGCTTTATATTCCCATAACTGACGGTCTAATATCGGTTCTGCTCTGTTCAGAAGAGCCCTTGCAAATATTTTGTACGTTACCGATACCAGTGAAATACCTCTATAATTATTTGGGTCGGATTTATCCCCTTTCTTATGTATAGGATGAATGATGGCAGAAGTCCAATCCTCCGGCAACTTTTCACTATGCTATATTTCTTCAATGGTTTTCTGGAGACAAATGATGGAGTCATTATCTGCATATTTCCATAATTCAGCCACAATACTATCCTCCCCAGAGGCTTTATTATTTTTTAGCGCCTTGATGATTTGTGTTATTTCTTCGACGGAGGGTGGTGAACTGTCGTGGTATGCAATGCTAGGATAGAAAGCAAGTTGTTCAGTAGGTATGTCCGTGTTCAAAAGGGTTTTAAAATATTCTCCAAAAGCTTTAGCACAGTCTTTATTATTGAGATTAAGTTTACCATCAGATCCTCGGATGTGAAGAGTAGGGGCGACGTATTTGGACAGTTGGTGTTTAAAAGTTTGATAGAAATCCCTTGTTTTGTGCCTTTGAAAATCATCTTCAATTTGAATAATTTGAGATTTATGGAAATTTCTTTTTGCCAATTTTAAAATTTTACAAGTTTCTTTCCTGATGCAGAGAAAGTTCTCAAGGTTCACATCGTCTTTCTTGTTATTCCACTTGATCCAAGCTTTTCTTCTTTCCTCTATTGCGTGATCACATTGACCGTTCCACCATGGATGCTTGCGCGTTCTATCAAGAGGAATGGATTCCGAAGCCGCAGTAACAATGGCGTTCCTTAAAGTAAACCATGTTCCATCTTTTGGTTTGTTGTGGAGTGTTTCCGCAAAAGTGTTGTTATTTGACTTCAGACCACCGATGTTGTACTTTTGCGTTTTCATTCCCTTTTCAACATTCACTCTATTGTTCCTAAACGGAATACCTTTCATTTTAATAAGGGACAGATAATGATCTGAGTCTATATTCGCATTACGCAGGACCTTCACATTTTGGATTTCACGATCTGATTTTTTTGATATTGCCACATGATCCAGTTGAAATTCACCCATAAGTGGATTTGGATGTCTCCATGTCTTTGCTTTCCGAGGAAGATGTTTAAACGCAGTAGATTTCAAAACTAGGTTGTTATTTTTGCAGGTGTCAATCAGCCGTTCGCCATTTTTGTTTGTTCGTTTACGTGCAGGATAGTTTGCAACTATATTCCTAAACTTTTTCTCTCTTCCTACTTGGGCGTTAAAATCACCGAGAAGGGTGGTGGTGTGATGCGCTGGAATATTGTCAATCACGTCTCCTAATTGTTCCCATATTATATTAGTTTGCTCTCGGTCTTTCGTGTTTGACACGTTCGTCGGTGCATGAAAATTGACCACGGTGTAGGCTTTATTAAGTGATCTAAATGACAATGTGGATAGTCTTCCATTGAATGATGTAAAATCCAGCACTGAATCAACAGCTTTCTTGTGGACTATAAAACCTGTACCAAGATGAGGGATGTTCGGTGTAACTCTTGTGCCAGGTATTCCTTTATAAATTCTGAATCCTTGAGACTCAAAAGCTTCTTCATCACAAAATCGTGTTTCTTGCAATGCAGCGATGACAATGTTATGTTTCTCAAGAACATCCAATGTTTGCTTTAGTTTTCCTATCTGAAGGAGTGAGTTTATGTTAATTGTTGCTAAGTACATAATATATTTCTTCTTACATGACATTGCAGGCTCCCCAGACTCCGCAGGCCTACTAACTCCACAATACGTGGAGGTGGATTTATTACCACTTGGGTAATTACCACCTGGGGTAGATAATCCAATACTTTATGTTTCCATCATGAGTGAAGAAAAGAATTGAGAAAGGCTATCCCGAAGGATAGCGGGGTTATAACTGATGAGGTAGTAAGCCTCCCAGTATTAAAATCAGCCGCCCAATCTGGAACAGACGCTGTTTGTAGCCGCTCAATCTGAGACAGACGCTACCCTGATATGTGTGGACCACATACCTTTTACTCCTAATCTCCTGAGCACAAGGAGGCCCCTTCCGCCATTATTACTGTACCGCAGTTCAACCGCTCCACCAACAATGCCGTTGAGGACTTCACCGTAACCCTGGCAAGGGACCCTTACAAGGTACTACCAGCCGGGTCAGCTGGACCTAGTTTTTTTAACGAGGTGTTACTCCTCCGACTCCTCCTTCCCCATTTCTTGCGAATAGGGCCCCGGACTTGCCACCGGTATAGTGGAGTTTTATGTTCTATTATATTCAATGAATATATTTATTTAGTATTGCAATGCAACTTTTCAAGTCATTAAAATTATTTATACTTGAACATAGATGCAGAGCACAATACATTTTATATACCTTCTGGATTCTTCAGGATTAGGGACTAACCCATCTCATTTGGGTACAATTGTGTTTGGGGTTAACATTTGACGAATTGTAGTTGAAAAAATTGAAATATACTATGTTCCGTCTAGTCATAAATTGTTGTGTTTATTTACCCAGTAGAAGGCTACATGTTTCGAGACTTATTATTTTCAAAGAGAATTTATAACATTTTGTAAGGTCTTTTAACGTGTCTAAAAATTTGTAAGTTTTTATTAACGTGTGTACAACTATCTCATATGTTTCCATCACATTTCATCCACATCAACCATTTTCCATTAATTTTTAATGTTCATAGTGACCGGCCATTATCAAACTAGCTGATGAAGGGGCAAATTCTCTATGAAAATAATAAGCCTCTAAACATGCACTAGTGTGTAAATAAACACAAAAGTTATTGGCTAGACGGAACATAGAATATTTCAATTTTATATACTACAATCGTGTTGACCAACTGAATATCATTTAACTTTTTACTAAGGCAAAACTTAAAATGGCTTCAAACACCGTAATAGATATTTATTTTGAATCATTTAAATGCCAGTTTTTCAGGTCTGAAGTTTTTCCTGTAAGTTAATTAAATTAATTATTTTCATTTTTTTTTTGAATAGCATAACATTAGCTTACATTTGGAGTTTTGTTACTGTCTCAATAATTATTGTTGTTCTTGTTGTTGTTTGAGTCTTCAGTGTCTCGGCTTGTTAGTCGCAGCGCTCCTCGCCTCCCTATCCCGAGCTAATCGTTTCATCTCTACATAGCTACCACATCCTACATCCGAGGCAATCTCTTTAACATATTCCAACCTTATTTATTTATTTATCGTATGGCTTGCAACTAGGAGAATTACAATATAATACCGTATATGTATATATAAATAAGTTCTTGTCCTCGACACTTCCTTCCATAACTAAGTTTGCTATTCCTGAGTGTCTTAGTATATGTTCTGCCAACCTCTCTTTTCCTCATTAGAAGTCGCCAGAAACATCTCTTCTCTGCCACTCGTTTTAATACCACTTCATTTGTTACTCTATCTACCCTTCTGTTCTTTATCATTCTCCCGTAACACCACATTTCAAACGCTTCAATTCTCATCTTTTCTGCTGTGCCAACAGTCCAAGATTCACATCCTTAGAGTGTCATGCTCCAGACAAAGGCTTTCAAAAGTGACTACCTAGTACCTAAATCTAGGCCTATATTCGATGTTAACAGATTCCTTCTCTGTATAAATTATTTCCTTGCCTGTGCCAATCTACTTTTTATATCCTCTTGGCTTCGTCCATCACTGGTTGTTTTGCTTCCTAACTAAGAGGAGTCTCCTACTTCCTAATAATTATTATTTTGATTGCAAGTGGTTAGGTTATTTATACCCATGATTCTGTAATGTAAATTGTGTATCGTATATCTGGTTAGATACAAGAGAATGAGTCAGGGTCTTAAATCTTGACAGGCTAAATAAAACTTTAATCAATCACTTAATTGATCAACGAACAATCAATTAATCAAGAGATCATGGCCTTTCCACAAAAGCTAACTAAGTTGATATTAGAGATGTCGAGGATTAGACACAGATAATGTTCTCATTTTATTTCTATGACGAAGGGAATTGGATTAGAATAAACCACTATTTCCAAGTAACGGAACGTAAGGATATTACTGTAGTGCTTCTTAGCAATCTCCAGTCAAAACCGGATGTTTTCTAACCGTCGCATTACCAGGCGGGGTGGGGTATTCTGACTACCTCAGGCTGATATTTTCCCGGTAATAATTTCATCAGAGCTACATACTTGTGGTTTCATGACTTTATCCTGAAATGACAGAAATTTAATTTTCACTCGTAACTGACCCAATTCTTTTGTTTTTTTACTTATTAATGACGGAATTTATTGTGAGACTACCCCGCGGGTAAAAAGAGTTTTATTTTCCTATTCGTCAAAAATGAAGGTCTTACGAAATTTTTCTCTCGAAATATGATGCTTTTCAGTCGGTCAACACGATTGTACCCAAGTGTGATGGGTTATACCCTAATCCTGAAGAAAATGTTTACATAAAATTAATAAACGCACTCGGATGACCAGTGTCGATCGTCAAGCAATCATCATCAGGACCATTAAACTTAGGTTATTAAATCTATGTCTTAAAGTATGGGTGATAATATTTACAATATGTACACTTATTTACTTGCAGTATTAGTTGAAGTAATCCAAACATGAAAATGTATATAGTTGTTTGTACAAAAAATAATATTTTTACGTTTTTTGCTTTTTAAACTGTATGTTCTCCCTTAAAAATATTATTGGCACCATCCTGCAGAAGCTTACCGTATTTCAGGCCTGTATAAGAAAGCATAGAGACCATTCCAAGAAGAATGTACGAGTAGCCAATACTTGAGGTCATTCCCAGCATATTTAAGAACCCTGGGGTTGGAGTGTAGGGAAATGGACTTCACACAATGCTCGCTATTCTGTTCGGCTTGAATGGGAGCCATTACGGATGTACATACAACTTTCCGTCTTTGATAAATGGAGCACTCAGCTGCGTTGGTAATGTAGGGAATCTACTTCATACTTCAGATTTCTGCCTTAAATGTATGGCTAATAGAACGCTGTCATATTGTCTGCAATGCTGGGTTAATAATGTCCGACAACATTCCTGAAATTAATATCACCACGAAACTGACAACTGAGGAAATAGTTTACAAAAATTTTCAAAATTTCAAGTATGAGTGCTTTGTTCTCATGTGGTTCTTATAGAGTACGGCATGAGAAAAACAAGATGTTCAGTAAAGAACATATAGCCTACTTTCTCCTAAATGCATGGGTATTGTTATAACTCTTTGTTCTTTTCAAGGAGTATGATTGAATGTTGGTTGTAGTGGCTTGTTGAAATACAACGTGCTATAGGGATATTAAACATGAATATGAGGTGCCCTTTGCTAGTGCTACCTCTGTACCAAATTTCGTTCAATTCGGTTTCACCGTGTTTGAATTGATAGGGGGAATCGATATGCACACATACTTGGCCACCATCTGCAAACTATTGAGCTGATGTTCTTGCAGTTTGGTCTGAATATGTTTCCCACATAAAGATATGGTGTTGCAAAATTTGGTAGAGACTAGATTATTAGGTTGGTCGTAATTACATTTTAGCTTTTAACATTTGGGTGGCCGCGATTACGTTTCCGTCAAGATAGCGGTGATATAAAACATGACACTGAGGTGCCCTTTGCTATTGCTACCTCTGTACCAAATTTCGTTCCATTCGGTTTCACCGTGTTCGAATTGATAAGGGGAATCGATTTTCACACAAAGATGGCCGCCATCCTCAAAATATAAAGCTGATGACCTATTAGTTTGGTCAAAGGATGCTCCCTCCATAAAGGAATATTTTTGCTAAATTTGCTAGAGATCGGATGATTAGGCTAATCGTAATTTGATTTAAGCTTTGAACATTTGTGTGGCCGCCATTACGTTTCTGTCAATATGGCGGCGATATAAATCATGACACTGAGATGACCTTTGCTAGTGCTATCTCTGTACCAAATTTCGTTCCATTCGGTTTCACCGTGTTTGAATTAATAGGGAGAATCGATTTTGACACAAAGATGGCCGCCATCCGCAAACTATTAGGCGAATGACCTATTAGATTGGTCAAAGGATGCTCCCTCCATAAAGGTATGTAGTTGCAAAATTTGGTAGAGATCGGATGATTAGGTTAATCGTAATTTGATTTAAGCTTTGAACATTCGTGTGGCCGCCATTACGTTTCTGTCAAGATGGCGGCGATATAAAACATGACACTGAGGTTCCCTTTGCTAGTGCTACCTCTGTACCAAATTTCGTTCCATTTGGTTTCACCGTGTTTGAATTAATAGGGGGAATTGATTTTCACACAAAGATGGCCGCCATCCGCAAACTATTAGGCTAATGACCTAGTTATTTGGCCAAAGGATGCTTCCTCTATAAAGGTATGTTGTTGCAAAATTTGGTAGAGATCGGATGATTAGGTTAATCGTAATTTGATTTAAGCTTTGAACATTCGTGTGGCGGCCATTACGTTTCAGTCAAGATGGCGGCGATATAAAACATGACACTGAGGTGCCCTTTGCTAGTGCTACATCTGTACCAAATTTCGTTCCATTTGGTTTCACCGTGTTTGAATTAATAGGGGGAATTGATTTTCACACAAAGATGGCCGCCATCCGCAAACTATTAGGCTAATGACCTAGTTATTTGGCCAAAGGATGCTTCCTCTATAAAGGTATGTTGTTGCAAAATTTGGTAGAGATCGGATGATTAGGTTAATCGTAATTTGATTTAAGCTTTGAACATTTGTGTGGCCGCCATTACGTTTCCGTCAAGATGGCGGCGATATAAAACATGACACTGAGGTGCCTTTTGTTAGTACTACCTCTGTACCAAATTTCGTTCCATTCGTTTGCACCGTGTTCGAATTAATAGGGGGAATTGATTTTCACACAAAGATGGCCGCCATCCGCAAACTATTACGCTGATGACTTATTAGTTTGGTCAAAGGATGCTCCCCCCATAAAGGTATGTTGTTGCAAAATTTGGTAGAGATCGGATGATTAGGTTAGTCGTAATTTGATTTAAGCTTTGAACATTTGTGTGGCCGCCATTACGTTTCCGTCAAGATGGCGGCGATATAAAACATGACACTGAGGTGTCCTTTGCTAGTGCTACCCTTGTACCAAATTTCGTTCAATTCGCATTCACCGTGTTCGAATTGATAGGGGGGGACTGACATTCAGAGTACACACACTCACACACACACAGACACACACACACACAGACACACACACAGACTCACACACACACATACACACACACAGACAGACACACTTTTTTCGCCCTGTGTTGATCTCATAAGTCTACTTTCATTTTTTGCAAAAATCGAAAGTAGGCTAATATACTATGTGAAGACTATTTCTAACAATGAAACTTGTTTTAAAATAGATTAGGGTTAGTAAAATTGTTCTTGCTATTAATTATTTTAGGGGCTTTGTGACATCCTGGTCATGTAGCCCCGTGTACTTAGGTGTGTGCAGAGTTTGTCTGATAACCTGTGTTATTGTGATGGCTGTATGAAGTGTGTGAATTTGTAATTCAGATGATGTTTGCGAAGGAGGCAACCGTGGCCTTAAATTAGGAACCATCCCGGCATTTGCCTGGAGTACAGTAGAAGTTGGAAACCACGGAAAACCACTTCTAGGATGAGTCAGGAATCAAATACGCTTCTTCTCAGTTTTGCCTCATGATGCTGAGTGTACCCCGTTCCAGCCCTCAGACGAGAATTACATTTCTTGTCAGAGCCGGGAGTCGACCCCGTGCCTCCGCGGTGACAGCCAAGCATGCTAGCCACTACGCAACGAGGCGAACTTAATAAAATTGGAATAAAGCAGATAGTAATAATAATAATAATATTGGTAATAAAATAACAATAATAATGATGATAATAATATTAATTACAATATGATTTAAGAATTGGTTAAACATAGCTATAAAATAATATTTATTATTATTAGCCTATTATTATTATTATTATTATTATTATTATTATTATTATTATTATATTTCTTACATCGTTGTGCGCGAGAGAGCTCATTTAGCATATGATGTTGATCTTTTCTTCTCCCAAAATCTCTTCATCTGGGCTCAGAAGAGTTTCTTACGTTCCTTAGTCCATGGTTTCCTGGTAGTGAAACTGATTTTCTCCGCAAAATGAGATTTGTTGATAACTGTTCTGAATTTGGATCTGTCTTGTATGATTTCCTCTACGATGCCAACTTCCTGAAGTTCTTCCTCTATTTCCTTAAGCCAGTTGGTCTTGACTTTCATGGAGATAGCAAGGTTGAGAATCATCTTCGTCAGTCTGTCATCGGTCATGCAAAGAATGTGGCCATAGAACTTTAATCGCCTTTTCCTGAATGTGTCGGTGATCCTTTCAGAGTGATGATATAGCTCCTGAGACTTACGTTTCATCCAGATTCCCTCTACGTAGACTGGACCAAAGATTTTCCTCAATATTTTCCTGTCTTGCTTCTCTATGTCTTTAAAAAGAGATCTGGGAGATGCAAAGTTAATCTCCACAATTGGGCATACCTACAGGAATCAGAACTCAGTGAGTGTGGGGAGAGACAGACCTGTGTTCCTGGGAACTGTGCCCGTGCTCTTGCTCAACGCAGGAGTTAATTGACGGCCATGAAAGGGGTGTTACAGTGGCTCGTTACTGGGCGAAGAATATCCATTTCGAGACATTGTTGTAATTGTATCATGTATTATTCCTTTTTAATATTGTGTATCATCCCTCTTGTGTATGTTGTAGTGCTTTTGATTCGAATAAATAAGAGATCTGCCTGTAAAATATTATTATTATAATTATTATTATTAATATTATTATTATTATTATTATTTACATGTTTACTTGAATGTACGTACACCTCTTATAATTTTCGGTTGTAGTGTATCGGGAAAGAGATGACAGGATCTCTATGTGGCGGATAGCATTTAGGGCTAGATGCTCTCTATGACGCCAATCTCATCAAAGAAGCTATTGATATATGAAGTGAATGGAGACGTATGAAACTAGAAAATTGATTCGGAAGAAATTGGCTTTGGCTTATTAGAAAGAATCGTTCGGACATTTACCGGGAGTCAACAATGGAAAATCACGGAATACTATTTGAAGTTTGACTGACGGTAGGTTTGAGACTAGTTGTCTGCTGAGTCCACAGATAGCCTGAATGCATGGCTTTAGCGTGCGTAGCTTCCCCTAGTGATTGCTCTTAAATATAGATGTTTCCTTTAGATATTAACCTGAGCTAGAGTCTGACTGGGAAATTGAAGTTGAAGTGTTTCTTATTTTGAATTAATTTTCATTTGCATTTATCTAATGCATTGGACTCTGATCAATAGGCCGTACCCTGGGACACTCAAAAAAGGCAGGCAGCCTTAATTGGAATCCTCCTATTAAAAGTACGTTATACAAAAGTGATGATGTTTTCTATAATTATGCACTAATTAACTCTGTCTGGTAAGAAATTATAGAACGTAACAACATTGCTGAAACCACTTCTTTGCTTACAAATTCTGTAATGAAAATCTTAAGGCATACGGTTTAGGTAGCTATTGGCTTGTTCCTTTTCATTCACAGAACTTAACTGCCCATAACTCACTCTTTCTAGCACTTTTGGTTACGTTCTTCTCACAAATTACTCCCGATATAAAATATTTTCACGGAAATAGGCCCATCCTTTGCCTGTCCTTTCTCTTATTAAAACTTCCCGATAGATTGAATCATTTGTTAGGCACTATGCATCAAATTACTTTGATTGTCTTTTAGCATAGTTGACAAGTAAAAATTATTTTCTGGTAGAGTGGCATCAATGTGGAGAAATCTTTACATCGAAATAAAGTTGATCGTCCGGAGAGTGATAGTATCTCGCTGGCTGCCTATCTCGATGTTCACATTGACCCTCGAGGGATATGACGTTATTTTTAAGAGCAAATAAAATAAGTTGAATTTTAATATTCTGGCCACTGGCCACTTACGGTTCTTGTGTATTGCAGCAGTGGCATGGACAGATAAATGATTCTTCCTTGAGCGAGTTGAAATATTGGAACATAAAAATGCATTGGCTTTTAAGATATTTCTCTGTCTGCACTGGCCTGCTGATCGGTAGAGTGATCAATTAGTTTTGAAGTCTTACAAATACAAGAAAACCGACTTAGATGTATGGGAGTTTTCTTGGTGTATAAGAACTGCAGAGATGTGTCTTTCCATTACTGAAATGGAATATAACTTCAGCTATAGAGAAGTCAGACAGAAATTATTAACTATGGATAAGGAAGTAGGAGACTTCTGTTACTTAGGAAAAACAATAACCAGTGGTGGACGAAGCAAAGAGGATATAGAAAGTAGGTTGGCTCAGGCAGGGAAAATATTTCTACAGAAAAGTAAACTGTTATGTATAAGAAAGTCATTTTTGAAAGCCTTCGTGTGGAGCGTGGCACTCTATGGTAGTAAAACTTGGACTGTTGGCGCAGCAGGAGAAAAGGAGAATAGAAGCGTTTGAAATATGGTGTTACAGGATAATGATGGAGATCAGATGGGTAGATAGAGTAGCAAATGAAGAAGTATTAAGACGCGTGGGAGAGGAGAATATTTCTGGTGACAGCTACTGAAGAGATGGGATAGGTTGGTAGGAAACATACTAAGACACCCAGGAATAGCAAACTTAGTTATGGAAGCAAGGGTTGAGGACAAGAACTGTAGGGGTAGACCAAGTTTAGAATATGTTAAACAGATTGCCTCTAATGTAAGATGTGGTAGTTATGTAGAAATGAAACGATTAGCTCAGAACAGGAAGGCATGGCGAATTGTAATAACCAGTCATAAGACTGAATACTCTAAAACAGCAATACATTCCAGTACAGAACAGAAGTGAAATAAGTTTATATTCTTGAAGCGCTTCAGCAACTTGAGATTTTCCTTTTTAAGTTGTGTATAATTAGATTTGCACGATCTCCCAATCTGCAAGCAATCAACGTCTGCGATTGTGTGGCTTCGGCCGATACAGCCACTGACTGACCTCTCATGACCGGAGCCCACAGATTTTTAAAGCGGGGAAGCGAAGTTCTTGGTGACCATATATACCTGGGTTTGAATGTCCGATACGGTTTCGCCTTGAACCGACATCGGTCTATAACAATTACAGGAAATAGCACTAACATATCGATATACTATCACAACGAAAATTTCAAAAGGAATAACGAAAGATAAAAAGAGAAGGAAAAGTAAGATGTTCAGTAAAGAAGATATAGCCTACTTTCTCCTAAATGCTTGGGTGTAGTTATAACTCATTTTTTTAAGAGTAATGTTTGTTGTAGTAGATTATCGAATAACAACGTGCTATAATATACATTGATTGATTCACCTGAATTGTAAATACACACACTAATACAGCCATCACAATCACACAGGTTAGCAGAAAAAATTCAACACTCACCAGTGGGCTAAATGTCTATGATGTCCAAGCCTCTCAAATGAAACAAAACAACAACAGCTTCCTACACTAATCCTTCCTCGTTTAAAAGTACACAAGTTAAGTTACTCGACTCGAATCCCGGACGGGATCCCAGTTAAGTTTGTCGCTTAACAATTATATCTTGGCTAGCATGCTAAGCTAGGTCCTCACAGGTTCTCACGAGTCTGAGTGATATCTATTTCAAATGAAGCGAAGAGTTCAATTGATATATTTATTGGTTCGACTAGTCACTAATACATTTGAAGTTATTTACAAGTGCCGAGGCATGAAGCCCGACTGCCAACCAGTTCAGTTGGTTAGTCTTAAGATTACTGAGTTACAAGAGACTGGAGCTCTGTGAGTCCAGGGTTTTATTAGAATTAAACAAGTTACATGTCAATCCCTCTAGGTGGGATACAGTACAATCTTACTGGCTAGTTACCAGAGTAGAGGGGGACACACGTGGAAGGGACTACTGGAGGTTTGGAGTAGGAAACATACGTCACGGAAATATCTGGTTGGACTCTGTCAAGCACGAGACTGTGTCTCATCTGAACCCTGAGCTGTTTTGTAATTACTCATAGCTTGATAGGCACAAGGGTATGTGTCATTTGGACCTCGAGTTGTTACTAAATATTATACTGGGGAATTATTCATAGCAGGCAGGGCACGAGTTTGTGCTTCATCTGGACTTTGAGTTATCAGATTATACACAGCTCGAGTCACTAATATTGAGAAAGTAACATACATACTGCCTGTTGTAACTTGGCTGACACACACATTAATGATAATTATAATAATTCAGCTTTTAGAAGCTGAATCCATTAATATTGGCGGTTGCGGGTTCTATTCCCGACGAGGAATATAACTCCTCCCCTCTTTCTTTAACGTTACTGCCCTCAGTAACATTTTCATTTTTCTTATTTCTAATTTTTACAGATTTACATAATTTATACAGTCTTTTCCTGAGCATGATTATAACTATACCTGTTATTAATATCACAAGAATGGCATTGCTAGATACGAATATTTTTGTACCAATGGACGTTATAGGGATTGGTTTTAAGTCCAGTTTCAATTTCTTTACATCTAAATGGGAAATGGGAAACTTAATTTCATTCTTTATTGCAGGTTCATTCTGAATATTTATGGATGGGAAAGTATGAATGTAATTGGTAGGTTTTTGTTGTAAAGTTATTCCCATACTGGAAATAGGACAAGATTCATTAGAATAAATTACCTGTGGTCCTGAAATCTGTATGGATTTCTGGGATTCTGGGCACGTTTGTAGAATTACCTCTGGATTTTTAGTAAGGAACAGAATGTGTTCCTTGTTTAGGGGTCTAAATATTTTTGCATTATTCTTTACAGAAGCAAATTCACATCCTGCAGTGTTTGTTAAATTACAATTTGTGATTCTGGTGTAATAATATAAAGACACATAAGTTTGAGTGTTCTTAATACATGGTACAGTGGACCATTTCAAAATTGGACCTTGTAGGTAATATTTTTCAGATGGGCCAAGTACAATATTATTAATAGTGGGTATAGGGGTTACATCATATAGTTTTTATTGGTTTCCATCCGTTATTGGCATGGAGAGAATTATAATTATTTCTTCGTCCAGCATAAGGACTTGAGTCTTTGACAATTTCAGGATTTCATACTGATGGTATTGATCAGTATGGATCATACTCTGTGTAGGGTAGATTGATAACAAATGTTTGACTATGTTAGTTAAGTCTTTTCTTGAGAACAATTTTACATTTGTCATTTCACGAAATGAGAGACTAATGGTCTCTTGAAACACTCGCATGATTTCTTAGAATTTGCTGATGCACAGTAACACGTATTGGATGTTTTCTAGTAGATTTATCTTGAAGTCTTCTATTCGAAGTATACCTTGGATTACCTTCATATTGTCATTAACATGATTCATTTCATCATAAAATTTTTGAGCAATTGAATTTGTGAATGATACTAGTTTATTTATATGTTTAATTTCATTAGTGCGGCTTTGTGTTAGAATGACTAATTGGCTTTGTGAAATATCTAAATCATCCTGGTCTAGACTGCCAGAGATGAACTTAATTACTTTTCTAATCCATTTATTAGACCACGTTTAGTTCTGTTAGATGTATTAGGTATTAGTTTATTTAATTCCTTTTATGAATTTTTAGTTATCTCAGTTCATATATTAAGTGCGGAAAGGTATTATTAATTTTAATAAAAGGCTAGAGACAGTATCATCATTTTTTTTACGAATCTTTTAAAGTAGTAAGATTGAATTGAAACATAAATTTATGGAAATTATTGATTACTAATACAGATCCCATGAGGTCGGCATACAATCCTGACGTTGTTATGGGTTCGGTATAGATGATGGCATATCATAGTAGGAATCTGGGTAGGGAAGATATTTCCTTTTAGGTTTAATTTCACGGAAATTTCTGACATGGGTCTTGCCATTTTTCATTTTGCAGTATACTCGGTTTTCTTCAAGTTTTGTTATTGTGCCTCCATTATATAGCTTTCTGGATTTCCTATTTCTCGTTAGAGGGTCTAGGACGTATACAGTTTCACCTATTTGATAGGAGTGCTCGAAATTGGAATCTTTTGGGTCGGGTTTACTTTCATTTAAAATGTTCAACTGGTTTCCTTGTCTCTCAATATATTCATTACTTTTTGGAGACGAGGAGACACATTCAGAAGTATCAATATGAATCTGAGCAAATGGGTAGTCGGCTGTTATAGGATCTTGGTTTGATAACTCGTTTCGGTGTCTTTCATATTTATTCCTGACATAAGTTACACTGATTTACTAGATTTGTAATTTGTTTTTTGAGGTGTGGCCAATAGTACTTGGTTCGAAGGTGTTCAAACGTTTCTATAATACCATTGTGATTTATTGAATGATATTGTTGAATTAACTGTTTCTGTGTTTCTGGACATTCGATGTCCTCTAAAAATTTAGTAGGTCTGATAATTACTAGCTCTGACGTGAATAATTTCTGGAATGATCTAATGAATGGGATTTCAAGGGTTAGATCATTAAAGTAAATGGCGTACTTGTTTGAGGTGTTGATTACTTTACGTAAGTGTTTGTTCAAATCTTGTTGAAGGTTTTTCTGCGTTACTATCATAACGTGTCGTGTGTATTTCTTGAACAGGAACTTAGGGACATTACCATATTTTAAGATAATTTGATTTCGGTTTTGGTTCAAATTACGCTCTGATGTTTTCAGTGTGAAGATAGGATCTTCCTGACTCGAGTGTACGGTTTCATTATCAATTTCGTCTTGATTTGTGGCATCTCCGGGGATGGCTACATTCGAGACTGTTTCGTCGTTCACATTTACTTGTATTCTAGAAAGTGTGACTGCAACGTGATTGGTCTTTCTTTTGTTAAAATCAGATTCTTCTAGTTTTGTGTGGGGATATTCTTGAATATCGCCGACTGTAATGGAGTTTATTTCCAGTGGCTGTATAGTGATGTTTTCTAGTGGCTCAACTAAAATCGGTTCATTAATGTCTTGTCTTAGTTGAGTTTCTGTGGGGTGTATGACCTGGTGGTTTTTGGCATCTAAGAGATACATTTCACCATATTTAAAATTTAGAACATACTCATCTCCTTTCTTGATGTTGACAGGAATCGCAGTGTTATGTGTATCTACTACGGTCTGAAAATGATTCACTTGCTTATTACTCGAGTGGAAATGGAATGGAATGGCTTTATTGGCTAGCGTAACTAGGTTCGATTCACAATCTATCTTCGCACCTAGTTTGACAAAATCAGCTGTGCCAATTAGCGCATCGAAATAATCATGCCATTGCATGACTCCAAAGTCTACGGGAGTGTCAATTTCATATTCTGAAAAGATAGGGAATTGTATTTTTTCTTCGCCCATAGTTTGCGAATGAACTGATTGCATACAGAACGGTTCTTGGAACAAATATTCTGCAAAGTGTTGGTGTGCGACTGTCGCACAGTGGTCCGGATCCGTAAAAAAGCGGACAAAAATAGATTTTTCAACTTTACATTAGAAAGGCCAAACCAACTCCCAAGTGAAGTATGTTAATCAGTGTACATTAATTTCACTTTTTCTTTGGAAATTGCTTCTGTGTTTCTCAGATATAATACTACAAAAGTGATACAACTCTTTGTTTCTGAATTCCGCGCTCCATTAAGTAAACTTTGAAATATCTTTCTTACTTCAAAACGAAACTCGGGGTCTATAATAATGTATATGTATGTAGTTTGTGATCTGATATATTTGATTATAGCATGATTTTCGATTTCAGATCACTTATAAAGACTGTTATACTTATTTTTATAGTGCTTTATTTTCTTCAAGAAAAATGAATTTTGCTTGACCTACAAAAAATGTATACATATGTATACCATGAAACTTATGCAAGTTTTAAAATGAAGACTGGAGAATATATCCTTAAAGGTTTCATCGTCAGAACCCACCAGATGCGTGATTGAGAAGGGAGAGAACATTACTGCGCGCTCTGAGGATAAACACTCGCGCGAGATAAGGGCCTGTTGAGACATTTGTTTATGCAACGCAAGGGATATCTCGTGGCCATGAAACCAAAATAATCTTCAATCACGAGAATTAATTGTTTAGTAGTAGTTGTGTGTGTTGTGAAGAGTGAAAAATGAATTTTCGTTGTTAGTCGCAGTGATCTTATTAACAAGATTCGAGAGAACAAAAATCAGTCTCGCGCGCGTCAAGGAAAGTTTGTGGTAACATATCTCCTTAACAAATTCCAATTAAATGTTGACGACAGTGAAGAGAAAAAAGTGTATAATAATATAAGAAGCTTTTCTTTTTGCCGTATGTTGACCGGTGGAGAAAGTGTAACTTCTTAGAACATGCTTGTTTTTAAAAGAAATATTCAGACTGGTTGAAAACAGAAATTGTGATATCAATTCCGAGCATTCCTGGCTCCGCAAAATCAGTATATCGAGGTCGTCCTCCAAAAGAATTTCAAGAGCTAACGGAGAGAAGCAAAATAAGGAAAATTAAAGACTTAAGGGAGAGTGCCACTTCATCAGAGCTTGCCTATGGGACCGTTATGAATTTAAGAGCAGAGGGAGACGATTCATCAGCCAAGCTAAAAAGAAGCTACCACGACCACACCAACATGTGGCAAACGAATGGTGCGAAATTTTCAGAAATGAAAATTCTTCATAAGTGGCACAAAAGCTCGTCGACAATTTACAACTTGAGTTTGGAATTTGAGTTCCACACGCCCACTTTCGAGTTTTTGAATGTCTCCTGCATATTTCGTACCGCCTGGGTTTTAAAAAGTGGAAAGTGAGCGTGAAAGATGGTAATTGAGACTTATTCGAAAGAAAGAAAAAATTGTTCAAGACTCATTCAGAACACGATTAGGTTTTCTAGTTGATATTCCGAAGCCTGGATATGGAACAACCAGTGATGGCAACACTGCCCGAAGGTTTATTGATCAACCTCAAGTAGAATCCGAAATAACAGGGGTAGTTAATAACTCGTTTTGGAATAATTTTAAAGGCAATTTCCTCTGGTAATAAAATTAATAGATCAGAGTTCAATTCCTACTGCTGTGAAACAGAAAGCTTATATGTACGGCTATATCCGTGGTGTTACATGCCTCTAACACTCCATAAAATACTTATCCATGGATCTTTCATTATAGAAGCAGCTATTTTGCCGATTGGAGAACTTTCAGAAGAGATCTTAGAGTCTAGAAACCAAGAAGTAAGAAAATATAGAGAAGACCATACCAGAAAATCCTCAAGAATTTCCAATAATTTTGACTTGTTCCATAGACTATTGCTAAGCTCTGATTCAGTAATCTCAAGCACGGGAAGTCTACCGAAGAAGAAATGAAGACAGTTGCCTCAGGAGGTGTGTAATTTATTGTCAATACCCGAGGACGAGACGGAGCAGGAAGGGGTTTTATGTACTAAGACAAATTTACCTAATAGTAACATCTAATTTAAAGTTTTATACAAAAGTATTTCATTTCATTTAGCGGATAATATTTTTGCCCGCTTTTTTTCAAATCCGGACCACTGTGTGTCGGGTTCATTATAGAATTACAAGCACCACTGTCTATTAAAATTTTAAAACCAAATAGAGTGATGAATGGTAATTTAGGAGCATTTCTTCTATTATTTAAGTCTTCGCTTGAGAGGACTGAGCCAAGAGAAAATCCTGACTTTGTTCGTGATCTTCATTGAATGAGTATGGGGAAGGGTGGACTGTGTCGTATTCGAACTCGAGTTCGTGCGGGTGTGTCTCTTCAAAATATTCTGACGAGTGTGCCTCCTGAAAGTATTCTGGTGGTACATAGTCACAATCGTTGGTTTCTTCTGTGTGCGCATTTACATTCCCTTGGATGGTGGCTACACCAGACATAGGTTTTGGATAACTTTGGTTATTAGATGTGGCGTAGGGTAAGGTCAATTCATTGGTTTAAAGGGTTGTTGGTTCTGAGGTTTGAAAGTCGGTGGGTTCGGACCTTGAAAGGGTCTGAAGTTTGGTAGTGGGTTAGGATTCATGAATTGTTGGTTAGGTTGGTTGGAGAAAGAACGTGGTTGAGGAAAGTAGTGGCTTTGTGGCCTTTGATATGCAAACGGATTGAGGGCAGTATGGTTTAGTGGTTGTGTCACTTAACTGAATCTTTTAGGTGATGACTGTGTGAATGGTCTGTGACTGGCATTGTTATTTGGAGGAAGTTTCGGTGTCCCTCTCAACTGATCCATGTAATTTTCGTGTGCTCGGTCATTATCGTTAATCCTGCAATGTCTCAGTGCGTGGCTTAAAGCTGTGACTTGGGCATAGCGAAGATATGCTCGGTATGGCTCTAAGATTCCGGCTTTGAAAGTGTTTAAACTCAGATCGTCTAGCTCTCTAGTTTGAGCTCTAAGATCTGATCCCTGTAGTTTAATTTGCATAAACTTTTACATTGTAAGACTAGAGCGTCTAGTCTGTCGTGATAATCTGTGTAAGCCTCACTTCTCTTTTGGAAGCCATTAGAAATTTCTTGAACTAGCAGTCTTTCATCTTTTACGCACCAAATTTCCTGATCAGTTTTTCTTTCAATTTCTCATAACTAGAGTTTGCATCCAGATCTAAAATAGTACTAGCTTCTCCTTTTAGTTTCGATTTGACAACATTAAATAAAAAATCATTAATGATGTTAGCGTTGGGAACTGCATTGGCTCTCCTGTGAGTATTTAAGAAACTATCACATCTTGCAAGAAAGTAGTCTAGACTGCAAGACGTACTTCCATTAAATTCGGGAAGCAATTGTATTTGAGCGTACTCAAATTTTGATAGCAATTCTGTCTCAGGCATTGTGATTTATTATAATTAATTAATTGACTAGTTAATTGAATAATTGAAAATTATTAACTTATTTATTATTATTATTAATTTGAAAGATTAATGATATGTAGATATCCCGTTTAGATTCTCCGCAATATAAGCTAGTAAAATGATATTTCTTCTGAATTGAGAATGATGATCGATGATGGTTTTTTTTATATAAAAAGGGTTAGTTTCAATATTAATTCAAAAAGGGGATAAAAAGTGTAAGGTCCGCTAAATCAGAACGCACTTTGATTATTCTTTTTGAAAGGCACACATTTTTATTATTATGTATTTATTATTTATTTTAATTTATTAATTTAATTCAAACGAAATAACAAGCAAACTCTGCTAGTCAAAGTTTACCGTAATTTGCTTCCGTTTGAAAGGCAAGAATTTATTATTGAAATTTTTATTTTACAAGTATTAGTTCAAAATGAAATAGGAAAAGCGACGTATCTTTCGATCAAGCTAAATCCTTTTTCATTTGAAAGGCAAAACAAATTTATTATTATCTTAGTATCTATGTTTTTAATTCAAAAGAAAATAGTGATATGCGAAAACTCCGTTTAGATTTACACAAACTCACTCCTCTTTTGAAGGGCTAAAGGAATTTATCATTATTGCTCTTGTATCAGTTAAGTTAAGAATGAACCATGCTGTTGGTAGCAATATTCAGGCAGTACAAATAAGGTACTTCAAATGTAACTTAGAGGCAGGAAATGATGATCAGCTTGGACTGCATCTTCCTTGGTCTGTAGTTGTAGTCGGTTGGTTTTTCTTCTGCGATGTCGAGCGAGCGAGCCCCTTTTCAGAGCTGTCGGTGCGCACGTACAGCAGCAACGTACGGCGATTGGCTGTAGTCGACAGGCCAGGTTGGATCGTTGGATTCTTGGAGCGTTGTCGGCTTACTTCCTCTCGTTCCGTAGTCGGTTGGTTCTCTTCGGCGTCGTCGAGCTATCGGAAGGCGCTTCTGGAGCGTTGTCGGTTTACTCGAATGGCGATGGCGGTCGGTTGCTGCGAAAGGCACCTCTGGAGCGTTGTCGGCTAGCTTCCTTCCTTCAAGCTAGCGTAGTCGGTTGTGGTCGAAAAGCCTCCAGTGAGGTTGTCAGTTCCACTCCTAACTAGCTGGCTGGTTCAAATGAAATAGATTACTTCAGTAGTTTTCGGGAAGATAACTGGCTTTGCTAGACGAGTGACGAAAGGCGATTCTGGATCGTTGTCTGAACACTTCATCCAACTAGCACGTAGATCTAGGGGCGATCATTTATCCATCTCGGACGGCAGGCACCCAGTTAAGTTACTCGACTCGAATCCCGGACGGGATCCCAGTTAAGGTTGTCGCTTAACAATTATATCGTGGCTAGCATGCTAAGCTAGGCCCTCACAGGTTCTCACGAGTCTGAGTGATATCTATTTCAAATGAAGCGAAGAGTTCAATTGATATATTTATTGGTTCGACTAGTCACTAATACATTTGAAGTTATTTACATGTGCCGAGGCATGAAGCCCGACTGCCAACCAGTTCAGTTGGTTAGTCTTAAGATTACTGAGTTACAAGAGACTGGAGCTCTGTGAGTCCAGGGTTTTATTAGAATTAAACAAGTCACATGTCAATCCCTCTAGGTGGGATACAGTACAATCTTACTGGCTAGTTACCAGAGTAGAGGGGGACACACGTGGAAGGGACTACTGGAGGTTTGGAGTAGGAAACATACGTCACGGAAATATCTGGTTGGACTCTGTCAAGCACGAGACTGTGTCTCATCTGAACCCTGAGATGTTTTGTAATTACTCATAGCTTACTAGGCACAAGGGTATGTGTCATTTGGACTTTGAGTTGTTACTAAATATTACACTGGGAAATTTTTCATAGCTGGCTGGGCACGAGTTTGTGCGTCATCTGGACTGTGAGTTGTTATCAGATTGTACACAGCTCGAGTCACTAATATTGAGAAAGTAACATACATACTGCCTGTTGTAACTTGGCTGACACACACATTAATGATAATTATAATAATTCAGCTTTTAGCAGCTGAATCCATTAATATTGGTGGTTGCGGGTTCTATTCCCGACGAGGAATATAACTCACACACAGGCATTACAGTGACACAGGTTGTCAGACATCTTCTACACACATCGAAGTACACGGGGCTACATGACCACGATGCCGCAAAGCTCCTAAAGAATCATCAAATGCAATAACAACAACAACAACAACAACAACAAACAGCTGACACTACCGGGGATCAACGACAGCTTCTTACACAAATCCTTCCTCATTTACTGTACAAGTACACATATTCGTACAGACACAGTGACAAAGGTTATCATACAAGTTCTACACACACCAAGGTACACGGGACTACATGACCATGAAGCCACAAACCCCCTAAAGAATCATCAACAACAACAGACTCTACCGCGGATCAAGGACAACGCATTATAATCTTGAGCATATACTGTATAGTGTGTAATTGCAATCTAACCTTCAGGTTAGGGTCCAACACGGTACCACGCTGCTACAGATGCCCACTACGCCTAGCAACGTTAATAACAGCTATAGTACAAGTGACTATCTTTTTCTTGTACTGTAATGAACGATTTCATTAGCGTTTTCAGCCGTTTTTTATAAACCACTAGCTGTACCCGGCATGTGTTGCAATGCCAATCAAAGAAAGTGTTGGCGTTGTAACTTTGTTTGTTGAAGTGCTTTTGGATTCCCAATTTTGTACAGGCCCCCAGGGGGTTGCACCCCCTGGAAGCCACCCTCCATCATCTATTAAAACCATCCCTAACTGGCAAATCTCATATGTCCAGAACAGCATCTTTTACACAGCGAGGGCGGCTGACCAATTTGGAAGGCTTGCCAAACACTTGCATCACACTATAAACATCTACACTATAACTAACTGGGGCAGCTATGCCAATGGAATGCTGACAGTACAACACCAAAGCCTATAAGAGGAAGGCCTTAATGAGGACACACTCTCTCTCGATTATCAGTCATACAGTGTGTCAGCCGGAGGCCCTAGCTGTTATCATCAGGTGAGTCAGCAGTGTTCAGATATCCTATACTCTGTAAAACCTACCCCACAAACTTGTACACCTAATTTGCACTATTGTTCACACTTCCCTAAAAGGGACATACAATTTCATACATCACTGACCAATAAATACTTGGTCAGTAAACTACACCTTGTATTCGTAATTACACGCCTATTCACGTCCCAACACCCTTCCCGACTCTCGTCACGAGTAAGCGTGACAACAGTAGCCTGTAATCGCCGGCTCAAGTTCTATTGTGTCTCTCACACGCGACCACTGGCTGCAAGCCGCCAGCATAGCTGACACAAGCAGGACGGTTATATAATTCCTTCTGACCAGCTGGGAGTCTAGTACATTAACCTGCGCCCAGCAGATCATCCCCATAAGCGACACTTACGTCTTTACAGGAGCACCCCCTAGCATTTAGACATCACACAACACGCTACACTGGTAAGCTTACCCAGCTACGGGAAGCTGCCCTCTTTAGAAATCACCTTCCAAATTTGCACATTAACACATATGTTCTAGATCCAACTACCCCCCCCCCCCACTAAGGGATCTAAAACAATTTGGTGGAGGCGCCTCTACTACGCGCAGTAAGAGTGGGACTCACACAACGAGCCCTCGTAGTAGAAACGACCCCTACCGTACCGCATACAGCCAAGCGAGACTGGGAAGAATTTTTTTTAAATCCCATATTACGTCCCACATTTTTTTTCTGTTACATAGGAGTTTGTATTATCACACCCACCCCCATCTGCCCCATAGTGCAAAGTCAGTGGAAATTAAATGTCCACATTTAGAACCACACTAAGAGACTTTGCGCACCATTTGTCGGCTAGTACAACTCCACTCCTGCCGAAGCTAAAAATTAAGAACAGTGACTTAATAACTGACCAGACTGCAGTACAACTTCTTAGGGAACTCGAATTCAAGACATCAGAGATCCGCGCTCAACACCCTGCAGCGGCAGCCCAAGTTATACACTTTACACGATCCCAGGCCAGTGAACACAGACAAGAGTCACCAATATCCAGCGCTAGTGAAGTAGATTGCCTGCCAACACTCCACCCCCTATTGTTGCAGCAACTGCAAATCACAGAGCAGAAAACTGGTAATCTGCTCGAGCGCATTACACAGCTACTAGAGACAGACACTGTCAAATCAGATAATCACACGACAGAGGCAGTTCTAGACATCCACACTATTCTGGAAACTGTGAAACAGGATTTAGACAGGACTGTACACGTAGTCAAATCCACACAGTACGACAACACACCATCAATCAGTACCGACATATCAGGTGACGAGCCACCTGGTAACATAACACAAGTGTCGTACACGGGAAGCGAGGCTAATTCCCCTCTAAATAGCCCAAACACCTCGGCACAAGATAGCGGTGCGAACAGCATAGACAGATCACAATCACTACACAGCCAACAAAAGACAGCTGAACACGAGATGAACAGACAAGCAGAGTACCCCATGATCCACCCCACAAAGTTCACGGGGGAATGCCAGGATCCCGAGGAATACCTCAAGGCCTTCAATAGAACGGCTCGGATCAATGGTTGGAGCGAGGAAGTTAGAAAACGGCTCCTTCCTGCATACCTCACAAAGGCGGCTATGACATGGTAAGAGCTCCATGAGGACACACTAGAAGCTGCCACATGGGAGGAAATCACTTTATTGTTGAAAAGTGAATTCCAGCTCATACCAGATGATGACGACCTGTACGACCAAATTAGACAGAGGTCGCAGGGACCTAAGGAAAGCGCCCAGGCATACATCAACGTAAAGTTGATAATGTGCGACAAATATAACGCAGCTATGACGAACAAACAGAAAGTCAAGCTGACGGAAAACGCTACGGAGAAGGCCGTGGATCAACACTTCCAGACACAAATAGACGACACTAATCATAAAATGGACGAATTAGTGGACCGGATGGAGAAATTGACCATAGCTGCCATCCAAGCAGGCGGGAGACCGCTAAGGGATGAACACGTAGACACACAAGAGCGCTACTATCCTGAAAGGGATATGGGGTACACCGAGAGGAGACACTACGGGAGGGAGGAAAATTACTACCCTCCACAGCGGCCAACAACACCTCACCCACAGGATAGGCCACACTACCCTCCTCGGTATTCACCGGTATCGTACACGGACACAGAGCCGACATACCCCTCACGGCGACCACCATCCCCGTACACACAGGAGTACTACCCTGAGGAGTACGAGCACACCATCCCCCGACGAAGCAGCCCGCCACCAAGTAGACAGGCCTACGATGCCCCACAATACAGGGCAGACAGGGAGTACCGGGAAAACTCACCCCCAAGCTGGCAAGGCTATGCGGCCCCGCAGTACAGGGGAAATGGGGAATATCGGGAGAACCCGCCCCCACGCAGGCAGAGCTATGCACCCCCACAGTACAGGGGAAATGGGGACCGTCGAGGAAACCCACCCCCGACCAGACAGGGGTATGCAGCCTCCCGGTACAGGGAAAAGGGGAATCGATGGGAAAACCCGCCCCCGCAGCAGCAGACATACACCCCACCCTGGCGGAGACAGGACAACGGACCACCGGGCAATAACCGACAGGCTAGAAAACCTACAAGAGGACAGGACAATACAGATACATACACAAAGGGCCCGGAACACTACCCTCTCCCCGACGAACACCCGAGGGAGTTCAGGGATGAGGCACCCCGCCGGACAGACAGGGGGGCAATACTCCCCACACCTAGCCACACACCGCAGGCGGGGAGCTGGCGCAGCCACCCCGAGGGGGGGGCGCTCAAACAGTATAGGCAGGCGCACACCTACGTTTCAAAAAAAACGCCTAAAAGGGAGGTTCGGCCAGCTGATGAAGCGGCTGAGGTTCCTCCCCCAACACAACACCAGAAAGGCCCTTCCCCCAAGCAAACTCGTAAGAGTAAGGGGAAGAAGCAGCCAGCTAAAGCTAAGGCTGACGATCCGCCCCCGGGCCGTTTCCAGACACACCCCGTACAAGGAGACGGCAACTGCCTGTTAAGGTCTATTAGCTTCCTGGTTCGGCATAACGAGGACCATCATAAGGAATACAGGCAGGAAACGGTCAAACACATCCTGGCCAACAGGAAAGAGTACCGGGACTTTGTGTCGGACGAGCGGGAAAACCCATTCCAGACCGGGGCGGATTACAGAAAATACATGGGTAGGGACGGCACCTATGCCAGCGCCGTAGAGGTGACCGCTCTCGGCAAGGTGCTTAAGGCCAATATCCACGTATACACTGACGTGCACTCGCCCCCGCTATTTACCACTGCGGGATTTGACAGGGACCTGCACATACTTTTTACAGGGAACCCTAAGGCGGGACATTATACACCCCTCACAATCACGCACAAACAGACTGAGAGAAAATCCACACCCTCCAAACAGAAAACCCTACCCCCTACACCACAACGCAGGGTAGGAAGTGACCCCACACAGGCGCAGGACGCGAGCTCACTCGGCATTGGGAAGCCAGCAACAGGAGTCGAACTCGCGACCGCCTGGAACAAAAAACGGGGTAACAAGGGCAAGCTCAGAGTCACATTCGCAGGCACACCTTCACAAGAGGGAGAAAACAACAGCACACCTACACAAAAGCTGGGAACGGTCAGTGCATTAAACGTTCGCCAGCAGACTTCTATTTCCACAGCGCGAGCGATTAAGAGAGCTGGCAATGTACTTGGTGAGCGCACTTTGCTGACCGAGCCAAAGTACTCGGGACAGGAAGTAAGGCAAGAGGCGAAACGTGCCAGGTACGATAAGCGGCCAGCTCCATGCCTTCCCAGTACAGATGTTACGGCGGTAGCAACAACAACAACATACACCCTACATAACACATCGGTGCAGGGCAATGGATTTCAGGTATCGGCCCTCACGATACACGCCAACATAAACGGGCACAGAGTGCAGGCCCTAATTGACACTGGGGCAGCGGTAAGTTGTGTAAATAGCAGACACGTTACCGAAGGCCAAATACACGATGTCACGGGTGACATCCGGCTGGTAGCGGCCAATGCTCAGACGCTAGAAAACACGGGGGTGGCAAACATTCATCTTAGGCTAGACCATTTTGCCACAACACACCCCATGTTCGTTATAGAACATCTTTCTGCGTCAGCCATAATTGGCATGGATTTCCTCGCTAAGTATGAGGCTAGCATAAATTTCGCTAGCGGTAAGATGCTTTTAAAGCACGACCAGAGGCTCACCACACATCCCATGATATACACCAGGAACACAGATGGGATTCGAGCGGAGCGAGAAATTCACGAGCACCAGGCCTCTGCACTGCACACTATCAGCCAACACACAGACACACACACAGATAAGGCGGCCAAACACCCCCACAGACAGGACCCGATTCCGGAGCAAAATAAAAGGCTCACGGAGCTCCTGGAGACCAACAGGGATATTTTTGCCCATTCGATGAAGGATCTCGCTGTGACAGACCTCATCGAACACCACGTCACACTCACCAGTGACCGGCCAGTACACCAGCCTCTCTTCAGGGTGAGCCAGAAGGAGAGACACGCCATCGACGCTCAGATCACGGAGATGCTCGAGGCAGGAGTCATTGTCCCCGTTATTTCAAGTTACAGCTCTCCAGTTTTGCTGACCAAAAAACGGGACGGATCCCACAGGTTTTGTACTGATTACCGTAGGCTCAATAAGTTAGTCGAAAATGATAGTTATCCACTACCAAGGGCAGACACCTATTTGGATGCCCTTGGTGGAGCTAGCTGGTTCAGTTCGATGGATTGTTATAGTGGGTTCTATTCGATCCACGTCTATGAACCGGATAGGCACAAGCTAGCGTTCGTTACAGAGAACGGGCTATATACCTACACAAGGTTACCGATGGGCCTCCGTAACGCCAGCCAAACCTTCCAAAAGCTAGTGGATAAGACATTTTCAGGTCTAAAATGGCGTTCCGTATTAGTCTACGTTGACGACATAACGGTCTTCTCCAACACCTTTGACGAGCATATCGTACATTTGGAGGAGGCTTTCGCAAGGATCAGAGAAGCCAAACTAAGGCTTAAACCTGCGAAATGTCAATTTGCCAGACAGCAGATTAACATATTGGGCCACATTGTAAACAGAGAGGGCATTATTCCCGACCCAGCGAAAACTGACGCAATAACAAGCATCCCAATGCCCACAAATTTGAAACAATTGCGCAGTTTTATTGGGCTGGCCTCGTATTATCGCAAGTATATCCACAGGTTTGCGCACATTGCCCACCCCCTAACTGAACGCACACGTGAAAAGACGCCCTTCAGCATTAAACAGGAACACATAGATGCCTTCAACACACTGAAGCAACTATTGACCTCACCACCATTACTGCAACACTTCCATAGTGATAGGCCCACCTTCTTACACGTGGATGCCAGTCAGTACGGGCTCGGGGCGGCCCTAATACAGGAAGACGCAGAAGGGCGCATCCGGCCCGTGGCTTATGCTAGCAGGAAACTAACGGCCGTTGAGACTAGATACTCTGCCACAGAGCGGGAAATGCTGGCATTTTCGTGGGGAGTGAACTATTTTAGGGTATACCTCTATGGTATCCAGGTAACGGTAGTGACTGACCACGCGAGCTTGCTTTTTTGGGACAAATTTAAAAACCCAAATTCGCGGCTCAATAGGTTTATATTCCGCCTGTATGAATATAACTTCGTGGTCAAACACAAGAAAGGCGCTACACACCTAGACGCAGATGGGTTGTCTAGGCTGCCGGTAGCCGATCCCCCAGATGACAGTAAGGACCACGACTGGGACGACATGCCCACTTTTGCCCTGACGGTGATTAACATCAAACAGGAGCAAGAAAGTGATCCGTACTTGAAACAGATTCTATTGGCATTAAAAAACTTGGATAAGGTGGACCCCAAGACAGCACGGCTGTCTAGGCGATTTTTCCTAGACAAAGACGGGGTACTGAAATTTAAGCCCACAGCCATGCACGATAACGCACCTATAGCGGTTCCGGAGTCATTGAAAGAGAATATCATGATCGGACACCACAATAGCCCACTAGCAGGGGCACACTTGGGTACGCATAAAACATACATTAGAATCCGTGACAAGTATTATTGGGTAAACATGAAGGCCGACATAGACACCTTCGTAAAGACATGTCACACTTGCCAGCGATTCAAAACAAGGCCTGGCAAGCCTCATGGTTTACTCAACCCAATTCCCGTAGGAGAGCTATTTCACAGAGTCGGAATAGATGTTAAAGGCCCTATTATGACATCTTAGAAAGGCAACAAATATATACTGGTCGCCACCGAGTATCTCACCCGATACATGATTACGAAGGCTGTTCCCAAAGCAGACACGAACAACATAGCCGAATTCTTATTTGACATAGTTACACGATATGGCCTATTCCAAACCTTACTATCCGACAGAGGTACTATTTTCACCTCGAGAGTGCTCCAACAGTTTTTGGAGATACTCAGGATTAAGGCATACACTACCACGAGTTTTTCCCCGCAAACCAACGGACTCACGGAGAGTATGAATAAAATACTTGGAATAGCACTGGCTAAATTCACAGGGGACGCAGGGACAGACTGGGATGATTACCTGCAGCCCATCACTTTTAGTTACAACACTTCCATATCAACGGCTACAAAACACTCTCCACACTTCCTACTGCACGGATACACGCCCAGGAGTCCCATAGACAACATATGCATCCCACAGGACACGCACACAGACAATGCCGCCCGGCTAGAGCACTTGCAGATACCTCGCATGGACGCTAGAAAGAACATAGCCGCGGCGCAGAGAAAACAAAAAGAACGGTACGATCGGCATAGAAAGACCGTGGAATACACACCCGGGCAATTGGTTATGGTTTCCAATTCCGCCCGTAAGAAAAATGTGTCTGAGTTCCTCCTGCCACGTTGGTCAGGTCCCTTCAAAGTCTGCAGGAAGGTATCTGACCTAAACTATATCGTTAACGTGCGCCATGGACGCAAGCTGATTAAAGACACTATTCACGCCCGCCGTATGAAGGCATATCATACACGCAAAGCTCCTACACCCACACGTAAAGGCGGAAACACTGTCAAGAGGAAGGGAAGTGATCCCACTGGCAGACGTGGAAAGAAGGCCAAGAAATAGCCTTCGGACCTCGCTGACCGCACCGGGATACGACCCTAACACTTGGCAGAACTGTCCAGAAGACACAAGCCTGAATGGCACCAGAAATAATTATCCTGGTTAAAGACGGTCTCAAACCCGCAACCTTCTGAATACCAGGAATGTAAGGTCGGGTAGCTTTCCAGTTGGAGGATAGGAAAGCAAGGGACAGTTACACTAACAGATATTCATACGCGGAAAACAATCAAATCACCTCCGACACCTAGTCACCAAACACGCGACTAGCGGCCCGGAGACACGCGTGCATAACGACATTTAGTACCATTAATAGGGATATACTCGACCCACGCTTACAGCTAACACAAAACTTGGGAACACGACTGTACTTAGTGGAAGGTTCTTTTACATCACGGAAAGCCCTACTCGCAACAGCAGAGAGAGCAAGCAGGTTAGACACACACGTGCCGGACACGGAACATTGTCAAACAAGTAATACGATAGCGCAAGAGACTATCGCCGTCAGCGATAACACACTCCGCGTGGGCGACCTTTGCTGGCACAGACAGACTAAGACCACTCCAGGTTGAACTGGAACAAACGCCATCATTCACGTCAGATCCAAAACCTTATAACTCCCCAAATTACACTACGAGGAGAATTCAAAAACACACAAACTCTTCACAGGAATGCGTAATTTCATCTGCGCATTTCAAATACACGGTACATGTGCCATGGTATATACGGCACAGATATCGTCATACCAGGTCCTTACAGCAAGCCGGTTCCGAACCCACGACCACACTACACACTCGTGCCAAAAACTAACTAACCAATGGTATTTTTGGCACGAAAGACACAATCAAAAAACCACACTGGGGACACCTAAATCCCAAAAACACAACGCAGACATAGAACACGGAGAATTACATGATCACGGGTCCGAATCCCAGCAAAAATTGGACGCCATGGGAAACAAAAATCCAGACGCCCAATTACACTGAAGTTGGCCACAGATAAGTAAATAACTGGGTCAGACACAAGCCTATAGACACAGGAGGGTTTTTTATCGGTAACCTCCAAGGGGATCACAATAGACTTCCCAGACATGGATTACACATGGTTACACAAAACAAAGTCTTGCGAAAGCAGTGTACACATAACATCGATTAACAAAAGCGGGACAGATTAGCACACTGGCACTCCCGGAATCCCAACCAGTGACAACACTCACATACTGGCAAAAAGTCACGTTCCGACAGCCGACATACGCAATGTCAGAGACTTCATGTACACAAACAAATGAAAACATAACATGACGAAATACTGACTTGCAGAGTCCACCGCATTGCAACACTGCTGCCGACAGACACTATTGTTATATCGGAAGTGACCATGAAATCACAAACACAAACCAATGATAATGCCATACATTTTTCAGCACTGTTCTAACAGTTGGGACATTTAGCAATATGCGGATACTGTGGGCCACATTATCTCAGGACCATAGGAGCATATCTACAAAGATGTTGACAAGTTACACGCGCCATCTGACACTCAGACACGCGACACACGATAGGACTTAGCCTATAACAGCCCACCCGCCCGCATGGTGTAACGGAACATAAGCACACCCACGCGCTCACTAATCAGGGGCGAATAAAGACAGGGACTCTGAGGGAACAGACCTCCCCAATAAACACTTCTCTTCTTAGTTTTAAATCCTAACACCATCATAGACGGTCAGGACATGGCCAGTCGCACTACGACCACTGGCTGCATTAACATTGCAACTGAAAGACCAGATTAGGTCGTGACGTTATAGCGTCACCATACTTTACTATCCCAAGGAGCAATAGAAAACAGATATTGACCAGATGAGTATGACAGGAGCACACGTGGATAGGGCCAGCCAGATAGCCAATATACCGCCTACAGGCTACCATAGTAAGACCCTCATCCTGCCATAACCTTTCCATTTACAACATTAACCAACACAGACACATAAACACATGAAAACAGCAAACTACATGACAAAATACACAGCGGGGTTGATAGACTTCATGCGTTTAAAGAGAGGGCTTCCTACGCCCTGGATCTGAATGCTAGCACCTGAGTATTAGGGGTGCGTCGGAAAGAATGGCAAGCGTAATGCACATCTCTAAGTAAGAGATGAGGCCAAATTTATATATTAACAATTCTTTTTTATTAAATAATCCCGCATGAAAGGGACATAATATTATTATACACTGACCGATACCCATCCTTCAATGAGTGCGGGTACGCCTCATATCCAGACACATGCATGGAATATCCCATCCACATACCAAGGGTTATCACTATTGAACCTGCATGACACTTTGTTAAAATTTTTGCAATCCCGGGAAATACCTACCCCCGTCCACTTTTGTAGAAGCATCCTGGTAGTTTCACCGGCTCTAGGCCACCATTTACATGAAGCCCAAAGATGCGCAACCCCATCCTACCATGATTTAAGCCTATTCAACGGATAATACCCCCGGATCCTAATAACAGGGAACCTAATGCCATAAGCCCTACTAACGCCTCCAGGAAAATCAACAAAGCATTACAGCTGGAAATCCGACATAACACAGTAGACCTAAAGTAGTCTATGCACTTAGAAGTTTCTACAACCCCAAAACACTTGAAAAATTTTACATTTTATACACAAGACAAGAGTTTAGTGCTTTTCAGTCGGTCAACACGAATGTACCCAAAAGAGATGGGTTATGCCCTAATCCTGAAATAAATTACATGAGATTAATAAAACACTAGGATGACCAGTTTCGATCGTCAAGCGATCATCATCAGATCCATTAAACTTAGGCTACAAAATCTATGTTTGAAATACAGTTGAAAATATTTACAATATGTACAATTATTTAGTTGCAGTATTGGTACTGCAACTGTCAGTGTATACTAAATGCAGTATATATGTTAGGCGAAATGCTAAATGGTGATAGCTATCCGTAGATTGTAGTTTAGAGAGATTATATGGTTGTAAACTATGGTTAAACTATAAAATTTTAGGCTAACTACTTATCTGATTGTCTTCCGTACAACAGCTACTCGCAGTTTTCGTGCTCACTGGAACTCGCTGTGCGGTAGACTGCGGTCGTTATCTTAACGACTGGTTTTCCCCTGCTTTCTCCCCCCCTGCTCCTACGTGCTGTGGGGAGTGATAGCGATGTGTTTATGTGAGGTGTTGCCAACCTAGGTAAGATGTAAGTTATTGAATGAGGTGGGTCTACAATTATTAAAGACCGTGGATTAGCCCTCGCCACGCGTGGAGCATAACCCATTCGAACTAAGCGTTGACGGTCTTATGAGGACGTACCGGTACCTTTAATACTTCCGCGAATATGGGCCTTGGTTTATTGCAGAAGAAAAGTACATCGTACACCTGATCCAGATAACATTTACCTATTAATAATCCCCTAATTTCCCCCCTTTTTTACCTAGCTTGGCTGTGTCGCTAAATTGTGTTTTGTTTCCGACAGGGTGTGTTTTTTAGTAGCGTGAAGAGGGGTGAGCCCTCCGTGAACGTGTGTTCATTTAGATTGTTGGGATTGTTTCGTTTGGCTAGGTGTATCTCGATTGCTTCCTTTATGTCAAGAGCTCTGCCTTTCGATTCGTGATGGATTATTTTAAGGTACGACTCTATGTAGGTAAAGCTGTGCCCTGCGTCACACATATGTTCGCACACGGCTGAATGTGTTCCGTATCTTATCGCATTCCTATGTTAATTATAACGTGTGTCTACTCGCCTTCCACTCTGCCCGATGTAATTAGCTTGTCAATCGGTGTCTTGGCACGTTATAGAATATACCCCTGACCTTGAATACGGGTCACGTTTATTTAGATTACTATTTAGGAGGTGCCTAGCGGTTGTGTTTTTCGTCGTGAAAGCTATCTTTATGCCTTGCTTTTTGAATAGGTTAGTGATTTTATATGTGTTCGCATTCACATAGTTGATACGCGCAAATTTTTTCTCATTACTGTCCGGTTTGGGAATCGTTTTATCTTTAATTTTATGTTTGGCTATAATTTGATTTATTTTGCTTGGCGAGAAGTTGTTTTCCTTTGCTATTTGCATAATAGTTCTTATTTCCTTATTATAGTTGTCTTTTGACATGGGTATGTTTAAAGCTCTGTGCACCATTGAATTGAAACCCGCAAGTTTGTGCGTACTGGGGTGATTAGACTGATTGTCGATTGCATGCGAGGTTTGTGTTGCTTTCCGGAATATGGAATATGAAAGGTCGTTGTCTTTACGTTCAATAGTTATATCGAGATAATTTATTTTCCGGTCTATTTCGGATTCCTTAGTGAATTTGATAGAGTGGTGAAGGCTATTAATGGATTGGAGAATTGTTTCTTCGCTTGTTAGTTCAGTATCTTAGATGCAAGGTGCCGGGACGTCCTCATAGGACCGTCAACGCTTAGTTCGAATGGGTTATGCTCCACGCGTGGCGAGGGCTAATCCACGGTCTTTAATAATTGTAGACCCACCTCATTCAATAACATACATCTTATCTAGGTTGGCAACACCTCACATAAACACATCGCTATCACTCCCCACAGCACGTAGGAGCAGGGGGGAGAAAGCAGGGAAAAATCAGTCGTTAAGATAACCACCGCAGTCTACCGCACAGCGAGTTCCAGTGAGCACGAAAACTGCGAGTAGCTGTTGTACGGAAGACAATCAGATAAGTAGTTAGCCTAAAATTTTATAGTTTAACCATAGTTTACAACCATATAATCTCTCTAAACTACAATCTACGGATAGCTATCACCATTTAGCATTTCGCCTAACATATATACTGCATTTAGTATACACTGACAGTTGCAGTACCAACACTGCAACTAAATAATTGTACATATTGTAAATATTTTCACCTGTATTTCAAACATAGATTTTGTAGCCTAAGTTTAATGGATCTGATGATGATCGCTTGACGATCGAAACTGGTCATCCTAGTGTTTTATTAATCTCATGTAATTTATTTCAGGATTAGGGCATAACCCATCTCTTTTGGGTACATTCGTGTTGACCGACTGAAAAGCACTAAACTCTTGTTTACTAAGGCAACACTGAAAATATGGCTTCAAACACCACAATGTTCACGGCTAGTCAGGCAAATCGTGAAGCCAAGAAATTCAAATCACTCAGGCTTAAACTCATGGATTTAGACAAGTCAATTTGGTTCAACAAAAAATGTATAGAACTAAACCTCACCCCTAAATACGTACCAATTAAAACCGTACCGAACACACCAGCCTCGATCATTTCAACCAAACTAGCCAAAGCGCTTTGGATAAAAAACGAATTAAGATTTGCATACATAAGAAAGCAAAAAATTAACCAACAATTGTACGACATTCAATTGCAACTAAGTAATTTCTGGCACGCAGCCCAATGGGACAGCTTCACCGAGCACCTACATGACACCATCAAAATCAGAGCAACGAGGAAGCATGAAACGCTAGAAAATAAATTAAGAAAACTAGGAGAAACACAAAACCATCAATCTAACGAACAACACACGAATAACAATGAATTCAATTTCCACAGCAGAGTAAACAACAGAACGAACGTAACCTTTTCTCAAGGTGAAATGAATATGTTAGACAAAGGTTTGAAATACAACTGCACAGACGCACACACGAACCACAATATAAAACAGTTAATCACAGATATTGAGATAGCCAGTCACAAGCTCCCAGCAGAAGACAGGGAATTAACCAAAAATCTCGCCACCAACGAAGCCAAAAAAATCCTCAAACGAGAGGGCGATAGCAATAACATTCAAAACAACAAACAACTCAAAGAAATAAAGTCGTTGAAACAAAAAATAAAAGAACATGACTTAATCATCACAAAAGCAGATAAGGGAAACACTACAGTAATTTTGAACAAAACAGAATACATTGAAAAAACAGTCGAATTCCTAAACAACAACGAAATCAAGGAATTAACAAAAGACCCCACCAACAAATTCCAAAAACAAATAAAAAGTGCGCTAAAAGAAACGGAATACATACTGACCAAAGCCGAAAAATCAAAACTAATAAACATGAACCCGAAAATACCGTCATTGAGGGGACAACCAAAAATACACAAAAAGGAATGCCCAATGAGACCAATAGTCAATTGTAGGAATGCCCCTAATTACAAGATCAGCAAAGAGTTACTAAAAATCTTAAAATGCCGTCTTTCCAACGACAAAAACAACTCTGTAAAGAACACAACAGAACTAGTAACAGCATTGAACACCCTACAAATGAAACCTAGCTTCAGGCTAGTATCCTTCGACGTAACTAACATGTACACCAATATTCCGATTATTGAAGCAATCAACACTATCGAAAACAACTTAAAATCCAACAATTCGGTAAAAGAAATTGAAGAGATTGTGAGATTACTGAGGGTCGTTCTCACCCAAAACGTGTTTCAATTCGACAATAAAATATACACACAGAGAGAAGGCCTAGCAATGGGATCGGCACTAAGTGGGTTAATCGCTGACATCTTCATCAATGCACTAGAAAATGCGTTGTTAGAAAAGACTTCAACAAAGGGAATAGTAATATGGAAAAGATACGTAGATGATGTAATTTGCATCTACGATACTGAACTAACAAGCGAAGAAACAATTCTCCAATCCATTAATAGCCTTCACCACTCTATCAAATTCACTAAGGAATCCGAAATAGACTGGAAAATAAATTATCTCGATATAACTATTGAACGTAAAGACAACGACCTTTCATATTCCATATTCCGGAAAGCAACACAAACCTCGCATGCAATCGACAATCAGTCTAATCACCCCAGTACGCACAAACTAGCGGGTTTCAATTCAATGGTGCACAGAGCTTTAAACATACCCATGTCAAAAGACAACTATAATAAGGAAATAAGAACTATTATGCAAATAGCAAAGGAAAACAACTTCTCGCCAAGCAAAATAAATCAAATTATAGCCAAACATAAAAATAAAGATAAAACGATTCCCAAACCGGACAGTAATGAGAAAAAATTTGCGCGTATCAACTATGTGAATGCGAACACATATAAAATCACTAACCTATTCAAAAAGCAAGGCATAAAGATAGCTTTCACGACGAAAAACAACCGCTAGGCACCTCCTAAATAGTAATCTAAATAAACGTGACCCGTATTCAAGGTCGGGGGTATATTCTATAACGTGCCAAGACACCGATTGTCGAGCTAATTACATCGGGCAGAGTGGAAGGCGAGTAGACACACGTTATAATGAACATAGGAATGCGATAAGATACGGAACACATTCAGCCGTGTGCGAACATATGTGTGACGCAGAGCACAGCTTTACCAACATAGAGTCGGACCTTAAAATAATCCATCACGATTCGAAAGGCAGAGCTCTTGACATAAAGGAAGCAATCGAGATACACCTAGCCAAACGAAACAATCCCAACAATCTAAATGAACACACGTTCATGGAGAGCTCACCCCTCTTCACACTACTAAAAAACACACCCTGTCGGAAACAAAACACAATTTAGCGACATAGCCAAGCTAGATAAAAAAGGGGGGAAATTAGGGGGTTATTAATAGGTAAATGTTATCTGGATCAGGTGTACGATGTACTTTTCTTCTGCAATAAACCAAGGCCCATATTCGCGGCAGTATTAAAGGTGCCGGTACGTCCTCATAAGACCGTCAACGCTTAGTTCGAATGGGTTATGCTCCACGCGTGTCGAGGGCTAATCCACGGTCTTTAATAATTGTAGACCCACCTCATTCAATAACATACATCTTATCTAGGTTGGCAACACCTCACATAAACACATCGCTATCACTCCCCACAGCACGTAGGAGCAGGGGGGAGAAAGCAGGGAAAAACCAGTCGTTAAGATAACCACCGCAGTCTACCGCACAGCGAGTTCCAGTGAGCACGAAAACTGCGAGTAGCTGTTGTACGGAAGACAATCAGATAAGTAGTTAGCCTAAAATTTTATAGTTTAACCATAGTTTACAACCATATAATCTCTCTAAACTACAATCTACGGATAGCTATCACCATTTAGCATTTCGCCTAACATATATACTGCATTTAGTATACACTGACAGTTGCAGTACCAATACTGCAACTAAATAATTCTACATATTGTAAATATTTTCACCTGTATTTCAAACATAGATTTTGTAGCCTAAGTGTAATGGATCTGATGATGATCGCTTGACGATCGAAACTGGTCATCCTAGTGTTTTATTAATCTCATGTAATTTATTTCAGGATTAGGGCATAACCCATCTCTTTTGGGTACATTCGTGTTGACCGACTGAAAAGCACTAAACTCTTGTTTACTAAGGCAACACTGAAAATATGGCTTCAAACACCACAATGTTTTATACACAATAAATTATTTACACAATACACTTATTTTTCCATATACAAAAAGGAATCTGTGACACGCTGATTGATGATGACAGCGTAAGGTGAAGGGAAGAGGCACCACACAGAAGCAGAGCTGGGTAAGGCAATGTTGAGTCTTACCCTAGTTAACTCACTGACCAGACCAAACGGACGAACCACGTAAGGTTGAAGCATTCATGGCCTGGCACGGGCAAACTTCGGAATCCTAGGTGTGCCTAGCCTGCCCCTAGGACGAAGAGATGTTACACCCACTATGTGCCACGGTCGTCGAAGCCAAGACCTGCAAGGGAAACTTTCTGAGGATGGTGGGAGAAATAGCCAGCTCCACACCGGACTCAGGAGATAACCCTAGGGACGACCCAACTAGGACTAGACTTTTAGTTAGATATAAGTACGTAGGGCTTCTAGAGCGGGAAGCAAGACTCCTATGCGCGGGAGTGAAGCATTATTGTTGCCAATAAGGGCGAAGAGGATATTATTACTGCCAACAAGGGCGAAGAGGATACTATTACTGCCAATAAGGGCGAAAAGGATACTATTACTGCCAATAAGGGCGAAGAGGATACTATTACTGCCAATAAGGGCGAAGATGATATTATGCCATTGGACAATGTCCAATGCCCACATAAATGGTGACGCAGCGGGCAGCCAAGGGCATTAAATGAGGAGCATCGCGAGCAACTCACAGGGGTTAAAGTGGGCAGACCCAACAACGACAACATATGCGAAGGCAACGGCAATGAGCAGGCAAATACAGCAGGCGAAGCGGTTTGCTTAGTGGCACCGTAAGCCGCCTGCGACTATATTAATACTAGTTAATAATTATTAGCATAAATGTCGACAACTAGTATTAAGGGAGCGGAATCCGGCGATTCTACAGACAACCGGTGTTTCTAGGATACGTGCGGGTGGTGATCTGGGGAGGTAAAACTGCCCCGGGCGATCGCTCTGGTCAAAATTTTAGCATGTAAGACAGTTGCATTTTGGTACGCAACTTAGAATTAAGCAAATTTACTAACCGCTGTTGCTAAATAATAGCACAGCATATTTCGGCAATAAAGTAAGGTCAACCATTCGGCTTATAAATAGTAAACATTTTTACTACCATAATTAATGTAGAATATTTCGGCACCTGGCGACGCAAATCCGTTGTCAGGGTAAGCCCGATAACACACTAGAATAAGTCAGATTTAGGCTAAATATCTCGGCACCCGGTAACTAAAATTCCGCTACCGGGGTAAGCCCGACAACATATTAAGATAAATAGTATTAAGACGACAACACTAGGTTAAGGCAATATTTGGAGCCACTTTTTATATTCCCTAAGAGTAGTCTATAAATAGACATAAGGTTAGTTGGTAGACAGGAGTACACTATCACGTTGGTAGACAGGAGTAAACATACATATGGACAGTGATATTAATCATATATATGCTTCCTTTACAGCCATGAGCTCCAACGTGGGACACCCGCTCCCAATATAGGGTGCTCCATCATTATGGACATTTATTTTTGTCAGCATAGAGAGTGGCGCCAATATGGGCACTCTCCAAATTTTATATGGCAATATCATTATTATACTGTGCTTACATATCATATTATATTTTCTTGCACCCCGCCAGGTATCGGTCCAGCGCCGACAACCGACCACTGGCTACAGGCAACCGCTACCATGTAGCAACCACGTGTGGAGCACCATGCTCATACTGTCATGTTTTACAGGCCAATACACAGGATGACAAGGGTAAACACCCTATACATATACATATATGTCCAATAATTTCTTTTCTTTACCAACAGGTGGCGACATTGTATATAGCCCTCTGTAAATATTTTGCCCACGCCCATACACGTCTTGCTAACCCCCACTCACACACACAATTTCCCCCCCCCCCCCCCCCCCTCTACACACCTCAGTAAATTTTGCTTACAGGTAATAAATCCGCACCACGGGGGAGATATGCCTGTGGGATATACCCCACCGCAGGTCGGATCAACGTTTAATGGATATCTCACCTAATATGAGAGGTGACATACGGCCACACAACGCGGACTCCTCATGTAAAGGACGGGTTGTGCCGCCATGATAGTGCGCCCACCCACAGGGGGCAACGCTATTAGCATAAGTTGGTTAGAAATGATGACGATGAGGTACCACATAGATTAGAATAACAGAAATTTAGCGCGCTTAGTTAGTCCGTAAGATAATTGTAAATTGTAAATTAGCACAAAGTAATGCGCCCACGGGCAGTTATTCTCCTATACATGTATAAATAATACTTCGCACCCCCTCATTGTCTGCGAAGGGAATAAATGGTATTCATAACTCTTAATATATGCGCATATCAAAGTTACATATTAAACAATATACTCTCTACATTAATATCACATGTACACAATGATTATGATTTGTTTCTTTCATTTTCTTTCTTCTAACGACCAAATTTGTGAAGGTGTTCCGTTTTATCCCAAAACAATAAACATATTTTAAATATTTCCCCTAACGTATACCTTGGAACACCTATTTTATCTACTTCTTCTATCTTTCTCATTGCAGGGAGCAATTTTTTCCCCAAGATAGAGCCGGACGGCACAAATCACACGTCCAGCCCTGGGTTTTTTCCTCCCTGCACAACAACAATATATTATCAAAACCATGTTTTTTTTTGGAACTTTTTATATATTGCAAATGTCAATTTTTTTTTCTCATGAACTGTTTTAAAATGTCAAATGTATATGTATATCCCAAAACCCACCCCTCTGAACCCGAGCTGATCTCACATCTACACGACATCGCTACATCGACACGACATCACTACCTCTACACGACACCGAAGAAACAAAGAAGAGATACAAGGAAGATTCAAGAATAACCTAATACATCGACACCCCAACTCCACGTTCCGTTCCCGTTCGCGGGGACCCGAACTAATCAGAGGAGGAGGCTTGTACAAGACCCCAGGGTGTTGCACCCCCTGGAAGCCACCCTCCACCATCTATTAAAACCATCCCTAACTGGCAAATCTCATAAGTCCAGAACAGCATCTTTTACACAGCGAGGGCGGCTGACCAACTTGGAAGTCTTGCCAAACACTTGCATCACACTATAAACATCTACACTATAACTAACTGGGGCAGCTTTGCCAATGGAATGCTGACAGTACAACACCAAAGCCTATAAGAGGAAGGCCTTAATGAGGACACACTCTCTCTCGATTATCAGTCATACAGTGTGTCAGCCGGAGGCCCTAGCTGTTATCATCAGGTGAGTCAGCAGTGTTCAGATATCCTATACTCTGTAAAACCTACCCCACAAACTTGTACACCTAATTTGCACTATTGTTCACACTTCCCTAAAAGGGACATACAATTTCATACATCACTGACCAATAAATACTTGGTCAGTAAACTACACCTTGTATTCGTAATTACACGCCTATTCACGTCCCAACACCCTTCCCGACTCTCGTCACGAGTAAGCGTGACAACAGTAGCCTGTAATCGCCGGCTCAAGTTCTATTGTGTCTCTCACACGCGACCGCTGGCTGCAAGCCGCCAGCATAACTGACACAAGCAGGACGGTTATATAATTCCTTCTGACCAGCTGGGAGTCTAGTACATTAACCTGCGCCCAGCAGATCATCCCCATAAGCGACACTTACGTCTTTACAGGAGCACCCCCTAGCATTTAGACATCACACAACACGCTACACTGGTAAGCTTACCCAGCTACGGGAAGCTGCCCTCTTTAGAAATCACCTTCCAAATTAGCACATTAACACATATGTTCTAGATCCAACTACCCCCCACTAAGGGATCTAAAACAATATGTATATATTTTCCGTTAACCACCTCTAAACAATTGTAAAATTGATTTACTATCTCAAAGAAAAATGGGAGCGTGCTCAACAACTCACCAAAGTTTCATCGCAATTAAATGAATGGTATATGAACGCATACGGGACTTGGTTGAAACGATTCACGCGCTGTCGCTCATTAGTTAAAATTATTCGTGCGCTACCAATTGTAAAATGGATTTACTAAATCAGAAATATTTGCGGGAGTGGAAACAACATTTCTCTAAATTTCATTGCAATCGCATGAATGGTATATGAACGCATACGAATTTTTTTTAAACGAAACGCGCACCATTACCCATTTGTTGAATCAACTCCTGCACTACCTATTGTAAAAAGGATTTACTAAGTCAGAAACCTTTCCTGGAGTGTGCACAACAATTCAACCTAAGATTCATAGCATCGGATGAATGGTATTTGAACGCTACGGGACTTTGTTTATGCGATTCGCGTGCCGTCGATCATTTGTTGAATCTACTTGTGCGATACCCATTGTAAAGTGGATGTACTAAGCCAGAAACCTTCCCTGGAGTGTACACAACATCTCACCCAAGTTTCATCGCTATCGGACTGATGGTATATGAACGCATACGGGACTTGTTTGAAACGCTTCACCCGTCCTCGCTTATTTGTTGAATCTACTTGTGCGCTACCTATTGTAAAATGGACTTACTACCCCAGAAACCTTCCCTGAAGTGTTCACAAGATCTCACCCAAGTTTCATTGCTATCAGACGAATAGTATATGAACGCATATGGGACTTTGTTGTTACGTTTCGCGCGTCGTCGCTCATTTGTTGAATCTACTCGTGCCCTACCTATCTTAAAACGGATCTGCTAAGCCAGAAACCTTGCCTGAAGTGTACACAACCTGTCACCCAAGTTTCATCGCTATCGGACGAATGGAATATGAACGCATACAGGACTTTGTTGAAACGCTTCGCCCGTCGTCGCCCATTTGTTGAATCTACTCGTGCGCTACCTATTGTTAAGTGGATTTACTAAGCCAGAAACCTTCCCTGATGTGTACACAACTACTCACCCAAGTTTCACCGATATCGGACGAATGGTATGTGAACGCATACAGGACTTTGTTGAAACGCTTCGCCCGTCGTCGCTCATTTGTTGAATCTACTCGTGCGCTACCTATTGTTAAGTGGAATTAATGGGCCAGAAACCTTACCTGAAGTGTACAGAACATCTCACGCAAGTTTCATCGCAATGGGATGAATGGCATATGAACGCATGTGGGACTTTCTTGAAACAATCGCACGCCATTTTATTGAAGCTACTCGCGCGCCATCTATTGTAAATTGGATTTACTACGCCTATATCTTTTCCGCGACTGTGCACAACAATTCTCCAAAATTTGATCGCAATCGGTTGAATTGTATATGAACGCATCGCCATCACGCATTTGTTTAAACTACTCGCGCGCTATCTATTTTGAAATGGACTAACTATGCCTATAAACCTCCCGGAATTGTTTACAACAACTCACCAAAATTTGATCGCAATCGGATGAATGGTGTATGAACGCATAAAAGACGAACACACAGACATTCCTTTTTAGCCTATTTTCAATTTTGAAAAAATAGGCTTATGAGATCACCTTTTGTCCGTGTGTGTGTGCGCGCGCGTGTGTGTGAGTGTGTGTGTGTGTGTGAGGAGTGTGTGTGTGTGTCCCACTAATAAATTCTAAACGGCTTGAGCAATTTCAATGAAACTCGGTAAGTTCATAGTACTATTCCGGGCGACCCCGACCGTGCCCTTCAAATTTTCTTACGTCTCACTAATCCCACATGGCGGCAGTGCGAAATATTTCACCAGCATTCAATACCTCCGAAACTATTCCCGATATCGCCCTGGAACTACTAGAAGTTCACCTATGTGACTTTTGAAAAACTGGTAACTACAAAACCAACATGGCGGCCACGCGAGTTTTGCGACATTCAAATAGACGTTTCTCGCGATTTAACCAATCAAACGCAATAAAACTTGGTACAGTTTATGTTTATACACATTTTAATGCACCGGCATCTAACTTCGTTCAATTGTTTACATAACCACAAGATGGCGGATGTGTGAAATATTTCACCGACATTCTATATCTCTGAAACTATCAGCGGTATCATCCTGAAATTTTGTACGGAGATACAGGGCACTTTTGGAAGTTCACCTATGAGACTTTCAAAAACCGGTTAACGACAAAACAAACATGGCGGCCAAGCGAATTTGGAAATTTTAAATAGACCTTTCTCGCGATTTAATGTTCCAAACGCAATGAAATATGGTACATGAAATGTTTATACACATTTTAATGCACTGGTATCTAATTTAGTTCAATTGTTTACATTACCTCATGATGGCGGCTGTGCGAATTTTAAAATTAAGTTTTTATTTCTTGTGTCGTAATCATGCGATTGAAGTGAAAGATTGAATAATGAACCTACGCAATAATTTGTCTTTAATGGTACATGACTCTATGGCCTATACATTTAGCAATCCAACATGGCGACCATCCGAAATATTTAGACAGCTCTGAATATCTACGAATCTATTATAGCAATCAAACTGAATTTTGAATGTTCATAGGGGCTATGAACATAAGTTCACCTATAGGACTTTAAATAACCTGGTGATCACAAATCCAACATGGTGGCGACGTGAAGTATAAATATTCACATGGACGTTTCTCGCAATTTAACTATCCGAGTGCAGTGAAAGTTGGTACAGTAAATCCTTATACGAATGTTAATCCACAGGCATCTAATTTATTTCAATTGTTTCCATAACCATAAGATGGCAGCTGTGCGAAATTTTAAAATCTCGTTGTTACTTCTTGTGTCCTAATCATGCGATTGAAGTTTGAATGCTACACGTACACAATAATCTTCATGTAACTGTACATAACTCTAGGACCTACTTAAAGTCCAACATGGCAACCATCCGAAATATTTAGTCGGTTCTCAATATCTACGAATCTATTACAGCACTCAAACTGAAATTTTGTGTGTTGATAGTGGTAATTAACATGAAGATATATGGTAATAGGCTGTATAGTTCTTCACGGAACTACTTGTTATATATATAAAAGATTTGGTACTAAATTTGTATTGTTTTGCTTAGTACATTCCTGTTAGACCATCAAGCTACTAAAATATGGACAACAGGCTCCACTTTGACCCAACGGGACGGCACAGCCCAGCACGATACGGCACGGTCGGCCTGAACTGTTAGTCTCATTTATGGTATAACTAGCCGTACCCGGCTTGCGTTGCAATGTCAACCAAAGAGAGTGTTGGTGTTGTAACTTTGTTTGTTGAAGTGCTTTCGGATTCCAAATATTTATTTCTTTTCCGTTAACCACCTTTAACTATTGTAAAATTGATTTACTATCTCAAAAAAAATCATGGAAGTGTGCTCAACATCTCACCAAAGTTTCATCGCAATGAAATAAATGGTATATGAACGCATACGGGACTTTGTTCAAAAGATTCAAGCGCCGTCACACATTTGTTGAATATACTCGTACGCTACCTATTGTAAAATGGATTTACCAAATCGGAAACCTTCCCTGGCGTGTACACAACAACTCATGAACGTTTCATCGCAATCGGATGAATGGCATATGAACGCATACGGGATTTTGTTTAAACGATTCACGCGCCTTCACTCATTTGTTGAATCTTTTGTCGATCATTTATTGAATCTACTTCTGCCCTACCTATCGTTAAGTAGATTTGCTAAGCCAGAAACCTTGCCTGAAGTGTACACAACCTCTCACCCAAGTATCATCGATATCGGACGAATGGTATGTGAACGCATACAGGACTTTGTTGGAACGCTTCGCCCGTCGTCGCCCATTTGTTGAATCTACTCGTGCGCTACCTATTGTTAAGTGGATTTACCAAGCCATAAACCTTCCCTGATGTGTACACAACAACTCACCTAAGTTTAGTCGCTATCGGACGAATGGTATATGAACGCATACGGGACTATGTTGAAACACTTCGTGCGTCGTCGCTCATTTGTTGAATCTACGCGTGCGCTACCTATTGTAAAATGGATTTACTAAGTCAGAAACCTTCCTTGGAGTGTACTCAACATCTCACCCAAAGGAAGCTTGCGTTGTGTAAACCGTTAAAGACACCGTGCGAAGCCGGGGCGGGTTGCTAGTTCATTATACAATTTTGGAGTATGTATTGAGATTCGTATCCTAAGGTCAAGGTTTCAATTTACGGCTCTGCCAAGAAATTTGATTCTAATCTGAGGATTTGAACTTGGTACACTCAGGCTCCTTAGGAAAATCTGTGAACAGATGGGTTCAATTACCACCTCGGCTGTCATGGAATGCGTTCTCCAAGGTTTCTCATTTCTGCTCCTGAAAAATGACGGGATGATTCCTAACTTAAGGCCAACACAGCCTCCTTCAAAGTGGCAGCAGTAATTACAAATACACTCACAACTATAGCCATCATAGTGACACAGGTTATCAAATAGATTACATACAAGTACTCAGGTACATGGGGTTACCTTTCCACGATGTTGAAAAGCCCATAGATGAATTGAAAACAACATCCTCGTTAAGACAAAAATGCAGGTGATTTACAATGAAATTTGTCAACGTTGCAGTTTTAGAGTAATCGGCAACTTTCATGACTGAAATTACCGAGGCCTCCAAAAAAAGAAAAACATTTTCTTGGCAGAAGAAGGCTAATTTTTCTATGTTCTTTAATCATGAAATACTTCTAATTTCCCTCTTAATTTAAAGGATTGTATTTCGTGGTCATTTGCCTATTATAAATAGGTCTGTGTAGAATTTGTATGTTAATTTCCGTTGTAGTGTATCTGTAATTGAAGCCAGGATTATAGTTAAGGGGATGGCCTAGAATCCTTGCCGGTATGAACCTGGAGTAGAAGAGAGCAACCGCACAATGGGACTTCTAGAATGTAGATGACCTTGTTGTTCCGCCTGTTGAAACAAGGATTACAATCTCCCCCTTCTAAAATGGTTTATGTGGCGATAGAAATTACAGCTCCTGATTTTAACTTAGTAGTTAGTGTAGCGACGAAAATTTTTCCTACATCGCTCAGTGTTTAGACCGACCTTGCTGTATGGAAGTGAGAACTGGGTAGATTCAGGATATCTGATACATAAGCTAGAGGTAACTGATATGAGGGTAGCAAGAATGATTGCTGGGACCAATGGCAGGAGGGTACTCGTAATGAAGATACAAAAGCTAAGTTAGAAATGAACACGATAGATGAAGCTGTTCGTTTGAGCCAACTCAGATGGTGAGTTCATGTGAAGAGAACAGGGGAGGAGAGATTGCCTAAGAGGTTAATGAGTTCGTCAGTGGAGGGCAAGAGAAGCAGAGGTAGACTTAGAAGGCAATGGTTAGATTCAGTGTCTAACGATTTAGTAGAAACAAAGATGAAATTCAGGGCATTCTTACACTTGGTAATGAAAGAATTGGAAGGGTTTCATCATATAAATATTTAGGATGTCAAATCAATGATAACTGTGACTTAAATAAAGAAATTCGCTGTAGAATTGAGCAGACCAGAAGTTCTTTCATGAAAAAGAAAATGAGAAAAGTTTTGATCAGCCGCGACTGCTTCGATGCTACGTTTTTAGTGTCCTGCTCTATGGAGTTGAATCATGGACACTTACCGAGGTTTTAAATAAGAAACTGACAGCATTTGAAATGTGGACGTATCGCAGGATTTTAAGGATGTCATGGACAGCTAAAGTCACAAATGTGGAAGTACTGCGGCGTATGAACAAAGACTTGGAAATTCTCAGTATCATCAAAAGGAGAAAACTAGAATACATTGGTCATTTTATGCGCAACAACAAATACCACCTCTTGCAATTAATTATCCAAGGTAAGATTGATGGCATTAGGGGCCCAGGACGCAGACAAATATCCTGGCTAAAGAACTTAAGCCTGTGGTTTGGACTTAATACAGTGACACTGTTTAGAACAGCTATGGACAAACAGTAGATCATGCTACTGATCGCCAATGTTCTTGGAGGACGAGGAACTTGAAGAAGAAGAAGAACTATTTCAAAGTGAGAAGTATAGAAGCAGAAGAGGCCGCAATGCTAACTGCTAATAGGGGATCATGGAGGCTACTTGTTCGCAAACAGAGACTTACAGACTACTGGCCGCTGAGGGGAAAAACAGTCTCAAACGAAAATTTATGTACCCACACTTTACCCCTGAAAATCCTAAAGATAGACTTCAATTATTTTTCAGTGTTGCCATCTTAATAATTAATATCGTCGCTTTCAGTCGGTCAACACAAATCTCAATCCAATTACTGGAATATGTGAAAAATAATCAAAAATTAATTAAATGTGATTAAGATTTAATTAATTATATAGTATTGTTGGGGACTATATAAGATGAAGGAAACTAAGGTAAGACCACTCTTATAAAGAAAGCTTTCCAGTCGGTCAACACGAATTGTGCCCAGTTACATTAGGTGGGAACCAAATATTTACACACCCTACAAACTAACACACTTATTATGTACAAATACCTATTTAATAGGATGACATGTTTCGAACGTCACATTTTCATCCTCAGATCCTGTTCACTTAGGCATAACTAGTGTACGATTTTTATGAATCACACATAAATACAAATAAACACATACAATATTTGCATTACGTAAGTTTGTAAAAACTTGTGTAACGTGTCAACTATTTACAGACAGTGTAATACACTTCTATGGTTGTTGCGTTATTATTATTATTATTATTATTATTATTATTATTATTATTATTATTATTATTATTATTATTATTGGACCGGGTTTGATTCCTGGTGAATGCATGTGCGATTTTCGATGTGAAATACCATGTCCTGTGATTCGGATTCCACGTTGAAAGGAGGTCCCGTGGCTCATGATCTCAAGAATACGGTCACGTTAAACTACATGCTTTCTTCATTATTATTACTATTATTACTCTAAATGTGGATGTATGTTTCCTGTTGTCTATTGAATTGTTATTATGAATAATCTCATTATTGAAATTGTCTGCCTGTTTCGTTATATATTTGTTTTGAATCAATCGGTCCTATTAAAACTAGTAGCCTAATTGTATTTCAATGTCTGGCGTGGCGAATACACAGTTACAACAAGTAGTTCCGTGAAGAAATAAATAGCCTATTTTCATATATCCTACTAATATTAAATGCCTCTATCAACATACAAATTGTCAGTTTGATTGCTGTAGTAGATTAATAGATATTGAGAATCGTCTAAATATTTCGGATGGTCGCCATGTTGGATTTAATATATGTAGGCCATAGAGTTATGTATTATTAGATGATGATTATTGTGTACGTTCGTTATGCAAATGTTGATTTCGATCGCATGATTACAACACAAAAAATAAAAGATTAACTTTCGGAATTCACACAGCTGCCATCTTGAGGTTACGGAAACAATTGAACTAAATTAGATCCCAGTACATTACAATGTGTATAAACATTTTCTGTACGAAGTTTCCTTGCGTTTGGATAATTAAATCGCAAGAAAAGTCTATTTGAAACTTTCAAATTCGCTTGACCGCTATGTTCGTTTTGTAGTTAACCGGCTTTAGAAAGTCTCATAAATGAACTTCTAGTAGTGCCCTTTATCTCCGTACAAAATGTCACGGTGATACCGGTAATGTTTTCAGAGATATAGAATGCCGGTGAAATATTTCGCACAGCCGCCATCTTGAGGTTATGTAAACAATTGAACGAAGTTAGATATCGGTGCATTACAATGTGTATAAACATATACTGCACCTATTTTCATTGCGTTTGGTTTGTTAAATCGCGAGAAACGTCTATTTAAAAGTCGCAAGTTCGCCTGGCCGCCATGTTGGTTTTGTAGTTACCAGGTTTTCAAACGTCACATTAGTGAACTTCTAGTAGTTTTTTATAACCGTACAAATTTCCAGGGTAATATAGGTAATAGTTTCGGAGATATTGAATGCTGGTGAAATATTTTGCACAGCCTCCATATTGGATTGGTGATACGTTACAAAATTTGAAGGGCACGGTCGGGGTCGCCCGGAATAGTGCTATGAATCTACTGAGTTTCATTGAAATCACTCCAGCCATTTAGATTTTATTAGGGAGGGGGGGAGGCGCACACACACGCACACACAGCAACATGGACTAAAGGTGATCCCATAAGCCATTTTCTTTTCATATGAAAATAGGCTAAAAATATACAAATGCACAGGAAGTAATGGAGTTATGTCGACTTTTAAAGCTGCATGACTGTATGATTGTATGCTAATTGTGAAGACTTCTATCACTACAATTTGACCACACTTACTAACGTTTCTGACAGGTTTTCTTGTATTATATTTTTGGAGGGCAGGGACTGTCTGTGGGTGTCACAGTAGGTTTGGTAGTGTTTTGTAGAGCTATTTGTCTTGCATATCTGAATGTGATGATGCTCGCTTGACGAGTGAAACATGTCATCCCTTAACTTTGCTTCTTCTTCAATGTAACAATGTCTATCAATCTAAATGACATGTAATTTATTCCAAGTTATGTTTCACATATTCCAGTAATTGTAATGTTTCTCCTTGTGACCAACTGAAAGCTACAATATTAATTAGCCTACATTCAAATCGTTACATCAGAATTAATTTCCTTGGCTTAACCAGGAATCGAACTCCGACTCTTTGTAACCAGAGTCTTAATATGAACCCTGAGATTACAGGAGGTGCCCGCTTTAAACTGAAAATACATTCTGCATTTCTATGATATTTCTCAAATGCATTCTATTCCCGCTAGTTTCTATGGATATGTATGTTGATCTCGTAAATCTTGGGTGACATCAGTAGCTCGTCAGACTCCAGCTATGCGCACACTGCAGGTCATATTTTATGTGGACCTATATTGGGAAGTAGACGTCATATTACTCTGCTAGATTGCTGGTTTAATATACTGCGAATGGCTCAAGTCTTCCCTCTTGCCTCCCAACCTTATAACATCCAGCACCAAAGTCTCCACAGCCCCATGCAATATTGATGCCCTCTACAGAAATCACCTCGGTTGGCGGCGTCTATTCATAGCGTGCATGTGAAGTGTCTGGAACAGTTTCACTTTCTTCGAAACTACTTGAAATATTGATTTCCATTCAATATTGCATTATTATTATTATTATTATTATTATTATTATTATTATTATTATTATTATTATTATTATTATATAATATTTGCAAATGGGGGTAATTCCCCGGTGGAAAATTGTAAAAAAACAAAAAATCACCAACAATAACATCGAACACAATTTATACAATTCTCAATTTAGGCACTAAAGTAATTATATCGTCCTATATTCGCAAAATTTCACTCTTCCCTTAAACACATCAATATGTTTGGTGAAAGTTTCTAAGACTGAGTCAGGTAATGAGTTCCAATACCACGGTTAATGAAAGAATATTTCTCATTATTTGTACGCTGTGGTCGGACCTTGACTGTATGTGGATGATCTGCCCTGCTCAGGTAGATGGGATTTCCCAGACGATAGCCTAGTTCTCTCCATGCTTGCCGATTAGTGCAAGTGTTAAACATAGCGTATAGTCTGGATTTATTCCTTCTATCTTCCAGAGATTCCCACCCTAGTTTTACTATAATAGTTACAGTACTTCTAGGATTAAAATCGTTAAGCACAGGGGTGTATATAAGGTGCTGAGGGGGCTCCAGCCCCCCCCCCCCCCCCTATAAAAGCCAATAAAAATTAATAAAGTGCTGCTTTGGTGTTGTTGTTTGAGTCTTCAGTCTTTTGACTGGTTTGATGCAGCTCTCCATGCCTCCCTGTCCTGAGCTAATCGTTTCATCTCTACATAGCTACCACACCCTACATCCGAGGCAATCTGTTTAATATATTCTAACCTTGGTCTACCCCTACAGTTCTTGTCCTCGACCCTTCCTTCCATAACTAAGCTTGCTATTCCTGGGTGTCTTAGTATGTGTCCTACCAACCTATCTCTTCTCTTCATTAGCAGTCGCCAGAAACATCTCTCCTCTCCCACTCGTCTTAATACCTCTTTGTTTGTAACCCTATCTACCCATCTGATCTTCATCATTCTCCTGTAGCACCACATTTCAAATGCATCAATTCTCCTCTTTTCTGCTGCACCAATAGTCCAAGTTTCACTTCCATAGAGCGCCACGCTCCAGACAAAGGCTTTCAAAAATGACTTCCTAATACCTAAATCTATATTCGATGTCAGCAGATTCCTTTTTTGTAGAAATGCTTTTCTTGCCTGAGCCAACCTACTTTTTATATCCTCTTTGCTTCGTCCATCACTGGTTATTCTGCTTCCTAAGTAACAGAAATCTCCTACTTCCTTCAGCTTTTCACCTGCCAATTTGATCTCCATAGAGGTTTCTGATTTATTTCGGCTGCATTCCAGTATTTTTGTTTTACATTTATTAATTTTCATCATGAATTCTTTCCGTAAGACGGAGTCCATACCATTCAAAAACTCATTCAAATCCTCAGGCTTGTTGGCCAAGATGACGATGTCATCAGCAAATCTCAGAGTTGAAATTATTTCTCCTTGAATCTTCACTCCCACTTTAAATTTTTCTCTAATTTCCTTCATTGCTTGTTCAATGTAAAGATTGAAAAGTATGGGTGATAAGTTGCAGCCTTGCCTTACACCTTTCTGAATACCAGCTTCTCTCTCATGTCCTTCAACTCGAATGACTGCAGTCTGGTTTCTGTATAGATTGTATATCACCCTCCTATCCCTGTACTTTATTCCAATCGATTTCAAAATGTCAAACAATTTAGTCCAATCAACGTTATCAAAAGCCTTTTCTAAGTCTACAAAAGCCATGAACGTTCTCTTATCTTTCCTTATTCTACCTTCCAAAATCAGCCTAAGACTTAGTACAGCTTCCCTTGTTCCTACATTTCTCCTGAAACCAAACTGGTCTTCACCCAACTCCGTTTCTATCTGGCTCTCAATCCTCTTGTAAATTATTCTAGACAGGATCTTTGAAGCATGAGTAATCAAGCTGATTGTACGATAATCTTCACATCTGTCAGCTCCCACTTTCTTTGGTATAGGGATGATTACATTCTTCTTGAAATCAGGGGGTACCTCACCTGTCTCATAAATCCTACACACCAAGTGAAATAACCTGATCAGACCTTCCTCTCCTATGCAGCGTAGCAACTCAATCGGTATATCATCTATGCCTGGTGCTTTGTTCCTGCTTAAGTCTTCCAAAGCTCTATCAAATTCTGATCTCAATATTAAATCTCCTTTCGCATCCTCATCAATTTCCTCCTCCCTTTCCATTACATGATTCTCAATCTCCTTTCCCTTATACAAACTCTCTATGTAAGCTTTCCATCTCTCAACCTTTTCTTCCCTATCTGTTAGAGGCTTTCCATTTGTGTCCTTAATATTACAGCACTTTGTCTTCTTTTCCACAAAAATATTCTTAATCCTTCGATAAGCTGTGTCTACTTTTCCTAATTTCAGACAATTTTCTATACCAGCACATTTCTCTTTCAACCATTCTTCTTTCGCTTCCTTGCACTTCTTGTTAACCTCATTTCTCAGACGTCTGTATTCTGCTTTCCCCTTTTCATCTCTTACATTCTTGTGCTTCCGCCTTTCATCCATCAATTCGAGTATATCCTCAGTGATCCACGGTTTTCTACCTATTCTCTCCTTCCTACCAATGTTTTCTTCTGCGGATTTTGTTATTTCATTCCTCAAAAGTGCCCATTCGTCTGCAATTGAAGTTTGTTTAGGGTTTTTCATTAGTCCTTCCTTTATACTCTTCTTGAATCTTTCGTTTACATCCTTCTCTTTCAGTCTGTCTATTGCCCACCTTTTTGGCTTTTGAATTTTCTTCAGTTTCTTCAACTTTAATCTGCATTTCATTACAACCAGATTGTGGTCAGAGTTTATGTCAGCACCAGGATATGTTTTACAATCCAAAATCTGGTTTCGAAACCTCTGCTTGACCATAATGAAGTCGATTTGGTAACGCCCTGTATCTCCTGGTCTCATCCATGTGTATATTCTTCTATTGTGGTTATTGAATAAGGTGTTAGCTATGACCAACTCATGCTCAGTGCAGAATTCTACCAGCCTGCTTCCTCGATCATTCCTTTCACCTAATCCGAAATCTCCTACTATCTTCCCTTCTCTCCCTTTTCCTACCACAGCATTCCAATCTCCCATTACTATAACATTTTCATCACCCTTGATATACCTCAGAATTTCGTCTATTTCTTCGTAGACCTTTTCAACATCCTCATCATCAGCTTGACTGGTAGGCATATAGACTTGTATCACTGTGGTGCAGGTAGGTTTAGTATTTATTTTTGCTACAATAATCCATTCACTATATTTCTCATAATATTCCACCCTCTGTCCAAGTTTCCTACTCAATATGAGGCCAACCCCTGCTTGGCCATTGTTTGATTTAGTGCTAATGACCCTATAGTCTCCTGACCAAAAGTCCTGTTCTTCCTGCCAGCGCATTTCACTAATCCCAACCAAATCCAACCTCAACCTATCCATTTCCCTTTCTAAGTTTTCTAACCTTCCATTTCCTAGCAGACTTCTAACATTCCACGCTCCGATCCGTAGAATGTCAGAGTTCCTCTTTGTCACTTCTGTGATGTTAACCCCCTCTCGAGTAGTCCCCACCCGGAGATCCGAACGGGGGACTAGTTTACCTCCGGATTGAAATTTTACAAGGGAGGAGGCCATCATCACATGTATTTATGCATAGAGAGGTGCATATCCTCGGGAATAGCAAACGGCTGTAGTTTTCCCTTGCTTTCAGCCGTGCAGCAGGACGCAGTGTAGCCATTATTTGGCTTATATTATCAATATCTTAACCGTCTATAAGACTAGTAAAGAATTGATTTATTCTGAAAGGCTGCTACTCCCTTTCAGAATAAGTAAAGAGCAATTCTACTAACAAAAATACTAACCTTCTACTGTACTAACAATTAAATACCAAAATTCTACTAACGAAAAAATACTAAATTTCCACCAACAACAAATACAACCACTAAAACAGTCTGTCACCAGACACACTCACATGCACCCTCACACATCACAGTCTACTGAAACAAATAAATTTGGTTGTACCCAAATCTTAACTTATCGGCTAAGTTATAAACAATCTTAAAATTGAAATTATACTAACTGGTGGCGTAGTGGCTAGAATTCTTCGCGGCCGCCCCGGAGATCCGAATTCGATTCCCGGCTCTGCCAAGAAATTTTAATTCTAGTCTGAGGACTGGAACGGGGTGCACTCAGACTTGTGAGGTAAAGCTGTGAATTCCACAGTATGTTTTTGAGAAATACATGTAAAAAAAACTGTTCACCTTTCTGCTTAGTAAATTGACAAATATTTAGATATTTGCCATTCATACTCCATAGATCATAATAGAAAGTTCATTAAGTATAAAATGTTATGTGTGTGTTGTGTTGTATTTTACAGCTTTTTTTGTATTGCCAGTAATTGTAGGCTATATGAACTTTGAATCTTATCAAAAATAATTACACAAATTTATATGCTCTAAGGTTTTGGTTGATATTCCTGGGTATTTTTCGGTGACAATCCCCTGGGAATACTCACAATTTTCCAGGATAGTCCCCCCCCCCAGATTTTTTTTCTATATATGCCACTGGTTAAGCACAAACCTAGCAGCCTTCCTTGGTACCATCTCCAGCTCATTGATGAGCCTTACCTGATATGGGTCCCAACCCGCTGAGTCGTATTCCAAGTGTTACGTGCCACCACCCTAGTGACACTTTTGTTAACTGGATTACGGTGGGTTGAAGCACAACACAGATTGCTCCTTTAGAGAGATAATAAACTTTATTGCGGCCAGAAAGATACACTACTCATCAGCAAATACAAGCAGTTAGAACCTTACTCCAGTTTCCTCAAGTCTCTTCCTTATGGAGAGCTCTTGCCCCCTTTCACTTGTCAACAAACCACAGAAGTTAATCCGTGCTAATGAGTCTGGTGGCCTTGACAGAAACTACCTGCACCTCTCCCTTATGTACACAAACTACAGTAACTTAAGATAATCTGCTACACGCTGCTTCGCTTCCCACGAGCTGGGAAACAATGTCACTGGATTTCGTAACTCGCGCGGTACTCCGCCACAATACCTCTCTCGCACAGTGAAATCACACTCGCTCAAACCGCAGGCAGTCCCCTGTATGCTTCTCACTCCCTCGCTGTCAAGAGAATCGGCTTCACTAGGGGTTTCGCAAGTCACCACACTTCTGTCGCTCAGGATAAACGCTCGCACTAGCTCGTAAAGCCCTCTCTCACTGCTTGACAGGTCGCTCTTATATAGCAGGCCGGTGACTCAATAAATGCTTCTAGACCCATCCAGGGTTCACGGCTTCTCGAGGCTTCCATCGCTGGCTGGGTCACGAATATTCTGGACCATCCCTTTGTCCTAGTAGACCTGTTGCATAAGGCGCACGCAATACAATGAGGCAGAGCGCAGCCCAGCCCTGGGGCAGTTGTGACTCATGCGGCGAGCGATGAAACAAACTCACAGCCGTAACACAAGATTGGCCTCACCAGGGTCAAATATCCTAATTATTTTGCGGTAGAGCCAGTGCCTTTTAATACCCGCATTGCAAAATGTAGTGATTTGTACGCTTTGGAAACAACACAACCCACATTAGTACTCCATTTCATATCATTCCTTACATGGATGTCCAAGTATTTGCACGAGTCTTCTTCTACAAGTATTTCCGAGCCGATATTATAATATATTATTTATCCATGAAACAACCATTAATTTAAGAATTTATATGTCTATGTTCAAGAATAATAATTTCGTAAATTTCTTCTGTATCATAAATAAATCTGCCAGAGGTCACGCCCGTCTTAGAACTCGACGGGTAGCACAATGGCAAATTGCTCACGCTTAATATTTTCAGCATCTGCTATTTTGCTTTTGCAGTAAATGCTCTAGCAGAATTACGTAATGAATCATATTTAACTACCTTTAAATTGGTATTAGTATAATTAGTGTGTAAATATATTGTCTCAACGTAAAAACAATTGCATGTATTGCAATATCTCATGTCATCCGGGAGTTTTTACACTGCGCATGAGCAATTTGACTCAACGTGTGCATTTCCAAGAAAGAATTGTTCACAAGTAAATAATGTAAACCATTAAGAAACAACGAATTTCACTTACAATAAACTACCTTAGAAATGCAGAATGTTGCAAAAATTTGTTACACGAGAGGTCGCACGAAGGCAAATTGCCGCGGCAGTCATAAACCACTCGGGAACGGGAAAGACGAGACTCGGACAATTGTCAAGGTCAGGTGCGAGAGAGTGCTGGGAGTTATGAAACGGGCGTCCAAAACTCTACCGCAAATAGCAACAAAATTATTAAGAAAATTCAAAACGCACGGCAAACTGCCGCGGGCGTGACCTCTCGCGTGTTATTATCCAATCAAGCAATAAGAACATGCTAATTCGCAATATTTTAGTCGTAGGCTTACTCAGGTATCTTACTATCTTTAGTATTACAAATCTACCCCATCGTCTAGCATTCTGATGTCTATTGAAAGTTAATTTTCTACTTACTGTATATAAGGTCTTGTTGTGAAGCTATGTTTTGAAATTCCGTGCAAGATAATTGTTGAAATTGATTTTCGAAATTTGACAGAGGTCCGATTATTAGTTTAGTCGTAATTCGATTTAAGCATTGAACACTCGAGCAAAAGGCTACAAAATTACATGGCACTAGGGTGGACTTTACTAGTGCTACATTTGCACCAAAGTCAATTCAAATCCTTTTTTTTTTTTGTCGTTTGGTAATTGAAATTGGGAGGGGGGACGGGGCAGACATAAACGCACACACAAGTGCACGCTTACACGGAATTTCATGCATTCATTCCATCATTCATGCTGAGCTTCTATGCCCAAGGTCGCAGGTTCAAACCCGGCCAAAGTCGTCGGATTTTTAAGAGCGTTAGAAATCCCTCAGTATGCCTTCCTTCGGAAGGGAAGTAACGGCGGCGGTCCCATATCATAGATTTATGGCATGTAAAAGAACCTTCCATTAATTACACTTGTGTGAAGCTCAATTATAGGTTAGATTTGACTAACGCTCTTAGGTTCCAACGTTCGTCGCCAGGAGCCAACTACGGTGGCGTCTAGTAACCAAGTTCAGAACTAGTTGTCGTTGACGGTGGCGTTTGGTACCAAAAGGAGGAACTACTTGAACATTCAATATCTGCAATCCTCACTTGAATTAAAAACAGAAAACACGCACTAATACAGCCATCACAATAATTAACACCAGTTATCAGACAGATTCTACACACACCCAAAGTGCACCGGGCCACATGACTGCGTTGGCTCAGCCCCTAACCTGAGGAACTAACCAACCATCATTCATTCATTCATTCATTCATTCATTCATTCATTCATTTACTTTATTTACAAATGATGATAATTCCCCGGTGACAAATTGTACAATTACAGAAAATTGCCAACAGTAATATCAAACACACTTAATGTACACAAGTCGCGATTTGGGAACCATAAGAATTACATTGTAGAGCTCAGCAACTCTAACTGAAACCCCGGAAAAAATGCGAACTAAAAGTACTTCCCCCTGCCCGCTCTGACCAACTCAAGCAAGACCAATATCTGTACAGAGGGGTGTAGTCCATCGCTGACCGGGAGCCAATAGATGTGTTGACAAGCGTTCATAGTCCACTCTCTCGCTCAAGCTTGCCCTCCTCTCTGTCACACTGGCTGACAGAGCTGGCGCAGTCGCCAGGGTCTCACTTCAAGTTGCTGAGCTCTAGTATTTACACAAAATTTGTCTTCTCTTAAACACATCAATATGTTTGAGGAAAGGCTGTAAGACTGTGGCAGGTATAGCAGACGCAAGAAAAGCTTGTCAAAACTCAACGATGCGCTGAGACCAATATCAATCGGCGTATAGTAATGCTCATTGCGGGGCTCCTGTGTGTCCCCCTAATGCTGATTACCGGGCTCACTGCACACTCCATCCTTCAACAACGCGGCTCGCTCCGATACGCGGTCTACAGCTGTAAGCCAAGCGTAAGCCCGGTCACAGTTCAGCCTGCCAAGCCTGGGCAGACGATCCGTTCAGATTAGCTGCTAGCGAGCTACTGCCGCGAAGTGGGAGGGGCGTTGTATGCCATTACCGAGCACAACCGAACTCCCGAACATGGCCGATGATCTGCGCAGCATTCTTCGGCAAACTTTTCTTGCGTCTCTTTTTTTTCTAAAGAGTTCTAATTATCAATAACGCGATTAATGAAAGAATATTTCCCTTAATTTGTACGCTGAGGTCGGCCCTTACTTTTATGCATATGATCTGCTCTGCTCACGTAGGTGGAATTTCAAAAGACCTTTGCTCCCCATGCTGGCCGATTAGTGCAGGTTTTAGATATAGTATATAGTCTGTATTTCGTCCTTCTATATTCCAGAGAATTCCACCCTAGTCTTTCTATCATTCGAGCTACACTACTTCTAGGGTTAGAATCGTTCATCACGAACCTACCAGCTTTCCTTTCTACCATCTCCACCTCATTGATGAGTCCTGTGCCGTATTTCAAGATTGACCTCACCAGGCTCTAATATCCTAATTATTTTGCCATGGAACTTTTGCCTGTTAATACCCTCATTTCCAAATGAAGTGGCCTGTGTAGATTTCATAATTGTACATTCTTTTGTTTAAACTAAGAAAATAGGTTAAAAATTATATGTATTAAATGCTTCATTCACAAGGCACTTAAATACTTGACGCATTAAATAAGAGTTGAACAGCGGAAGTAATTTAGTGATTCTGAATAGCTGTTAAGTTTTGCTCACTCTGCATCGAATTCTGTCGAACAAGACGTTTTCTGCTTGCGCGCACATTAATAAGGGCAGTTGAACTGTTTCTCACAGTAAGGATTGGAGGGTAATAGCCTTTTCTCAGGTTCACTACACAGCTCTGACAGGCACTCATCACCACGACAGGTCTTCAATACCACCCGCTCAAGCTATGCCACGAAAAGGGGATTATTTGAAAAGCCCGTCCCACGTCATGTTAAATCTGTCAATTAGGTAATTTATCGCACACCATCAACCATTTCAAACATCAAAGGTGCGCGGAAACTGGGGGTGACGTACGAGTAAGCAAACTGTTCAAAATTCGTGAGTAGTGTCAAGATACTGGAGGAATATTCTATCCCTAGCCCTTGGATTCACAGAGTCTCTTCCCTCTGAAATATTAGATCCCTGATAAAATTGAATGTGATCAACGTGCGCTGTTGTTGTTGTTGTTTCAATTAGGGTCATGTAGGCCTATATCGTGTACTAGGGTCTAAATAAATAAATGAATCAAGCTCAAGATTTAAGAATGAAAGCAGCCACCAAACAATCCACAAGAAAACCAGAAGTGGCAGACAACAGCTGAAACACAAGAACCATGGTCCATATGTGGCACAAACGACCAAATAAATAAATAATTAAATAAATAAATAAATAAATAAAAAGAAGTCTCTCTCCTGGAATACCAAGATAAGACATTATAACACGGTTATAAAACCAGAAACCTTATATGCAGCCGAAATATTGTCTCTCACCACCCAGGGACCGTTAAAAGGCTGGAGGTCAAGGAAAGAAAGATGATACGCAAAATATTAGGCCCCAAATTACATAACAACATATTAATCCATGTCAGGAACGAAACTCTTTACCAAAAGACTGAAAAACTCTCGGACACAATAAGAAAACGGAGAATTGATTTTTATGGGCACATCCTCCGAACGAATTCAAATAGACTAATCAAAAAGATCGTCGGCCACTTTCGTAATAAAACAAAAACAAAACCTCATTGGTTTAAGGAAACCGAGAAAGACCTCGTCGATTTCCAAATTATAGACACCATGATCATGGACAAAACAGCCAAAACCGTCACCAAGGATAAGAAACAACGGTTCCAAGTGAAACTCAAACAAAAGGGTACGATCCACATCTCTGCCGAAGAATGGGACGCGAGATCGCAAAGGATGAGGCAATACTGGGCCGAAAGGAAAGCTCAAAACAATAATACAAAAAGTTATTGATTTCATGTACCCCAAAGTTGGGTGAAACAAATAAAGAAGAAGAAAAAATAAATAAATAAGTAAATAAATAAATAAATAATAAATAAATAAATAAATAAATGAATAAATAAAATATGTTTACAGGTGTTATTGTGCTGTCTGCAGTAGCGTGTGTATTTATAATTCAGGTTAGGATTGGGAAGAACGGGCTCATTGTCATAAATTAGGAACTATTCCGGCATTTAATTTGAGCAAAAGTGGGAATTATCAGCAAAAATCTGTGTTAGGATGGTTGAGTTGGGAATTTGATATACTAAGAACTATTCAAGAGGAATTTTAAGTTGGTACTATGAAATTGGAGGTTTCATTGATAAATGACAAATACAGACACACATATACGCGTACGGTTCGCACTATGAGTGATCTGTATACGCCGAGTTCACACATCCCCTCCATTTAATCGCATTACTACTTCGAAAACTTCGTCCGAATGGTGGGGGTGGATATTGGTCTTATAAAGAGAGAAACAGGTAGATTATATGATCATTTGATTGTTGATAGACTGCTCTGTGCTGTGAGAAAGAATGATACAGTCTCGATGGTAGTAATGTGATCGTTAGGGAACTAAGTGAGAACATGGTGATTCAAATGTTGTTCCTTTAGTCATCTAATTTAAGCTTCACATTTGTGTGAGAAATGTTTCATTAAGTATAATAATATTTATTATTCTTTATTTCAGACACTAGGAAATTAAAGTGTAACTCCCCGCCCAATATAATTGAGTACATTCAAGTTGACCGATTGAAAAGCTTCTACTAACAGATGAATACATATTTACTGTAAGTACATACATAACGACACATAGACATTTGTCTCCGATTGATCTCATAACCGTAGTATATTCTAAAACATGTAAAAGTAGGATAAAATATACAGGGTGAAGAAAAAATGCCGCACTTGGAGGTCGGCATGCGGTTCCTCGTCGAAATTCACGACAAAAGTTTATGTTGCAAAACCTAGTCCCGCCAATAGGTTTAACAGAATTGCGTTTTAAGAAACGAGGCTCTGGCAACGCTGTAACTGCATGCAGCGTGTCCAAAAGCAGGTCGCAGGAACTTGGCGCTCTGCCGGAGCTTTCTCTGGACATTCCGATGAACTGCAGGATGTGACAGTGTTGCCAGCTTCTCGTTTTCATACTCCTGTTTTAAAACAGCACCCGATCCGATTTTGCTATTTAAACCATTGTCTTGCAATTGGATGAGGAATCGCATGCCGACCTCCAGTGCGGCATTTTTTAGCCCACTTATCACATTTTGCAAAAATGAGGAAAAAGTAGTCTTATGAGATCGATCCTGGAAAATGTGTGTCTGTCTGTCTGTCTGTATGTCCTTCTGTCTGTCTGTCTGTCCTGTCTGTCTGGCTGTGTGTGTGTCCCCCCCTATCAACTCCTAAACGGCTGCAGCAATCAAAACCAATTTAGTATGAGTAAAGATGTGCACCGGAATAGCTCACGTCCATATTTGAAAATGATGTCAGTGCTACCAACTGCTGAAAAAACGCACTAGAAATTTGAGCTCCATGTTGGATATCTCGCAAGCTATGCATGGGAGCTATTCCAAAATTGGCACACATGCAGATAATACTATTTCAGTTTATTTTCCAGGAGGTCAACAATGACAGTGTTACCAAAATAATGTTAAGCCTTCTGATAGGTCCAATGTTTAAATGTATATAACTTCTACACTATCAATTGGATTTCAACCAAATTTCGTTTGTAATATCTGTACATAAACAGATATGTTTGAGCGTATTCTTAAGAGCCACCAGGGCTGCCAACTGTTAATAATTGCTCTCTCTATTTTTTTTATCCAAATACCAATATATCAGAAAGTATGCAAGCCAACAGCTTTAAACTATGCACACGTATATTCTGATATTTTAGATTAATTTGGAGTAACTTATATACGTCAGTTCTACCAACATGATTATAAGCCTGCTGATAGTACCAATTTTTAAATACATGTAACTTCTATACTATCAGTTCGATTTCAACCAAATTTCGTATGTGCTATGTGTACCATAACAGATATGACTGTATGTATTGTTAAGAGCAATCAGGGCTGCCAACTGTTAATAAATGCTGTATATTTTTTTACCCTAATATCAATATATCAGAAAGTATGGAAGCCAACAGCTCTATACTTTTCACACGTATAGCACCTGCCATTGTAGATTAATTTGGAGTAATTAATACAAGGCAGTGCTGCCAACATGATTCTATGCCTGCTGATATGTCCAATTTTAAAATACATGTAACTTCTATACTAACAAATGGATTTCATCCAAAATTGGCACAACAAGATATCATAATATTTCAGATTATTTCTGACCAACACACGCATGGTATTGTTGGCAACATGCTTTTATGCGTGCAGATACATCCAGTGTCTAACTGCATGTAACGTCCATTGGACTTCAACCTAATTTTGTATTCTGTACCTTAAGAGATGGAACTAAGAATATATTCAGTCACCAGGGCTGCCAACTGTAGTGCTCTATTAGGCTACATTATACCAGGTATATTTTGAACTAATTTGATATTTCTATATTACCAACTTAATTTTGTCATTATTCTAGATAGGTTCATATACTGTAGAATAATCATTGGCATGAAAAGTAGGCTGTATAGTTCTTCACGGAACTTGTTGTTCACCCTGTATACCGTAGAAATAGTAGGTATCATGTTACATACAGTAAGTAACCTAAGGGAAAGGGCTGAAAACATTCAGTAAAAGAATCTAATTTAATATAGGCTATATATATATATATATATATCAATTTATTTAATATAAATAAATAAATAAGTACCATTGAAGAGGAGGAGGCCAGGAAAGCTGGAAAGACTTGGAGGGAAGTCACGAATTTGGCAGCAGACAGTCAGATGGAAATCTTTCTTGGATGCCCTATGCTCCACACAGAGCGAAAGGAAATACGTCAAGTAAGTCAAATAGACTAACCAAATTAGTACCAACCCACTAACAGAATTAGTATTAAATAATGGAGAAGCTACCCACTCGAGAAATATAATGGGAGGTGTTATGGAAGGGATCCTTCAGAATTCAGAACACAATTCTCTCTTTCACGAATATTTTAAACTCCGAAAATTTGATTGTTTAATTTTTCTCATGTAAATCATTATTAATGTACACTATTACTGCACAACTGAAGCATAGTAGATTACAACGAGGCCAAAGCAGTTATGACGATGTTCCAGTGCGTTATTCTAATAAGTGTACGCAGGTACGATGAAATAAAAATATAAAAATCGCCACGATAGAAGAAAAAAAAACAAATTTTGATTAACGTTCGGTAACTTTAGGGACCTTTAGTGCAACAGTACGAGTTCGTACTATCTTGTGATCGATAGGTGTACTATCTTTCAACAATAAGAGTTTAGTGCTTTTCAGTCGGTCAATACGTGTTGACCGACTGAAAAGCACTAAACTCTTGTTTACTAAGGCAACACTGAAAATATGGCTTCAAACACCACAATCTTTCAACAATAGTAAGATATTATTGTAGCAACATATAGACCCAGATGTCTCTACTGAACTAGAACGCTTGGGCCTAGATCACGAATACATGGTGTCTTGGTAACCACTGGATATCCATGTCAGTCTCTTGTTCACTGTAACCAGAGATAGAGCCCCAGCTCTGCAACCTATCCCTATTAAATAAATAATTGTAATTTGTAGTGGACTTTCAGTCGGTACAAATCACTATTCCTTTTTAAGAAGCCTGGCGTAGCCCTCTTGGCAAAGAGGAGACAATCTTCTGAGTGTTAGCTTCATTTTTGTGTGTCCTATGATGTCAATGAGAAAACTTTCTGATCCAAATGACAAGCTCTGTATTATTTTTCCCATTAGTCATCTGGTCTAAACAGGATGAAAGTTCTGCCTGATCAATACTTTATTAATAGAGATCACTGGTTGGTCATTATTGGGACATGTTTCGAGGCTAAATATAATTGTTGGCCCCTTCATCAGCCGCTATGATGGAACGATACAAGATTTTTTTTTTTGCGTAGCACTTAAAATTCCCTTAGAAATGAATCTTGTATGGTGCACCCAGTGATCTCTATTAATAAAGTATTGATCAGGCGGAACTTTCATCCTGTTTAGACTAATTAGTTTCTCAATACGGAACCAGAATGAACCTGTTAAGTTCTAAAATTAGTCATCTATCTAACGTCGCGTCGCAATGGAGTGTATATTAGGAGTGGTGGTCTGTATTCAGCCTCCTGGTTACAACCACCTGTCCATGCAAGATAAACTTGTATCAGGAGACCATCCATGATGCGGTCGCTCTCCATTGATTGTATGAGTCGAGATGAAATACCGAGCGGAATTTATCGGGTGCTTATATTTCGTAATCCATGCCGAAGCTGTCATAGGATTGTCATTTTTCTTCCTCACACGAAAAACACAGGAAAGGGGATCCCTGGTTTTCAGTAAATCTCTGGAGGTATCAACAGGATGTGCCATATGAAGTTTGGTAACGGGTCAACGCGCTCTTCCAATACTAAGAAAAATACGTCAAATATGATTTCGAATCTAAAATTAAATGTCTTAATTTTCAGATTTTTGATAAAGTCAAGATGTTACCTAAAGGAAGAATATCCTAATTTCTTAAAAATTATTAACTAGATTTCGTTTCAATCTGTTCATATTGTGCTGTAAGATTTAGTTAAACTAGGACACACTTTCACCATAGCTTCACTTCATTCTCTGTAATTCAGTAGCTACTTCATTTTCTCTTTGCCGCTATTTGAACATGGATATGTTTTTGGTCTAGGAAGCAAGCCAAACTATGCGTGATACAGTTTGCGTTGTTCACAAGTAAGAGTGACGGTCTACCGCGCACCTTGCCCCTAAGCGAGCGCACGCAGAAACAATCCGCATCTCAATGCTGCCCTTCCCACGCACCAAGCAGTTGTACAGTATAATATAAATGTTGTTTGAGTCTTCCATCTTGCGACTGGTTTGATGCAGCACTCGATGGCTCCCTGTCCTGAAATATTCGTTTCATCTCCACATAGCTGGTGCACCTTACATCCGAGGTAATCTGTTTAAATATTCTATCCTTGGTCTACCCCTACAGTTCTTCTATTCCACTCTTCCTTCCATAAATACAATAATGTCCAAAAGTTAAGCATAATCACTGAAGGAGGCTATACCGCCTGATAGGAATGTCAGACGCATTGCTGAACAAACGGAAGATGAATCACACACCATATGTCAAAAAAACTTATAAAAAAAACACCAGTGTCAGAAAGGTTCTGATAGCTAAGTTACACCTTTAACAACAACTAACAAAATTTGGCAATGTCTTCCACAACAAAATATGCTGTAAATAGGGTGTCTCGAAATCGTCTCCGAAGCCTGGAAATGACACTTTGTGGCACATTCTAGGATACGGCGACTTCGGTCTGTATCGGGCCTGCTTCCAGGCGGCCGAGTATTCTACCTTTAAAAGAAAAACGGGGTCCAAATGGAGTCGTTGTGTCATTATGTTTTTGTCACGTTCACCACGAGGCTACACTCCGCAAACAATAACAGGGCAAATACGACTGAGGGAATATGGGGCGCAGGCACTGGCTGTGTTTACCTTGCGGTTACGCTGCTATTGTCCGTCCAGAGTTAAGAGTGTACTACGAGCTCTTATGGGCTTTTACATTTAGCGGACTCCCCCAGAATTGATGACTTCGAAGTCTTTAAAACTGGATTTTCGCTGAGTTATTTAATAGGTTAATGGTCATGGGTGGAGAGTACATGATCCTCAGGATTCATTTAATGATATGTAATTCTTACATTCTTGATATGCAACATGATTTTGTAATGTATCTGACAGCAGTGTTTGCGCTCTGGATGGAACAGCGCGCGCGCTGTAGTACGTGTTTTAGCTCTCCACTGAATGCACGAGTCCAGATCTCTCCAAGATATTTGAAACAGTGTTGGAGTGTAAGGATCGTTTTGCGTAATATAAAAATAATTGTGATTTAGGTATAATTGGCATTAAATATATGGCTGATGTACCGTTTGCGAAACGTAAACCCGGGGAAATTTTAAAGCGCAGAGAACGACACATAGTTTGTAACGTCTACAATTATATAAAGACCAAGAATCAGGAGAAAAGTGCTGCTGTACGTTTTTGAAAAACCCGTGATGTTATAATACTATTATTATTATTATTATCATTATTATTTTTAACTACACACCTGCAATAATGTGCGTAACAGAACTTTCATGCAGTTAAATTACGCCATTTGTGCCTAATGAGAAGCTTGTAGTTTTGTGTAAAATAAACCGCTAAGGCTCATTATGAAATGGATAATGCTTGTTTTGAGAAATATTTCAAAGAACGGATTATTGCGAATTTCCCACATCAGTCTGTAGTATTTGCCATTCACTTTCCAATGTACGTTGTGCCACTGTTTTGTTTACTTTCTTTCATCCATCAATACCGAGCTCGATAGCTGCAGGCGCCAGTATTCGGGGTATAGTGGGTTCGAACCCCACTGTTGGCAGCCGTGAAAATGGTTTTCCGTGGTTTCCCATTTTCACACCAGGCAAATGCTGGGGCTGTACATTAATTAAGGTAACGGCCACTTCCTTCCCACCCCTAGCCCTTTCTTGTCCCATCGTAGCCATACGACCTATCTGTGTCGGTGCGAAGTAAAGCAACTTGTAAAGAAATTCTTTCATCTACGAGTGTAATAATATGTGAAGTATCATATGATAAGGACAAAATTACTTGTTATTTCCGGGTACTGTCTTCGCCTCTGCAGATGAAAGTGACTCACTGGGATCCGTGTAGGTTTCGTTGCGACAGATGATTTGTATCCTGTCACTGACCTAGGCTGACCTTGGAGAATATATTGCCATATTACGTATTAAACTTGATCCGTATCTAACGGATGACTCAGGTTAGCTTTCATGACATTTCAATTGTTTTGTCATAGCCATACCGTACGTAACTAAAATTCCAATGTAAATAAATAGTAAATTGCCGCAGTATTTATAATCCGTTTTAAGCATTGTTATGTAAATCAATTACTATCCTCGGCTCCCCCACTCCTAAGAGAATAACTCAGTCGTTATCTTTATTAAAAACTGATCATCCAAATTCTGTTATTCTTACGGGAATTGCAGTAAAAGGTTGCAGATTATAATGGCGCGAAGGATCGAAATTCCGTCGGGATGAGCAGCTTGCTGATACTCAGTCCGGCAGCGGGCTGTACTACTCGTGTGGAGTGCTGTACAATAGCTGCCCTTCTACGCTCGCTAGGCGTGGCAACGCTTGTGCCATAAGAGCCCGTAGTACTGACACTCGTAACTCTGGACGGACAATAGTCAAAGCAGGGAATACTCCTTTCCTATACAGAACGAACATGTAAGGTTGTTAGGTGCATGTGTCGTGCTATTTGCGTCCTATTTCCTGTTGCCCCGCTTATTCTTAACTTATGCTTAACTTTTGGACACTAGTGTATGTTTGTTATTCCTGTCGGAATACTATGTGACTTGTGTGGACGCTTGTTCTATGCCAGGATTGGACTCTTTATTCACCCTAAACACATCCACAAATTGGACTGAAGGAAGAAGATTTATACTCGGATTCGAGTTAAAACCGATGAATATAGTCCTACCAACCTATATCTTGTCTTCATTAGCAGTGGCCAGTAATATCTATCCTCTCTCACTCGTTTTTATACATCATATTTGTTACTCTCGCATCTGATCATAATTCCCCTGTAACACCACATTTCAAAAGGTCGTATTCTCCTCTTTGCCGCTGCGCCAGCAGTCCATGTTTCACATCCATAGATCGCCACACTCCAGATAAAGGGTTTCAAAACTGCATTTCTAACACCTAATTCTACATTCGATGCCAATTTTTTTTTTTTTTTTTTTAGAAATTCTTGCTAGCGGTTTCGGTGGCGTAGTTGGTAGCATGCTGAGCTTCTATGCCTAAGATCGCGGGTTCAAACCCGGCCGAAGTCGTCGGATTTTTAAGAACGTTAAAAATCCCTCAGGATGCCTTCCTTCGGAGGGGAAGTAAAGCCGGCGGTCCCATGCCATAGATTTATGGCATGATAAAGAATCTTCCACTAATTACACCTGTGTGAAGCTAAATTATATATTGGTTAAACATTCGACAAACACTCTTAGGTTCCGACGTTCGTCGCCAGGAGTCGACTGCGGTGATATATTATAATCAAGTTCTGAACTAGTAGTCCTTGACGGCGGCGTTTGGCGGCAAAAGTAGCAACTACTTGAAAAAATTCAATGTCGGCAGTCCTCTCTTGAATTGAAAACAGATAACACACGCTAATACAGTCATCACAATTAACACCGGTTATCAGACAGATTCTACACACACCCAAAGTACACGGGGCTACATGACTGCGTTGTCGCAGCCCCTAAACTGCGGAACCAACCAACCGAAATGCTTGGTTTGCCTGAATGAACCTACTTTTTATATCCACTTTGCTTCGTGCATCACTGGTTGTGTTACTTCCAAATTAGCAGAAGTCTCCTACTTCCTTTAGCTTTTCACCTGCCAATTTGTAGACAATACCGTAGTGGTTTCTGATTTATTTTAGCTGCATTCCATTATTTTTGTTTGAAAAATCCACAGCCTGCTTCCAGTCGACCGACCGGGTCAGGGAATGGAATTAATGAAGCCCCCATCTAGCGGCGGGGATATTAACTGTGCCGGCTGCCGAAGCTGTCGCACTCCCCTGGGGCAATGATTAAATGAATTACAGATGAAATGAAATGATAGTGGAGAGTGTTGCTGGAATGAAATTTGTGACAGGGAAAACCGGAGTTCCCGGAGAAAAACCTGTCTGCCTCCACTTTGTCCAGCACAAATCTCACATGGAGTGACCGGGATTTGAACCACGGACCCAGCGGTGAGAGGCCAGCGTGCTGCCACCTAAGCCACGGAGGCTCCATATTTGTTTTACATTCATTAATTTTCATCAGGAATATTATTTTCAAATGACAGAGTCTATACCATTTAAATCCTCTGGTGCATCGCCTAAGATGACAATGTCTTTGAAAATCTCAGAGTTGAAATTACTGTATTTATCCTACTTGGTTGCGTGTGAAATCCGTCTGATATCCTGTGTCATTGTGATGGCTATACTAGTGTGTGTAAGGCTAGTTTTAATTGGGACTAGGATTTGCCTGGTGTTGAAGTGGAAATCAACGACAAACCATCTCTAGGCTGGCTGTAAAAATGGAACTCTTCTCTTCTCAGATGTGCGTCACAGGGGCTGAGTGAGCCGCGTTGCAGCCCTCAGACAAGAATTAAATATCTTGCCAGAGCCGAGAATTTAACCTGGACCTCCTCAGTGACAGCTAAGAATGCTAGTCACTAGCGGAAGATATAGGGGAGGGCGACCGCCCAGGGCCCCACGGTCTTGGGGACCCTACGCCTTGGATTGTGTAAATTTAATTGATTAATTAATTATACTTTTAAAACTATTCGAACTAATTTTTTCATATTCTTTTTTCAGTGCAGCTATGACTTCTCGTGGCCGTTTAGCAAGTTTAGATGTGAGTGAAATGATAGAAGACTTCAACCGGGAAAAAAGTCGCAAAGTAATATTTAAATATTTCATAGTTTACACAATCTTCTTCAAAGGGACTTAAAGGTTTCTTTCATATTATTAAAAAAATGTACTGTAGTGTATTCAAAATATTGTAACTATTCTTTATTTTATTACTAATACAAAACTAGTTTCCATTTGATTTGAAATTTTTTATTTCCTATTGTTGTGGTCCCCACGTTAGAAAACGTTTGGGAAAGCCCACTTACATGGGTAGGAGCGATCAACCTTTCGAAGTTAAGGGCCAACCACAGCCAACAAATTACGGCAAATATTATTTTGTAAACCGTGCCATTGATAACTGGAACTCTCTACCTGCCACAGTCTTAAACCTTTTTCCCAAACATATAGGTGTGTTTAAGAAAAAAACTGACTATTTGTGTAAATACTCCAGTTTAAATGTTATTGAATTGTTATGTATAATGATTTATTTGTTATGTATAGACTATCCAATTTGCCACCGGGGGACATACCCCCAATTGCAAATAAATGAATGAATGAATGAATGAATGAATGAATATCGCCCAGGGTCCCGCAAGGCCTGAATCCGTCACTGCTGGTCACTATGCTATGTGGTTGATAAATGCATACTGGAAGCGAAGTTGAGATTGGGTAGAGTATCAGAACATGCCACCAAAAGCTTGGTCTCTCCGGTTCGAAGCGCAGCTGTTGAATTTGGCAGTGTTTATATTCAGACTTTATGTTCTCAAGGTGGAAACTTTCTTCAATTCACTGAACAACTATAGAATAATGTTTCCCATCAATCGAATATTTGGGTTGCAAGTAAAGCAGATTTATTGTTTAGTTGAGTCTGAAGTTAGTAGTAAGAATCGAACAGCAATGTTTGACGTCAACATGGATCTAATTGAATTAATTTCATTTCAACATCAAGATAATGTATGATTTTCTCTCGCTTGCTTCCACCTTTGTTTGGTATCTTCTCCTCGCTTTGTAGTACTGCAAACAGTTTCAAAGATTTTCATTTAAACTTCCAGCTGCATAGAGAGCGCTACGCTCACATCAGTAAATAGAAGCAGTTGGAATTGTCTCGTCGCGTAAAGCCTCTTTAGCTCCTTCCTCGTCTATTCCATTCCGCTTCTGCTACAATCCAATCTCTTCTTTCATCACGCTTTCCCAGCACAATCAACTTGCTCCACACTTCATTCTATACACATTCTACTTCTGTCATACGCATCCTCGGTTCCTCTGGGAAACCAACGCTCATCGTACAAGTAGGCTTTTTACCTGATGAGAGTCAATTCTCTACAATCAAGTGCAGCTTCGCTAAAGATTCATATATACTTTCGCCGAGTTTAAACTTTTCTTTTGTGGGACATTTGTGTAATATTATAGTCCAACTTTCGTAATGCATTGATCAAGTAAGAATTCAAAACAATGGTACTTCACATCGTTTGCAAAATATGTACTTTAACCTATCTTACGTTTTTCATTGAGATGGAAAGTTAGGTTTTTGAGATCAATCCACAATGACAAGTGTTTAATAATCATAAATTAAAATATGTTTTGTTTTATTTAATTGTTTGGAACAATGTTGTATCATCACCATGTACAGTATTTGGGTGTGTATGAGGAATTTAATGTTAACCTACAACTGTATAAAATTAAATTAAAATGATAAGTTAATTGCAGTGATTGTGGTCCGTCAGTATGGAATGATCACAAGAAGCCGTATGATATAAACACATTTCCTTCCTTCTCATATTTTAAGGCTGCTCCTATATTCTTGGCATAAAGGGTAACTGTGGAATGCAGCCTAACACCATGATTGAACTCATGTATTAACGAGTGTTATGACTTTATACATAGAAAATATCTTAAATCAGAATTGCTCTTAATTGTGTTGATGTGTAACATCTTTCCACTCGGTTGCTGGATGTTTCTGTGGGAGTGATTTTGAAAAATGGGACGGAAAGACGCACTGCCAGCTGGATCGCATCCATCCACTGCGATCCACCTGGCAGTGGTACCATGTGGAATGTATGTAACATATGGATTACTTCAAGGTTTGGAGGCGCCATTACAGATAAATCATCTTCAAGTTGTCGTTCTTTGGTGTAAAAATATTGCTGAAAACAATTATGATTTATTAAGAGTCTTTTTAAATATCTTGATAAAAGTGATGGGCATCCACTCCGCGAGTAACTTTCCTCAACACTTTCATACTGAACGGTAAACGATCCTCCGAACTCAGGTGTCAACTCATTGAAACACAAACCACATGTCTTCATATCAGTATTTAAATTATGATATGCTTTTATATGAAACATTGTACTGTAACTAGTCGGCAGAGCCGGTATTATGTTTCTCCACAATGGTTATTCAGATATTAACCCACATTGCGGTAATTGAGTGATCAATGTAATATATATCGATGATATTATATGCGAACTGGGCTAGCTTTTCATAGACCACTATAGGAATTCGCTTTACTGTCAAGTAGGCGTATTCATAACTAATTTAAAACTCAATTCCACGCATAAACATTATCGAAAAAAGCAATATATTAATGGAGCATAAAAAATACTTCCATATTATTACCGCCACGTGAAAATGAATACCTGTCTTTTACCCCAAATATCTGTGGTTGTAATGGCTGCGTGGTTAGCATCTTGGTCTGCAAATCATGAAGTCTCAGGCTCGAACCCCAGTCCCGGCAATTATTTTTGCAACCGGATTATCGATTTAAACTACATCTATCATAACATTATGCGTCATTTTAACAGAATCTACATGAAATTACGATTTATCTAATTTTAATTACAATAGTTTGCACCAAGCAGGAGTTGGGAAATTTGATTGTATCGAACATTATTTCTAGTAGTCTGTAGATAGGCTAGAGACTATGGTTCCATTCCTCCTCTTAATTTACAATATAATATGTGATGTTCGTTCAAACAAGTGTGACAGTAGCATATCTCCAATTCAATCTATACAGTCATCATAGTACCAGTATGAAAACGGAGTTTAAATTAACATTTTAAGAATGTCAAAGCTGTGTAGTATACGAGTAGGATAACATATCCGATGACTTCACATACATTTCATCTCAATTTCATAGTAGGATAACATGTCAGATGTTACACATCATATGCGACTACTGTAAGGCTCGTATCTTTTTTTCGTAACTTCGGCTGAATGGAAGTTATCCAATTACACCAATTATACAAATACACGTGGTAGGTTACTAATCAAGCTGTTGAGACAGTATTACAATACGCTGGGTACTTTGATTTTAAATGTTTCTGTGTTGTTGAGAAAGTCAATGGAATAAACATAGATTTAGTCAAAGAAAAAAAATATTATGACGTCAAAATTGTGCAGCATAGTGAATGATCATCAGAGTAAAAGATTTGAACACATCTGTATGGTTTCAATTGCCTCACATGATTTCTGTACGTGTATTGGTGCGTTAAAGGCAAATCAGTACTGGCATACAACTTCACTGCAGCAGCGATAGAAAATATCAACTACCTTACATTCTTACTCCATAGGAGTTATTGTGTGGTTTATACAATATCATCAGTTTGGTTAAAATGAGGCCTCTCAAAGTGATTCTACTGCCGTTGAGGCTCAATCAAACCTTGCTTTAGAAGGGATTGTATTTTTTGTTAGTTATGTGGGAGATCAGCTGAATGGCTTGGTGATATATTCTACGTAGTGAGTAGTAAGGAGGGTACGGACTGTTTGAGTTTGACTGGAAGTCGTGCTATGATTACGTCGACTGTAACGTTGTAGCTCAAGAATTAAATAGATATACAGTATAACATAATTGATTTCGCAATTCTAATGACATATAGGCTACAACGAGAATTTCTAGGGCAAAGACTGCTAGTTGGAAGAATGAGTGAAAGTGAGGAAACATCAGAAATGTAGCAGATTAATTTGCTCGGGGAGGAACATTTCAATAAAATAGGATTGTGAAATTTAATTCGAAAGTCACCAAGCAAATAATAATCAGTTAATGTGAAAGAGACGTAGTATACGATTAAATAGTGAGCCATCCAGACACTTCATGAATAGATAATATGCGATTAGAGGGGCTGGTGGGGAAGTAGAGTACCACTTTCAACTTTTATAGGGGCAGTATTTGTGTTCATTTGTCTGTTTGCTCAGTCTAGCCTAACTGTTGCTTTTCACAAATACATGCTGGGGATGTTATCTATGAACATCCTATAAACAATTGTTCAGATCTCATAAAGTAGGCCCTGTAAAACCCATGTTTATCGACATTGTATTCTTGTTTGATGCATACTCTCGTTTTCCAAAATATTAGATAACTTTGTTTAGGCCCTGTGTAGTGTATAATAATTTATCAAAAGTGATAACAACCATTAACGAGGCAATTGCAGAAGAAAGGCAACGGTACTAATCCTCTTCATATTATTATTATTATTATTATTATTATTATTATTATTATTATTATTATTTCTCTTCATAGTACGGACCACTACGAACCGTGAGATCTTAACCTTTTGCCTTCTTGCGGGCCCACCAGCCTTTCATTCTTCATTATCATCATTATTGTTTTAACCATCTATTTTCACATATTTTGTATAAAGAAGTCGCCAATGAAATATGATGTTGTATTGCTATTTTCTTCTCTTTCAGGTAATTAGATCTTCGTTAGAACCTGTGGCATGTACTAGAGTCAAAAAGACGTGAGTATTAATAATAATGCATACATATATAATGTAAGATATGGTGTGCAGAGTTTGATGCACTGCATTGTCTCTTCACCAAAAAGTTTGATGTTGTAGAGAAGTCTGAAACGGAACGGTAATAAGTCCCAATTGTGCATAACGAAACTTGTAAAGAACAATCAAAATAAAATGAAGTAAGATAAGAATAAAATATAATAGAATGAAATGAATTTGAATGAAATGAGATGAAATGAAATGAAATGAAATGAAATGAAATGAAATGAAATGAAATTAAATTAAATTAAATGAAATTAATGTATATAAAATTAAAATAAAATTTTAAAAAATCAATTCAATTCAATTAGACTAAATTAAATTAATTAAATATAATAAAATATAATAAAATTCAAAAATTTTTTAAATTAAAATAAAATAAAGAAAAATACAATAAAATAAAAATAAAGTTTAAACAAGATGTTCAGTAAAGAACATATAGCCTACTTTCTCCTAAATGTATGAGTATAGTTATAACTCGTTGTTATTATCAAAGAGTATAATAGAACTATTCTTTGTTGAAGACCTTAGAAACGATTTACCTCTACCAAACGCCACAACCTAGATACAATCTGCTACGATCATTGAAGAAAGAAAGATAAGAAGTATATCAAGAATGTTATGGATCTGGAGACATAATCGACCGGACAGGCTGCGTGGCTCAGCGGTAACGTTCTCGCTTGCTGGGCCCTAGGTTGCAGGTTCGTATCCTGGCGCAGTCAGCTGGCATTTGAGGGTGCACAAATGCGAGGGAGCCGTGTCAGTACATTTACTGGCACGTTAAAGATCCCCTTCGGGCCAAAATTCCGGCACCCCGGTGTCTCTAAAAGCAGCAGTAGTTAAAAGGGATGTAAAACCAATAACATTATTATTATTATTATTATTATTATTATTATTATTATTATTATTATTATTATTATTATTATTACATATACGACCTGCCGTGGGCAACATCCAACTTTGAGTTGAGGCATGTCTTTACACGTCTGGTTGTGCATGGCTTTCACAGCCCTAATTGAATTAACAAATCTTTCCATGACCCTACAGAGACGTGTGTATACAAACTATGTGGATATTTTCGATTGCTATTTGCCTGAATTAAAAATAGTAATTAATAACCTGAACTAACACCAACGGCTTGAATTCAGTTACTTTGTGAAATCGTTTTGTTCTTTACTTCAAATAACATTTTCAAGTAACGCAAAATAGGCTGTTACAAACCCTTTAAATTAAAAAGTAAAAATGTATCGTAGTATCATCTTGTCATTCTTCAAATTCGATGCGCATAGAATGGCAATGGTATAGTAATCAATGGAGCCCCACGTAGACTAGTCGTGACATCTAGTGGTGAAATATCGAACAATATAATCCTAACAGAGCGAGTGCATTCTAGCGGCCAGAAGAAGAAACTTTTCAATAAAATCTGGAAGTTAATAAGTAGGTCGGCGTGCAGTTACCTTTTTGGCAGCTAGATGTCTCGAGTAAATCTGCTGGCGAATTATGTTTTAATTAAATATATATTTTACACCATAATATGCACAATATAACGCTTAATTTTAAAACGTCTGAGTCATTACAAAACAATAAACATATAACATTTCAAGCAAAAAACCTAGCTCTGATCGGGTTTGAACCATAGGCATTTGAGCGATAGGCTAACGCTCTACCACTGAGCTAATTGTGTCAACGAATATCGTTCTATATTAAATGACTTACATAGAACTTGTTAGCAAATAATGATTTATACTAAACGATTTCATCACTGGAGTATATTATTTATATATAAAGCATTTCATACAAAGTTTATTTATTTTGTATCAGTACGCTATATTGCATGCAATACTCAAATTAATGAAATATAAGTCAGGCACAAGATATCCGCTGCCATCTTGTCTTATTACTGAATCAGCTCAGCTTTTTAAAATCACGTCTGCACTATAGTATTACAAAATAAACTTTTAATTTCGAACGTGCCTCTTCCTTTAGAACAGTTAAAACGATTCTCGGCTCGATAATGGGAACTGGTGGGTCCCATGATATGGATTATAAAGTTTGCATAATTTGCACGGCCGCCATCCTGAAATGGTATGGCGGACGACCTTGTAGTTTGGTCACAAGACGCATCCTATACGAAGGTATGTTGTTACCAAATTTGGTAGAGATCGGATGATTTGGTTAGTCGTTATTTGATTTTACGTTTTGAACGTTTGAGTGGCCGCCATTCAGTTTTAGTAAAGATGGCGGCGACATAAAACATGACACTGAGGTGCCCTTTGCTTGTTCTACCTCTGTACCAAATTTCGTTCAATTCGGTTTCACCGTGTTCGAATTGATAGGGGGGGGGACAGACATTCAGAGTACACATACTCACACTCACACACACACAGACACACACACACAGACTCACACACACACATACACACACACACAAAGACTCTCACACACACACATACACACACACAGACAGACACACTTTTTTCGCCCTGTGTTGATCTCATAAGTCTACTTTCATTTTTTGCAAAAATTGAAAGTAGGCTTCAAAATGTGAAGTAATTGCGTTCAGCGGAGAAATAACAGAAAGGTGTATTTGGTTTACCTTGTAGCCTACATCCATTTGACTTGTGGAAGGACTTACTTGTTTTGGATTCTTTAAAATATGTACACCTGCTGGGATATTAAGAAATTTTTCATTTCTCTGTTGGTACAGACTATTAAAATGTTGCTTTTCACCGATGGCTATGTCTCATATATGGGTGTTATTATATGAAAGCCTTTGAGGTATGGATGGTGCTAAATAATGGCAATAGTGGCTCTGCTAGTGTCTGTGGATGCTATCAATGGTGCTACTTATTTGTGAGGTTTGAAGCCATTTTTCAGTGTTGCCGATGTAAACAAAAGTTTGGTGCTTTTCAGTCGGTCAACACAAATGTACCCAAATAGAGCTGGGTTATGCCCTGATCCTGAAATAAATTACATAAGATTAATAAATACACTAGGATGACCAGTTTTGATCGTCAAGCGATCATCATCAGATCCATTACACTTAGGTTATAACATCTATGTTTTGAGAATACAGGTGAAAAATATATACAATATGTACAATTATTTAGTTGCAGTGTTGGTAATGCAACAGTCGGTGTATGTTAAATGTGGTATATCTAATGTTAGGTAAACTTCTAAAATATTGATGAAAATCCGGAATTTGTCTGTTAGGGGTGATTATATGGTTTTACAAAATCAACTATGGTTATACTGAAATAATGCAAGCTTATACTTACAACTGGTGTCTATGGCAACACGTCAACTGCTTCAAGTTCCAGTTAAAGAGACAACTCGATAAGTATAAGCTTGCATTATTTCAGTATAACCATAGTTGATTTTGTAAAACCATATAATCACCCCTAACAGACAAATTCCGGATTGTCATCACTATTTTAGAAGTTTACCTAACATTAGATATACCACATTTAACATACACCGACTGTTGCATTACCAACACTGCAACTAAAAAATTGTACATATTGTATATATTTTTCACCTGTATTCTCAAAACATAGATGTTATAGCCTAAGTGTAATGGATCTGATGATGATCGCTTGACGATCGAAACTGGTCATCCTAGTGTATTTATTAATCTTATGTAATTTATTTCAGGATCAGGGCATAACCCAGCTCTATTTGGGTACATTCGTGTTGACCGACTAAAAAGCACCAAACTTTTGGTGCTACTTATAATTATGGTCAGTGCTACTGCACTTGCTCAGTGAAGAGAGCAATTGCAAACTACCTCATACCTCTTCGTGTCTATTTTGCTTCATTGGGAGTGTGGCAATAAAGTATTCAAGTAAGGCGTTTCACTTAAAATTCAATTCCATGATTACAGTGGTTGGTTCCATAGAAAATCTGCCAAATGATAACTTTTTAATTATTAATATATATGAGTATTTAGAAATGAATTTCAATTTAAATACTAGATGCAATGATAACAGGGGCTTATTCCACAAAAATATACTGCAATCTGATAGCTTTTGCTTTAGCATATTAATAATCATGAGTGTTCTTAACTAGAATTCCGTTCAAATACTAATAAAAATCCAATGATTCCAGTGGCTTATTTCATATGAAATCTGAAAATCAATAAGTTTTTGAGCCCTTTTCCGGGCAACCGGGGATTGCTAAACCCAGTTATCGATACTTTCGACTCTGTTATAAGATCCATCGTAATCCCAGGCCTGATATTCCATGAATGTGTTCATTACCATGTATTAAATATCGTCAGAAATGTTTTTGCAATCTTTGAGACCCCCTGATAAAACTGCAAATTGTATAGGAATGGATTAAGAACAAAGCTGGTTGTTTGAGCTATAAGAGATCCATTCTCGTGTACCTGCTGTCACTAACACTGGAAGAAATTTCGCTCCAGCTTCTTATTGGGCCAGATGGTACAATATGATCTTTTCTGGAGACATAAAGTGTTATATCATAATAAAAGTTTATGTGTCCTGAGGGAGACGCAATTTTGAAATAATGCTGTTTTTGTTGTTGTTGTTGCTGTCTGCAAAATTGAAATCTGCTGACTGAGACTATGGTTGTTGGAAATGGAAGATATTTCCTTAGCTCTCCTAAAGCCACTACAAAGGCACCTCTCCATCTAAATGTAGAAAATTTGCCGCAGTCGACTCGGAACGAGGCCAAATTGCTGTAAATGGCTAAATGCACCTGCCCGGTCAGCAGGAAAATCGAACCCGAATCCCCACTCTGATCACATTTTCATTTCTTACCCTGCGGAACTGTTCCGATCTTACCGATATCACCCTGAAATTGTGTACGGTGATAAAAGGCACTACTAGAAGTTCACCTATGAGTCGTCCAAAAACGCGGTAACTACAAAACCAACATGGCGGCCAAGCGAAGTTGAGACATGTATATAGACTTTTCTCGCGATTTAAAATTCCAAACGTTATGAAACTAGGTACAGCAAATATTTATACACATTGTAATGCACTGGCGTCTAACGTAGTTCAATTGTTTACATAACCTCAAAATGGCGGATATGCGAATTATTTCACTGGCTTTCTATATCTCCAAAACCAATACAGATATCACCCTGAAATTTTGTACGGCGGTAAAGGGTACTGCTATAAGTTTATCTAAGTAACTCTCAAAAACCTGTCAAGTACAAAAAGAATATGGCGGCCAAGTGAATTTGAAACATTTTAATTGACGCTTCTCTTGATTTAACCATCTGAGCGCAGTGAAATGTGGTACAGTAAATGATTATACATATTGTAATGTAATGGCAACTAATTTAGTTCAATTGTTTATATATCCTCAAGATGGCGGCTGTGCGAAGTTTTAAAATTAAGTTTATATTTCTTGTGTCGTAATCATGCGATCGAAATGAAAGTTTGAATAATGAAGCTACTTAATAATCTTCCTTTAATGGTACATAACTCTATGGCCTATACATATATCAATCCAAAATGGCGACCGTCCGAAATATTTTCACGGTTCTCGATATATACGAATCTTTTACAGCAATCAAACTGAATGTTTTTATGTTCATAGCGGCTATGAACATAAGCTCTCCTATATGACTTTCTGTAACCTGGTTAGCACAAATCCAACATGGCAGCGACGCGAAGTATAAATATTTAAATGGACGTTCTCGCGATTTAACCATCCGAGTGCTGTGAAAATTTGCACGTTAATTGCTTATACAAATGTTAATCCACTGGCATCTAATTTATTTCAATTGTTTTCATAACCACAAGATGGCAGCAGTGCGAAATTTTAAATTCTCGTTTTTACTTCTTGTGTCCTAATCATGCGATTGAAGTCTGAATACCACACGTACACAATAATCATCATGTAATATTACATAAATAAAAAATCCAACCAGGCGACCATCTGAAATATTTAGACGGTTCTCAATATCTACGAATCTATCACAACAATCAAACTGAAATTTTGTATGTTGATAGAGGCAACTTGTTTTCTTTATTTTTCTATTGATTGGCCACGCCTCCCAGCCGTATGTGCTTTCGAACAGAACAATTCACGTTGTGTTCATTTTCTTGTGTAGGGACAGAAAGAACAAGTAGTTCCGTGAAGAACTATACAGCCTATTTTCATATGGCCTACTCATGTTAATTGCCTCTATCAACTTACAAAATTTCAGTTTGATTGTTGTGATAGATTCGTAGATATTGAGAACCGTCTAAATATTTCAGATGGTCGCCAGGTTGGATTTTTATTTATGTACTATTACACGAGGATTATTGTGTACGTGTGGTATTCAGACTTCAACGGCATGATTAGGACACATGAGGTAAAAACCAGATTTTAAAATTTCGCACAGCCACCATTTTCAGGTTATGTAAACAATTGAACTAAATTAGACGCCAGTGCATTACAATGTGTATAGACATTTGCTGTACCATGTTTCATTACGTTCGGATGGTTAAATCGCGAGAAAAGTCTATTTAAAAGTCTCAAATTCACTTGGCTGCCATGTTGGTTTTATAGTTACCAGGTTTTTGAAACTCACATAGGTGAACTTCTAGTAGTTTTCTTTATTACTGTACAAAACGTCAGGGTGATATTGGTAATAGTTTCGGAGATACTGAATGCTGGTGAAATATTTCGCACAGCCGCCATTTTGGATTGGTGAGACACAATAAAATTTGAAGGGCGCGGTCGGGGTCGGCCAGAATGGTGTTAGGATCTTTCCGAGTTTTATTAAAATCGCTCCAGCCGAATATAATTTATTAGGGACACACACACACACCATCACACGCACACACGCACACAGACAGACACACGGACAAAAGGTGATCTCATAAGCCTATTTTTTTTCATAAAATGAAAATAGGCTTAACATGAGTTTTAAAGTTATGGTATTGTAAAAGAGTATATTTTCGTGTAGTATTGCACTCCTACAGCAGAGTATATAAAAGGTTCAATTTTAATTAATTTTATAAACAGAAAAGTGACATACAATTATTTCATTTGAGAGTGATTTCCCTTTAAGCCAAGGCTTTATAACTTAACATAACGAAAATGGTTGTTTGGGTAGATTATATAACATAATGGGTCTTGGTCACATTGTGGTCGTTACGTTTCATGTCCGGAAGTCATTTGTATCGCATGGTAACGTTATTGGGCCATATAACGTCATTCTGATATTGGTTATCGTAGGAACGAAATAGTATTGTCCGACAGAAATAACGTTATTTGAATAAGTCTCTCGAAAAATATCCCCTAATACCGTTATTCGGACTAATAACGTTCTTCGGATATCGGTTATCGTAGAAACGAAATACTAGTGCCCACCTGAAATAACGTTATCGGAATACATATCTCGAAAAAAATCTCCTAATATCGTTATTTGGACTGATAACGTTATTCGAATATCAGTTAACCAAGGAACGAAATGGTAGTGCCCGCCTGAAATAACGTTATCGTAATACATATCTCGAAAAATATTCCCCCAATACCGTTATTAGGATTAATAACGTTATTCGGACATTGGTTATCTCAGGAACGAAATGGTAGTGTTCACTAGAAATAACGTTATTTGAATAGATCTCTCCAAAAAATCCCCCAATACCGTTATTCGGACTAATAACGTTATTCGTATACCGGTTATCGCGGGAACGAAATGGTAGTGCTCACTATAAATAACGTTATTTGAATACATCTCTCGAACATTATTCCCCCAATACTGTTATTCGGACTAATAACGTTATTCGGATATCGGTTATCGCAGGAACGAAATGGTAGTGCTCACTAGAAATAACGTTATTTCAATATATCTATCGAAAAATATTCCCTCAATACCCTTATTTGGACTAATAACGTTATTCGCATATCGTTTATATATTACAAACGGCATCATCTATTGAGAATGGCACCATTTTGATACATTTTGCGTTGGAGAACTCCATAGAGTAGAAAGAGTGGAAGTGTCACTTTGCGACCTACGTCGTGTTAGGTTCTGAGTTTAGCCGCGAGGTTAATAAATACTCGGAAGTGCTTACCGTGATAGGGTATTGTATTTTTAGCCTACTTTTCACATTTTGCAAAAATGAGGAAAAAGTATACTAATGAGATCGATCTGGGCAAATGTCTGTCTGTCTGTGCATGTCCCCCCCCCCTTATCAACTCCTAAACGGCTGAAGCAATCAAAACCAAATTTGGTATGAGTAAAGATCTATATCTGAATATCTCAAGGCCATGAAAATGAAGTCAGTGCTATCAACTGCTGAAAAACCGCAATTGAAATTTGAGCTCCATGTTGGATATCTTGGAAGGTATGCATGGGAGCTATTCCAAAATTGGCACATAATTATATAGATAATAATATTTCAGGAGGCCATACATGACAGTGTTGGCAAAATGATTCTAAGCTTGCTGATAGTTCAAATTTTTAAATTAATAGAACTTCTACACTATCAATTGGATTTCAACCAAATTTCGTATGTAGTATACTATGTGTACATAACCAGATATCACTATGCGTATTCTTAAGAGCAACCAGCTGCTGACAACTGTTGATAATTGCTGTCTCTACTTTTTTACCCTTATATTAATATATCAGAATGCATGCAAGCCAACAACTCTAAACTTTGCACACGTATAGTACCTGACATTCTAGATTAATTTGGAGTAACTAATATTATGCCAATGCCGCTAACATGATTCTAAGCCTGATAGGTTCAATTCTAAAATGCATGTAATTTCTATACATACAAATGGATTTCGTCCAAAATTGGCACAACAATAGATCATAATATGTCAGATTATTTCTGACCAAGATATGCATGACATTGCTGCCAACATGATTTTTCGCGCACTGAAAGATCCAATATCCAACTGCATGTAACGTCCACGTTATCCATTGAACTTCAATCAAATTTTGTATTCTGTACCTTAAGAGATGGAACTAAGAATATATTAAGTCACCAGGTATATTTCGAATTAATTAGAAATTTTGATATTACCAACTTAATTTCGTCATTAACTTAGATAGTTCCATATAGATTAAACATTGGCATGAATCTTTAAGTTTAAGAAAAATAGGCTCCTTAGTTTGTCACGGAACTGCTTGTTGAACTTGCGAAAGTGGCGAATGTCCGGAAAAACACTCTTAAATGCGCTTTTGAAGAAAGGAACAACAGACCGACACCACTTGAAATACATAGGCCTAGGTGGATAGCAAACGACCTGAAGCTTAATAGAGATCAAGTACTAGCGAATCAACTAGACAACGGGGAAAATTCAGTGCACATTAAATTAGTGTACACCTTACTTTATGAAAACATATTATCTCGACATGAAGGTGTGAAATCATTCCGGCTAGCTAGCGGTAACACCACAAGGATAACTATCACTGCTTCAGACTCTTTAACAAAACGTGTGCGTGTCTGTTTAATCTCTTCCCGAAGTCAACACTGAAAGGCTCTCCCGCGTGCTTTCTACGCATGGAGTTCTCAAGGACATACGGAACGAGTGCTGGAATGAAGTATACGAATTTTCTGCTGTAAGTAATGGCATACGTATTGTAACAATTGAACTTAAATACCCCATTCCATCATATTTGACGGTCAATGATTGTAAAGTTCTGTTAACATATGAAGGACAAGCTAAGTATTGCTTTTATTGTAAAGAAACCTCCCACTTACAAATAGACTGTCCGAACAGAAAAAAACCTACGGCACGGTGCTGGGCGAGTCAGATGGGAGTAGTAAGCTAAGCAACACTACCGACATGGAAACTGCAGTACCTTCCCCTGAATATCCAGCCATATCAGAGGCCTTTCATAACAGGCCCCATTCTACAAACACATATAACATTGTGGAAGTAACTCAACCATCAGATAACGTAGCTGAAACATCCCTGACTACTTTACATTGCAATGTAGAGGGAACTGTGACGTCACGATCGGACAGCACGGGGAAGGGACACACCAGCAGGCAACACAGCAGTCTGTGCAGCAGCCAGATACTATTAAGACTAAATGTCCCGATTTTTAGTTTGTAATTCTGACACCACGTAGCAGCACCAAAGTGAAGCAATTTCTCTTGAATGGAAGCTCGTATTTGCGATGTCAAAACCACTATGTATACTAGAGTGCAATAAAATTGATATCAATTCAATGCATTTTCCAAAATGTGAAAAACAAAGACGTTACTAGACGTTTTTTATATTTCTGCTTAAAATATGAAAAAAAACTGGTAATACGAAAACAGAGATTTATTTCCTGATTCCAATGCATTTTTCATAAATAAAATCGGGTGAATGGAATCGTCGGCATTAGTTTGGGAATTGTTTTAAAAAGGGCGGTAGGAGTAGCGGCGTGGCTATACAAGATCTCTAGCGCAAGGAAAATGATGAACACGCCGAGTTGACGAATATTGTAGTTCGGCGAGTTACATGTACAAGTGCCTAGGCGTGGAACAATATCTGAGCAATAAAATTATAGTAATGTCACGCTTAGGCCTATGTAACGTTGACACAATGTGTTTATACAGATACTTTCTTACTTCCTCAAACATTCTTGTTCTTGTTCTTGTTCTTGTTGATAATAATACATTGTAGGGGCTTGGGACATCTTGGTCATCAGTCCCATGTAGTTGACTATGTGTGCTACTGTATTAGAGCCAGGGATGGGGCAGGTGCCCTGAGTCTTCAAGTAATGTACTATCTCGGCATTTACCTGGAGGGAGTGTGCAAAACCTTGGGAAACGCAAGACTCAACTGAACTTCAGGTGCAACCACAATGGTAGGTTGATTGACAGGTGAACTAGTCAATGAGAGATGTTTGACTAATGTCAGTTTCCTAGGAAAAAATCATAAAATAAAAACGAATTTCTGAATGGCAATAAACATCTGCTGTAAGAAACATTGTTTCAGCTCCTTACCTTTTATTTCGTTCAATACGCCAATACACAAGCTCTGCTGGGACTTTTCTTCGTTTTCTGTGAGCGTACAAAGGAAGTGGATATTTATGCAGGACGCTTGCACCCAGAGAACATGCGCTTGACTGTCGTCAGTATCTATGGAGACCAATTTTCCATTTTCACAATGGCTGCGTCTTACTTTTCCACACAACGCATTGTTTCCGTTTGAATTCGAACTCTCTTCTCTGAAAAATGTTGTCACTGAATAGTTCGTGGTCTTGTACTCTTACACTTATATATTAGAAGTTCAAAAAAAGACTAAACCCGTGGCGCGACAGCCGTTGAAGGGCCTAGTTCTACCAAGCAACCGCTGTTCAGCCATGTAGCTTGCAGATTGTGGGGTGACGTTTAGTCATCCAACTGGTACAAATAAATTTAAAGTGAAATCAAAAGTGCTCAGTACTTTATACTTTCTCTAATGCAAGCGTAATTTCAAATATAAACTAGGGGAAAAATCTTATGTATGTGTAGAGGTTTTTCTTAGGGCCTGACTTCCTTTTCTTGGTACAGTACTTACTGTCGACCAAAATATTATGTGCACTCGAGTTTGAAGGTTGTTTGTGAAGTAACCAATAGACCTATATAAAATCCACTAACATAATCATTTTCGTCGTTCTATTTTACGTTAGTTCATGTAGGTTTGGAATTTTTTATTTATATATTTTTTTTATCGCAGTTGAAACACAAAAGGTGACCGTTTTTAAGCGTGTTTCAACCATGCGTCACATTTAATAATTATTATCTCACAAACCCGTCATCAGATCGAATCCAAATTTTAGCACAATATACATTGGAATGTTGTATAACAGGTTTATTAATTTCAACATTTCATGTGTTCGAGAACGAATTTTGCTATCATTTTTGTAAAGTAACTATTTCTCGGCTTGGGGTCGTTGTAAAATGTAGTTCTTGGTTGCGTTGTAATCCTTATACATCAAAAAGTTATGTTGTATGACTGTGAAATACGTAAATTAATTCACTTATCTTATATCGGTTTGTATTTATACGGTGAATTAAGACATGGTTCACCAGCTAGACGCTCCGGGATATTCTGTACAGCATTGCTGATATGGAGCCCATTACTTCCGAGCGAAGCGCACCTTGACGCGTGATGGAGCCCATCTTGGCAACGCTGTACAGCTTTTAGAGGAGGGGCCAACTGGTGAACCATGTCTTAATTCCCCATACAAATACAAACCGATATAAAATAAGTGAATTAAATTACGTATTTCACAATCATACAGCATACCTTTTTGATGTATAAGGATTACAACGCGACCAAGAACTACATTTTCAAACCAACTCGAGCCGAGAAAAAGTTACCTTAACAAAATGATAACAACTTTGTTTCTTGGCCATACAAAATTATAAAATTAATGAACCAGTTATACAACATTCCAATGTATATTGTGTTAAAATTTGGATTCGATCTGTTAACGGGTTTGTGAGATAACAATTCTTAAATGTGACGCATGGTAGAAACACGCTTAAAAACGGGCACTTTTTGTGTTCCAACTGAAAATCCACAGCCTGCTTCCAGTCTCCGACCGGGTCAGGAGTGGAATGAATGAAGCCCCCATCTAGCGGCGAGGATATGAACTGTGCCGGCTGCTGAGGACTGACGCACTCCTCTGGGGCAATGATTAAATGAATGACAGATGAAATGAAATGATAGTGGTGAGTGTTGTTGGAATGAAATTTTGTCAGGGAAAACCGGAGTACCCGTAGAAAAACCTGTCTGCCTCCGTTTTGTCCAGCACAGATCTCACATGGAGTGACCGGGATTTGAACCACGGACCCAGCGGTGAGAGGCCGGCGTGCTACCGCCTAAGCCACGGAGGCTCTTTTTTTTCTTTTTTGGTGTTCCAACTGCGATAAGAAATATTAAAATATATTTTAAAAAATCCAAACCAACATGAATTAACGTAAAACAGAACGACGAAAATGATGATGTTATTGGATTTTATGTAGGTCTATTGGTTATTTCACAAACAACCTTCAAACACGAGTACACATAATATTTTGGTCAATGGTAGTCGCAATTCCCCCTGGGATTTAGTGGTATGCCCTTGAATCAGGGCTGGCATGCGAAACGAAATGTATGGCTGTGGGGGCGAATATATTTGAATTTCGCCGTGAGGGCGATACTCGGGAGCGAAATGACAATGATTGTCAGCGGGAAATTAAATCAAAGCGAAACTTAATTCGAAGCGAAATAACATAGCGAAATCAACGCGAAACTTAATAGCAACGCGAAATTACATTGTACAATTGAATAAAATTTCACTCACGGCGCGAAAAAAATCGTTGCAATCTTTAAATTTCGCTCCCGGAGCGAAATACAATTCATTACAGACTTTTAATTTCACTCGCGGCGCAAAATAAAATTCGATACAGACTTTTAATTTCGCTTCCGGTGCGAAATAAAATTCGTTGCAGTCTTTTAATTTCACTCCCGGCACGAAATACAATTCATTACAGACTATTAATTTTACTCGCGGCGCAAAATAAAATTCAACACAGACTTTTAATTTCGCTTCCGGTGCGAAATAAAATTCGTTACAGACTTTTAATTTTGCTCCCGGCGCGAAATAAAACTCGGTTACAGACTTTTAATTTCGTTCCCTGCGCGAAATAAAATTCGTTACAGACTTTTAGTTTCGCACCCGGCGTGAAATAAAATTCCCAAACGGTATTTAGTTTCGCCCTCCGATGTGAATTTAAAATGAATGGAACATTTCATTTCGTTGTTGAAATTAAAATGTATTCGTTTCGAGAGTGAAATTATGTTCGGAGCGATGTTCAAAGTCCTGACGTTGGCAGCAGTAGCAGTCTTATTACCGTTCACCGCCTGCACAATCTGCAGGGCTGCAACAGCAACGTGAGTCATTCAATGGTCATCACTCCAGTAGAGGAGAAAGTCAGTGCTATGGCATCAACACCACCATCGTCGTTGACTGCACCTCGGACTCGTGGCTGGCCCTCCCTGACGTTCATAACGCAATGGGGCAACAAGTACCTTTACTTGTTCTATAGCGAACAAGAAGACGAATGTGCTGTGTGGACAGACATTCAAGATAAGTGTCAGTTGTAACTCTTCAGTCAGTCAACACTAATTTGCCCAATAACTGGGAGGGGTACAATGTATGTACAGTAATATGTAAATAACATTATATGTATTAGTTTATGGTCACGATTATAATGCAGCAATTTTAGTGATCTTAAATCTAATACATGTTTTTTTTTCAGAAGTGTTACTTATATCTTATATACGTTGTACCCCACCCAGTTATCGGGTAAATTAATGTTGACTGACTGAAGAGTTACAAATAACAGAAAATCGTTTGTGGTAGTACCTCGGCGTATATGGAGTTCTGTTTCGGAGGCGGGTTACTCGAACAACAGGGTTGAGGGGTCATTCCTCTCATTTCAACATTCTTTATTCTTACACTTCCGGAAATTTCGGGGGGGGGGGGGTCCTTGGCATTCCTTACTACTTCCTTCTTACCCTCAGCGCATTTATACTGACCATGGCACGAAAGCAAACCCCAGTGCCACGTACAGTATTTCGTTTCGCACTGCAATTAGTTTTGCGTCGCCTTTCACTATGTTATTGTGCTTAGAATTACATTTTGCTTCCATTTTAATTTTCGCGCTTACAATCAATATCACTTCGCACCCGAATATCACGCTCATGGCGAAATTAAAATGTTAACGCGTCCACCACCATTTTGATTCGCATGCCAGACCAGATTTAATATCAGACATGAAATGATATGTTCCATGCATTTTAAATTCACGCCGGGGGCGAAACTAAATGCTGTTTGGGAATTTTGTGTCATTAAAATAAACCGTGGCACTACATCCCATGAAAGGCCTAGGCCTACCAAGCGACCGCTGCTCAGGCATCTGCAGATATTGGTCAGCGCATCGGGTTCCCTCGGCCGTTAATCTTGGTTTTCGTGACTTTCAGACAGCTACTCTCGAGGCTGAGTGCACCCCGTTCCAACCCACACGTCCATTTCTAAAATCACTAACGGAGCCGGGAATCGAACGCGGGGCCTCCAGGTGAGAAGCAGGCACGCTATCCCCAACACCATGGGGCCAGTAATTTTTGTCATACCAGGAGCAAAATTAACAGTCGTTAAAAATGTTATTTCGCGCCGGGAGCAAAATTAAGAGACTGTAGCGGTTTTCATTTCGTGCCAGGAGCGAAATGAAAAGTCTTGTTTCGAATTTTAAAAGTATGTAATGAATTTTATTTCGAGCCGGGAGCGAAATTTAAAGTATGTGACGAATTTTATTTCGTGCCCGGAGTGAAATTGAAAGTCTGTAATATTTTTTTTATTTCGCGCCGGAAGCGAATTTAAAAGACTAACGGTTTTTATTTTACGCCAGGAGCGAAATGAAAAGTCATTAATGAATTTTATTTCACGCCAGGAGCAAAGTTAAAAGTCTGTTAAGAATTCTGTTTGTAGCCGAGAGCGAAATTAAAATTCTGTAACGGATTTTATTTCACGCTGGGAGCGAAATTTAAAGTCCGGTACGAATTTTATTTCGCACCGGGAGCGAAATTAAAAGTCAGTAATGCATTTTATTTCGCGCCGGAAGCGAAATTAAAAGACTAATGAATTTATTTCGCCTCTGCAGCGAAATTAAAATTCTGTTACTAATTTTATTTTGCGCCAGGAGTGAAATTTTATTCCTTTGAACAATTTAATTTCGCGACGCTAATTTAAATTGATGATACATTTCGTTTTGCATGCCAGTCCTGCCTTGAATCGGTTTTGGTGGTGGCTCCATTTTTCACCTAAAATGTAAAACTAACTGCACTTGATGACCGTAATGCTCTCCATCAGTCGTACCTATATGTACATCGTACATGTATATGATCTACCAGAGATACAGTCCAAAAATAAATTGCCGAAAATAGAACACCTAACGAACACTAAAAATAATGGTGTTGCAGGTAAAATAAACTAAGTAAAAAGTAATTAAAGGGATCGAAAAACTAAAAACAGGAAAAAAACATGATAAATTAGAAGTCGTAAGTACAAACTGGTAAAACTTCAAAGGATCACTCAGAAATATCCAGAACTGAACAATAATTCAGAACTAGCCATCACAGTCACAGGCAATCGCAACGTCGGACTAGATGCTCAGGAATCCCATACCGTCAGGTAAGGGGTAAGGTCATCACTCTCTCACTTGACTTTCGCTCCCCTTTCCTGCTGCTGCGGTGGCCTTGGTCGAGCTTGTGGCGCGCCGTGGCCGCCTGCTTTAAGCGTGTGTACAATCCTGTATGAAATATTACCTTATATAAGATGCTGGAAGTGTCGTCCTTCCTGGGTTATACAGGCATTGTATCCGGTAACCACATTTTGGCTCACGCGAGTGAGTTCTGCCACTGTAATGTTTCTGATTTTGTATTGTATGTTCTTTATTGAGAACTGAGTCAGTAGGCCTAGTGGCATACTTATTTACAATTACGTGAATCTGTGCTAGTGAAGGTGACACTTCATCAGGAAAATGCTGAACTTATCCACCGGGCCGACTCGTACTTAAAATAAGTTTTACATACAAAAATACGATGTTGCAATGATAACTGTCTGAACATGTTACCATCTGAGGTTCAGACTGGCGACTGACAACACCTGCACGCTTATTGCAAGGTCAAGTTTGTACTATGCGCGCGCTTTCAATACTACTGCAGGGGGCCGTGGGGCGCCAGAAACTCGGCCAAGCCCGCTGCAGTAGCGAATAACAAAACCGCCGCTCGTCGTTCTTACTTAATATGAAAGACCCTATATGTAGACCATAGAGTTATGTACTATTAGATGACTATTATTGCGTAGGTTCATTATTCAAACGTTGACTTCTATCGCATGATTGGGACACAAGAAATAAAACAATAATTTTAAAATTTTGCACAACTGCCATCTTGAGTGTATGTAAACAATTTAACAAACTTAGATATCAGTTCATTACAATGTATATAAACAATTGCTGTACCAAATTTCACTGCGTTCGGATGGTTAAATCGCCAGAAAAGTCTATTTAAATGTTCAAATTCACTTGGCCGCCATGTTCGTTTTGTAGTTAACAGGTTTATGAAAGTCACTTTTATCACCGTACAAAATTTCAGGGTGATATCGGTGACAGTTTCGGAGATATAGAATGCCAGTGAGATATTTCGCACAGCCACCATGTTGAATTGGTGAAACATAAAAAGCTTTGAAGGGCACGATCGGGGTCGGCCAAAATAGTAGGCCTACTATGACCTTACCGAATTTCATTGAAATCGCTCCAGCCGCTTAGATTTTATTAGGTGGGGTGTGGGGGAAGAGGGGGGAGGGGTGGGGATGCACACCAAGGCCCGGCGTAGGTGCGTGACGTCATGTCATGTCAGTAGGTAATCTGTGTCCTTGACTCTCCCCGCCTGCCCCTAGCTACGTGTGCGAGTGAGCTGTGTATAGTATGTCGTGGTACCCTGCAAGCCAGGCAAGTGCTTTTAGGGTCATATGATCCAGGCGCACACTGTCAGCACTGTCTACGCAGGAACTCTCAGTTCAGGGGCGCGTGGCCAGCCTGTCGCGGCTGGATTTCTCGAAGTCGTTCTTCTCCTCTTCATATTATTATTATTATTAGTATTATTAGACTATTATTATTGGCAATAAAATGTTATTGGATACCAATAGACTACGTCTCATACTGTTCCCGAGTACATTGTAGATCAATTCTCTATTATTGAATGGATTCATTTGATAGCAAAATTATGCCATTTACACTTAAGTTAGGCATACCCAAACACGATAATTTATTAAAAAATATTGATGTTGTTTCTTTCCCTTATTCGAAACGTACCACTAGCTTTCAATTCTCTTTGAAGCCTATCGTTAGCTCTAAACGACCTGTCTTGTTATACCGATGGTTACTTCACATCTGATGGTGGGGTCCAGCATAAATCTTGTATCCTTCTTACGGCCAACAACAATTATTATTCTATTGTACTTTTGCTTCTAACACGAGGAAGACACGAAAACATGGATCGCGTAACATTTCTGAAATGTTACAGATGCATCTTACCTGTTAGATCTATGTCGGTGATTCTCTTCTTAATTTTGGTGTTTGAACGGAGCTAGGTTATCAGACACTCCACAGTGGTTGCAGCATACAGTCTCACACATGAGCAACCTTTGCCTCCACCTATTTGTGCTTGACTACTCCCTTTCATGTGTACTTCTGGATAAGTTGTTCTCCATAAATTATGGTGATTAGACACTTTCGCAATCAACTAGCAAGTTCATTTTGTTTATTCCATACATCCGCTTCAGGCTTAATTCTCAAGTATTCCTTTGGCTCCTAACTAGTAAATCACCGTCTTCATCGTTACCACCATCTTCATCATCATCACCGTAATGAAAACCTCATTCGTTGTACAAACACAAATTACGCACCATGTCACCTTGCCTTCAAGCAATTCTTGCACTCTTTGTATATATGTGGCACGGTGCCCCTACATGATGATTACTATACTTTGGATGTTCATTCACTGAAAATTGCGAAATTAGCTTCGAGGTTTTCCTATGCCCAGAACATAGAATGCTATGAAAATCAAATGTTCTTTAATACGATGTGTGGACTACATATAAATATGCAATTGGATTAACTCACGACGGCTACTTGTAGCATGGGCCTTTGAGAATATTTTACGGAAGCTATTATAACAACTCTACGAGGTGAGTTTCTCTCCGAGTTCCCATATAAATGTTCGAATTGCAGAATAAGAATGTAAAAAAAGGAAAACTTGTGCTCACTGATCTGGTGCAAGTCCTCAAAATGAACACCCCTTTGATGACTTAGGTATCATCGATACCATTTCAGTACCTCAAACCGAAATTAAATTTCTTGGCAGGCCAGGGAACCAAACCCGGACCACCGGGGCGACAGCCAAGAATGTTAGCCGCTACACCACAAGGTGATCTCTTTCATTGTCAGCGCAATCTATTGCACGATGCCATGTAATTTCAGCACGAACTATAATAGAACACCTTTCGTCTTATTTTTGGCATTATATTGCCCCTGGTAAGTTAGAGAGATGGTTCGCATACCATAACCAAGGAGCCGAATAGTTCCAAAAACCAACAAACAACCGGAAGAAATACCGACAAGCTGGTAGAAAGACAGACAATATATTTTGTAATTTTCAGAGTAAAATTGTTTTACAATGAATAGCACTCTTGGTCTCCATACTGTTGAAATAATGAAAATTGTCCTAAAACTTCAAAAGTTAGAAGGATTTCATGTCAACTTGCTTCTTTTGCCGTATATCTTATGTGTAGGTAAATTCCATGAGTTATTGTTTCAGGCGATGTTGAAAATACGAATAAAAGACATAAATTACCTCAGATTGCGACGGAATATTGTTCAGTTTAAAACCCTGGTAAATTTACTAACGCACGTTTCTCGAATTCACATATCCCTGATCAGCACCAATCTAATCAGTTGGTGAATTCAGAATCTTGTTATGGAAATACTGTAGACTATAGCTTTATAGTCCTAATGTAGATTTTTGTTCTACCCGTAATTACGTATTTAGGTTGCTATGAGGAAGGCGATATGGTGAGACAGTTTCCTTGTGGAAATGATATTACGGATAGATGCCCTTCATGACGTCAATCTAATGAGAGGATTTAATGACAAATGAAATTAATGAGGCAAGGTATGAAATGGTTGTGTCTGGTATTTCGAGTTCGGTGTAGTCTGACCATGCACGTTAGCGTGTTTAGCTACGTCGGCTGGTTTGTGACATTATGTCAACAAATTTAAACAAGTAGTTCCGTGAAGAACTATACAGCCTAAATCGCGAGAAAGGTCTATTTAAAATTTTCAAATTCGCTTGGCCGCCATGTTCGTTTTGTAGTTAACCGGTTTTTGAAAGTCTTATAGATGGACTTCCAGTAGTGCCCTTTATCTCCGTACAAAATTTCAGGGGTTTACCGCTAATAGTTTCAGAGATATAGAATGCCGGTGAAATATTTCGCACGTCCGCCATCTTGTGATTATGTAAACAATTGAACGAAGTTAGATGTCGGTGCATTACAATGTATATATACATATACTGTACCAAGTTTCATTGCGTTTGGTTGGCCAAATGGCGAGAAACGTCGATTTAAAAGTCTCAAATTCGCTTGGCGCCATGTTGGTTTTGTTGTTACCAGGTTTTCAAAAGTCACATAAGTGAACTTATAGTAGTTCCCTCTATCACCATAGAAAATGTCAGGGTAATATCGGTAATAGTTTCGGAGATATTGAATGCTGGTGAAATATTTCGCACAGCCGCCATGTTGGATTGGTGAGTCGTAACAAAATTTGAAGGGCACGGTCGAGGTCGCTGGGAATAGATCTATGAACTTTCCGAGTTTCATTGAAATCGCTCAAGCCGTTTAGATTTTATTAGGGGGGGGGACACACACACACGAATAACACACACACACACGCACACACACACGGACAAAAGGTGATCTCATAAGCCTATTTTTTCAAAATTGAAAATAGGCTAAAAATATATTTTAACACTCCTGATTCCATACCGGCCCTGTTGCTGTCACTTTCATGATTACCAATATGCTTGATTCCATTTTTAGGATTATTATATCTCGCTGCACCTGCTACATCACCCAAAAAGTAGGGGCAGATGACCTCGTAGTTCCGCCCCTTAAAACAACAATAAATAACCCAACAAGTAGTTCCGTGAAGAATTATACAGCCTATTTTCATATATCCTACTTATGTTAATTGCCTCTATCAACATACAAACGTTCAGTTTGATTGCTGTAATAGATTCGCAGATATTGAGAACCGGCTAAATATTGCGCATGGTCTCCATGTTGGATTTTTATATCTGTAGGTCTTAGAGTTATGTACTGTTACGTGAAGTGTATTGTGTACGTGTAGTATTCAAACTTCAATCGCATGATTAGGACCCAAGAAGTAAAAACGAGATTTTAAAATTTCGCACAGCTGCCATCCTGTGGTTATGGAAACAAATGAAAAAAAAATAGATGCCAGTGGATTAACATTTGTAGAAGGATTTACTGTACCAAGTGTCACTGCACTCGGATGGTTAAATTGCGAGAAACGACCATGTGAATATTTATACTTCGCGTCGCCGCCATGTTGGATTTGTGATCACCAGGTTATTGAAAGTCCTATGGGTGAACTTATGTTCATAGCCCCAATGAAGATTTAAAAAATTAGTTTGATTGCTGTAATAGATTCGTAGATATTGAGATCCATCTAAATATTTCAGATGGTCGCCATGTTGGATTGTTATATGTATAGGCCATGGAGTCACGTACCATTAAAGGAAAATTATTGCAAGGGTTCATTACTCAAACTCTCACTTCGATCGCATGATTACGACACAAGAAATAAAAACTTAATTATAAAATTCACACATTCGCCATCTTGAGGTTATGTAAACAATTGAACAAGTATAGATACCAGTGCATTACAATGTGTATAAACATTTCCTGTACCAAGTTTCATTGCGAGTGGATCATTAAATAGCGAGAAAGGTCTATTTAAAATTTTCAAATTCGCTTGGCTGCCATATTCGTTTTTAGTTAGCCGGTTTTTGAAAGCCTTATAGATGAAATTCCAGTAGTGCCCTTTATCTCCGTACAAAATTTCAGGGTGATATCGCTAATAGTTTCAGAGATATAGAATGCCGGTGAAATATTTCGCACAGCCGCCTTCCTGAGGTTATGTAAACAATTGAATGAAGTTAGATGTCGTTACATTACAATGTGTAAAAACATATACTGTACCAAGTTGCATTGCGTTTGGTTGGTTAAATCGTGAGCAACATCTATTTAAAAGTCGCAACTTTGCTTGGCCGCCATGTTGGTTCTGTAGTTATCAGGTTTTCAAAAATCACATTGGTGAACTTCTAGTAGTTCCCTTTATCACTGTGAAATATTCCAGGGTGATATCGGTAATAGTTTCGTAGATATCGAATGCTGGTGAAATATTTCGCACAGCCGCCATGTTGGATTGGTGGGATGTAACAAAATTTGAAGGGCACGGTAGGGGTGGTGTGGAATAGTGCTATGAACTTACCGAGTTTCATTGCAATCGCTCCATTGGTTTACAAGTTATTAGGGGGGGGGGCACACACCATATCACACACACACGCGCACACAGAGACAGACACACTGACAAAAGGTGATCTCATTAGCTTATTTTTTCATAAATGAAAATAGGCTAAAAAGTATGTATCCTTGTTGCAGATCTGGTTCATGTACGTCCAAATATCATGTTTTATACGTCTTCGGTGTGTTTCTTTAAAGTGTGACTTTCCCACTATGGTATTTTTGTGCTCCCCAGGCACAAAAGACGTTATGAGCACGGCAGACCACAAGCATATGACAAAATGTTGGCTCCAGTGCGCCTAGTGTCCAGGCTCTGCGCTCAGTACTAAACGTTCTGCAGCACCCCGTCAAATGGACAGTGCTTGTGCGACTAAGCGCTGCATTGCTAGTGTGATGTCGTGCTGCACTGCTCAGAAATAGGCAGAATAGGGCTGCGCTTCACCTGCTAGCACTGCTTCACCTTGCCCACTGCACGGGCCTGGTGCACACACACGGACAAAAGGTGATCTCATAAGCCTATTTTTTCATAAATGGAAATAGGCTAAATACGAGATTTTAAAATTTCGCGCAGGCGCCATCCTGTGGTTATGAAAACAATTCAGTTTGATTGCTGCCATTGATTAGTTGACATTGAGAATCGTCTAAATATTTCTAAATATGTGTAGACCATTGAGCTATGTACTATTAGATGACGATTATTGCGTACGGTAGGTTCATTGTTCAAACGTTCACTACGATCGCATGATTAGGACACAAGAAATTAAAACTTAATTTTTAAATTTCACACAGGCACCATCTTGCGGTTATGTAAACAATTGAGCTGAATAAGATATCAGTGCATTACAAGGTGTATAACATTTGCTATACCATTTGACGGCGCTCGAATGGTTTAATCGCGAAAAAAAAAGATCTATTTTAATGTATCAACTTCGCTTGGCCCCCATGTTCGTTTGTTACTTAACAGGAATTTTGAGAGTCCCATCTAGTAGTTCATTTTATCACCGTACAAAATGTCAGGGTGATATCTGTAGGCCTAATAGTTTCAGAGATATGGAATGCCAGTGAAATATTTCGCACAGTCGCCATGTTGGATTGGTGAGCAGTAATAAAATTTGAAGATGACGGTCGGGGTCGGACAAAATAGTACTATGACTTTACCGAGTTTCATTGAAATCGCTCCAGCCGTTTATATTTTATTAGGTGGGGACACACACATACGCACACACACGGACTAAATGCGATGTCATAAGCCTATTCTTTCATAAATGAAAATAATAAAGAAAGCTTTTCATTCGGTCTACGCGAATTTCGTGTTAACCGACTGAATAGCTTTCTTAATTAGAAATAACCATCACTGAAAAATGACTTCTATCACTACTAAATGAAAATAGGATACCAAGTAAACGAAAAGCAAGAACGGGAGGTTTCATTTAGGAAAGAAATACTCTTATTGGTCACAAAAGAGTGAAAGTTTGGTGTGTAGGCTACACTCTGCCTTATAATGGCAACACTGCAAGAAGGTGAGTTCGATTCCCATCTTAGCTATCTTAGAGTGTTTTTCTGGGGTTTCCCACTTCCACTCCAGGAAAATGCGTGGATAGTTCCTAAGTCAAGGCCATTGCCAACTCCAAAAATAACAAAGTTTATCAGACTTCAACTACATGGGACTGATGAACAATAGGCTGGTGTTACGGCTGTGAGTTTGTGTCATCACTCGCCGCATGAGTCACAACTGCCCCAGGGCTGGGCTGTGCCCTTCCTCCTGTATTGCGTGCGCCTTATGGAACAGGGCTACTAGGACAAAGGGATAGTCCAGAATATTCGTGACTGGACCAGCGATGGAAACCTCGAGAAGCCGTGAACCCTGGATGGATCTAGAAGCATTTATTGAGTCACCGGCCTGCTATATAAGAGCGACCTGTCAAGCAGTGGTTGTTGTTGTGTTTTACGAGCTAGTGCGAGCGATTATCTTGAGCGACAGAAGTGTGGTGACTTGCGAAACCCCTAGTGAAGCTGATTCTCTTGACACCGAGGAAGTGATTGTGGAGCTTGTGAAACAGTGTATAGTACAGTGACAGACCTAGTGCAGCTATTTCCAGCGAGCGTACGGGAGCGGACTCATTAGCGAAGAGGATTCACTGTGGTCTGTTGACAAGTGAAAGGGAAAGTATTCTCGACGTGAGGAAACTGGAGTAAGGTAATGATTGCTGTTGAGTAGTGTATTTTTCTGGCTGCAATAAAATAAATTATTTCTTTAAGCAGTAATTGGTGTTGTGCTTTATACCCACCGTAATCCAGTTAACAAAGGTGCCACTAGGGGGTGGCACGTAACAACTGGTGTCAGAAGCCGGATTACGAACTCAAGCACAACACCTGACGGTCCTGGTTTCAAAACCCGAGCAGGTCATTTTCTCTAATTTTCCTGTGAGTGCATGCCCTTTACAAGGCAAACAACTAAAATGGAGGCGCAATTGGCAGCATTGCTAGAAAAGTTAAATGGCATAGAAGACGACCAGAAGAATTTAACCAAGGAGCTAACTGCCAAATTAGAAGACGACCAGAAGAAGCTAGAAGACGGCCAGAAGAAGATGGAAGACGGTCAAAATAAGTTAGCGGAGGACCTGAAGAAGATGGAGGACGGCCAGAAGAAGATGGAGGACGGCCAGAAGAAGATGGAGGACGGCCAGAAGAAGTTAGCCGAGGACCTAACTGCCAAACTAGAAGACGGCCAGAAGAAGATGGAAGACGGTCAAAATAAGCTAGCGGAGGACCTGAAGAGGATAGAGGACGGCCAGAAGAAGATGGAAGACGGTCAGAATAAGTTGACACAGGACCTGAAGAAATTAGAACTGGGTCTGCGTGAGGAAGTCACGGCAGTGGAAAAGAAGTTCGACGCTTTACAAGTGGAAGTTGCCGAGCTGCGCCAACGCCCGCTGATGGGGATGGAGGAGAAATTCAACGTCTTACAAAAGGAAGTTGCCGAGCTGCGCCAACGCCCACTGACGGGGGTGGAGGAGAAATTCAACGCTCTACGAGAGGAAGTTGCCGAGTTGCACCAACGCCCGCCCACCGTTACACCGGGAATATCAGGAACGGGACATAGCAGAGTGACGCCCCCAACCTTCGACGGAAAGGTCCCGTGGAGCACCTACTTACGTCAGTTCGAGGCGACCTGTTCCATAAATAACTGGAACAACACAGAAAAGGCTACATCTCTCATTGTAGCGCTGAGAGGTGACGCCCTTAACGTCCTTCAGGCCATCCCGACTGGATCCCAGGACTACGCTTCCCTGATCGCCCATATGGAGTCCCGATATGGAGATAGCCATCTCCAGCAGGCCTATCAGATGCAGCTCCGGACCCGGGTACAGAAGAACGCGGAAACCCTGCAGGAGTTCGAGATGGACATCGCACGCCTCGTAAGGCTCGCCTACCCAACAGCGCCGGCCGACTTTCTGGAGCAGATAGCGACGCAGACTTTCACCGACGGGCTACGGGACTCGGACACTCAACAGGCGCTGCGTCTCGCGCGCAATAAAACCCTGGCAGATGCGCTGAGCCACGTTTTGAGTTCGAGACGGCAAAACAGTCATCCAGAATTCACGCGCGGGTGCGTCAAGTGGACGTCGACGAACCAGCAAAAACCAACGAGACCAAGCCCCTGGCCGACGAATTAATGGAAGCGCTAAGCCGTTTCTTCGATAGTCGCGGTACCACCAGCAACGACACAGCCGGAAGACAACCGGAGAGGCGGCCCGGAAGAGGACTACCGACCTGCTGGGCCTGCGGTAAGAAAGGCCACCTGAGCAAGGACTGCGGTGATCGCCGCCGCCGAGGGTATCCGACGGGAAATCAGTCGTCTGAAAACCGCGCGGCCCAGGGAAACGAATATTAGCCAGCCTTGGGGGGCAAAAGTTGGCTTGTGACAGTCGTCAAGCCCCAGCAGTCCAAGGGCGTATGACGAAGTTACGGAGGGACAATAGCAGCCTGATGGTCGACGGAGTCGTCAACGGAGTGAGCTGGCCCAGGGTGATCGACACGGAAGCGTCGAGGACCATCGTCAATCCCACCGTGATCCCGAAGTGGAGAGTGCAACCCACACAAAGGAACCTCCAGCTAATAACCGCGACCGGAGAGACCGCACCGGTACATGGCGAAGCATCACTGGAGCTCGTCATTGGTCGACGGGTGGTGAAGCATCCAGTGTTTGTGGCTGACGTATCAAACGAAGTGATCATCGGACTGGACTTCCTGGACCAGAACAACATCATCTTGGACTTGAGTACCAACACTCTGCACTTCGGAGGTGAGGAACTTGCTTTGCAACCAGCGCACGAGGCCGTCACCGCACGACGAGTAAGGCTGAGAGAGGACGTCATCGTTCCTGCCAGGACGGAGGTCAGCGCCGCCGTAATTGTCGACGGAACGGCTGAGGGAGTGGCGGCTGTCATCGAGCCAAAATATGAGGACATCCAGACAAAAGGATTGCTAGTTGCCAAGACCCTCATCAACACGACGCATCGGCCGTACGTCCGCCTGTCCATCCTGAACGACTACGATATTACGGTTCACCGGGACACCAACCTAGGAGTCTGCTAGCCCGTAACCTGGATTTCCCGCATCACAGAAACGACGGACGGACACCTGCAGACGGACAACCGAAGAAGACGCGCCCTGCCAGAAGAACTACAGAAGCTGTACCAAGGATCCCAGGACCATTTAGACGAAGAGCAATCACGCCAACTTCACGACCTGCTACGCGAATTCCAGGATGTCTTCTCCGTGGGGAGTAAAGACTTCGGCAGGACAAGCTTGGTCCAGCACAGAATCGACGTTGGGGACAGCGCACCGATTAGGGCCCCATTCCGACGTGTCACGCTCGCCAAGCAAGCCGAAGTCGACCGGATGGTAGAAGAGATGAAGGAGCAAGGGGTGATCGAGCCATCACATAGTCCTTGGAGTTCTCCGGTCGTGCTTGTGAAGAAGAAGGACGGTTCCACCAGGTTCTGCGTGGACTACAGGCGGGTGAACGACGTCACGAAGAAGGACAGCTACCCTCTACCCCGGATCGACGACACGCTGGACACCATATCAGGGTCAAGATGGTTCTCCACCTTGGATTTGAAGAGTGGCTACTGGCAGGTGGAGGTCCACCCTAAGGACAGCGAGAAAACGGCGTTCTCTGTGGGCAGCGGGCTCTGGCAGTTCACCGTCATGCCATTCGGTCTGTGCAACGCCCCTGCGACCTTCGAAAGGCTAATGGAGTCCATTCTGATGGGACTACACTGGAAGACCTGCCTGGTATACCTAGACGACGTCATTGTTCTGGGGAGGAGCTTCGAGGAGCACTACAGCAACCTGAAGGAGATCTTGTTGAAGCTACGGGCTGCCCAGCTGAAGTTGAGCCCCAAGAAGTGTCAGCTCTTCCAGAAGCGGGTTCAGTACCTTGGGCATATCGTCTCCGAGGAAGGGGTGCGCACCGACCCAGAGAAGACCGCAGCTGTGAGGGAGTGGCCAGTTCCGAAGGACAAGTCCCAACTACGAAGCTTCCTGGGACTCTGCACTTATTACCGTCGCTTCGTGAGAGGATTCGCCGACATCGCCAAACCTTTACATAGACTGACTGAGAAGGACCAACTCTTCACGTGGACAGCAGAATGCCACAGTGCCTTCGAACAACTCAAGCAGGCTCTGTGCACCGCACCTATTCTGGCCTACCCCAGACCTGGAACAAGGTTCATCGTCGATACCGATGCCAGCGACTTTGGCATAGGGGGAATCCTGTCGCAAGTAGTGGACGGCGAGGAGAGAGTAGTGGCTTACTTCAGCAAAGCCTTGTCAAAGCCAGAAAGGAACTACTGCGTCACCAGGAAGGAGCTGCTCGCCATCGTGAAGACCATTGAACACTTCCACAAGTACCTGTACGGGAAAGAATTTCTCATCAGGACCGACTATGCATCCCTGCGGTGGGTCCTGAACTTCAAGCAGCCCGAGGGTCAACTCGCCCGGTGGTTAGAGAGGCTTCAACAGTACAACTTTGAGATTCAGCACAGGAAAGGCCAACTGCATTCTAACGCCGACGCCCTGTCACGAAGACCGTGCCCCGAAGACTGCACCTTCTGTGCCCGAAGGGAGGAGAACACCGGGATACAGTGCCGAAGGACTACCGTGTAACTTCAAGGGAGCTTTCACGCGGGCACAAGCAGAAGATGATGACCTGGGACTGATAGCCGAATGGAAGGGGGCCTGTGTCCCCAGACCCGGGTGGAACATTGTGAGTGACTGCAGCCCAAATTTAAGTCCTACTGGGCGCAGTGGGACTCGCTGATTGTAAGGGATGGCCTCATCTGCCGCGCCTGGGAGAGCACCGACGGGAAGACATATCGGGAACAAGTCGTCGTTCCAAAGGCTATGACAGAGGAAGTCCTGAAGGAAGTTCATGGAAGATCATCTGGTGGACACCTAGGGATAAAGAAGACCCTGGAGAAGCTGAGAGAGCGGTTCTACTGGATCGGATGCCGAACAGACGTGGAGAACCACTGCGCGAGGTGCCACGATTGCGCAGCCAGCAAGGGCCCAGGACGAAGACGACGGGGTCCACTGAAGACCTACAACGTGGGCGGCCCCATGGAGAGAGTGGCCATCGATGTTGCTGGGCCATTCCCGTTAAGCGAGGCAGGGAACCGCTACATATTAGTCGTCAGCGACTACTTTACCAAATGGCCGGAGGCGTATGCGCTCCCTAACCAAGAAGCCGCGACGATCGCAGAGACCCTGGTGAAGGAATTCGTCAGCCGGTACGGAGTACCCCTGGAGCTGCACTCCGACCAAGGGAGGAACTTCGAGTCGCAGGTGTTCCAGAACCTATGCCAGCTGCTGGGAATCCGGAAGACAAGGACAACGCCGCTACACCCTCAGTCCGACGGGATGGTAGAGCGATTCAATCGCACCATCGAGAACCATCTCCGAATAGTTGTCAGCGAGCACCAGAGGGATTGGGACAAGCATCTTCCACTATTTCTCCAGGCCTACCGCGCCGCCGTGCATGAAGCCACCGGGTGCACACCAGCCCGGGCCATGTTTGGGAGGGAGCTCCGTCTACCCGTCGATCTTGCCATCGGCCGACCTGGGAAAGATCCGATCCCGGTAAGCCAGTATTGTCAAGAACTGGTCGACCAACTGGAGGACGTGCACGCGTTCGCGAGGAGGAAACTGCGGATCGAGACCGACCGAATGAAGACCCGATACGACCAGCAGACGGATGCCGGAGGATTCCACGAGGACGACCTGGTCTGGCTCTTCAACCCCTTACGGAAGAAAGGCCTGTCACCCAAACTGCAGAAGTCCTGGGAGGGCCCGTACCGAGTCGTGAAACGGATCAACGATGTCGTCTACAGGATCCAGCGGAGCCCGAGGGCGAAGATGAAGATCGTGCATCGAGATCGCCTGGCAGCCTACGGAGGGACACAGACGGACCAATGATTGATCGGGATAATCAGCCTTTTTAGGAAGGGGGTGGTGTTACGGCTGTGAGTTTGTGTCATCACTCGCCGCATGAGTCACAACTGCCCCAGGGCTTGGCTGTGCCCTTCCTCCTGTATTGCGTGCGCCTTATGCAACAGGGCTACTAGGACAAAGGGATAGTCCAGAATATTCGTGACTGGACCGGCGATGGAAACCTCGAGAAGCCGTGAACCCTGGATGGATCTAGAAGCATTTATTGAGTCACCGGCCTGCTATATTAGAGCGACCTGTTAAGCAGTGGTTGTTGTTGTGTTTTACGAGGTAGTGCGAGCGATTATCTTGAGCGACAGAAGTGTGGTGACTTGCGAAACCCCTAGTGAAGCTGATTCTCTTGACACCGAGGAAGTCATTGTGGTGCTTGTGAAACAGTGTATAGTACAGTGACAGACCTAGTTCAGGTATTTCCAGCGAGCGTACGGGAGAGGACTCATTAGCGAAGAGGATTAACTGTGGTCTGTTGACAAGTGAAAGGGAAAGTATTCTCGACGTGAGGAAACTGGAGTAAGGTAATGATTGCTGTTGAGTAGTGTATTTTTCTGGCTGCAATAAAATTAATTACTTATTTAAGCAGTAATAGGTGTTGTGCTTTATACCCACCGTAATCCAGTTAACAAAGGTGCCACTAGGGGGTGGCACGTAACACTATGTTCCAAACCCCTATATGAAGCAACAAGAATTATTTCGAATCAATGGGATCCATCGTATTGATTTTAGGAAACATGTTTCTAACGTTGGTTACAATATGACCGCGATCGAAACCAGCATGGTGCCTTGCCCTGTCTGATGGGGCACGCGCTCAGATTGAAATCATCATGTTGATTATTATTGATATTTCAAGAAGTAATTATCCTATGTTTGAATTAATAATTGGCCTGGAATTACATATGGCCCAGCATCGTCAGTTCACGGTCACCTTCCATGCTTGTCCGGGAAGCGGGCAAATAGACACTTCCATAATGTTATTGACGAGATTCTTTTCTGAAATAACGGAATCAATTTCTCCGCTTAGAATAATGTTACTGATAGCGCAGAGCTGGTAAAAATCGCCTGTATACCGTTATTAGACTTATAACGTTGTTGGTGGGTTCGCATTTCAAAATAACTGAATTAATTTTTCTGCCCTGAATAACGTTATTGATAGCGTATGGCTGGTAAAATTCGCTCGTATACCGTTACTAGACTTATAACGTTATTGGTGGGTTCGCATTTCTAAATAACGGAATTATTTTTCTGCCATGAATAACGTTATTGACAGCGCAAAGCTCGTAAATATCGCTCGTATACCGTTACAAAGCTTATAACGTTATTGGTGGGTTCACATTTCTAAATAACGGAATTATTTTCTGCCCTGAATAACGTTATTGATAGCGTATAACTGGTTAAAATCTCTCGTATACCGTTACTAGGCTTATAACGTTATTAGTAGGTTTGCATATTGAAATAACCGAATCGATCACTCTGCCTGAATAACGTTATTGATGGCGCGCAGCGGGTCAAAATCGCTGTCATACCGTTACTGGACTTATAACGTTAATAATGGGAGCGCATTTTAAAATAACGGAATCTTTTCCTCTGCTGGATATAACGTTAATAGCACAAACCAGGGAAAATTATAACCCCCTATTTCGGTGCCGCACTAAAAACGTTATTCATATACCATTTGTTTTGGGTACGGAAGCAGTAACGTAACAAACATTAATTCGTTATTTCTGACAATTCTGTTACGTTATGAAGCCTTGCTTTAAGCTTTCGGTCTAGTCTGCAAGCCTCTGTTTGCGAACAAGTCGCCTCCAGGATGCGTCTTGCTCTGCTTCTACACCTCTCACTTGGAAATCATTCAACCCTGAATCTAACCATCATCCCATCGGCCTACCTCTGCTTCTCTTACCCTCTACAGCCTAACTCATTAACCTCTTGGGTAAACTCTCGTCCCCTATTCTCTTCACATTACCCCACCATCTGAGTGGGCTCTTACGAACAGCTTCATCTAGCGTGTTCATTTCTACATTAGCCTTAATCTCTTTACTACGAGTACCCTCCTACCATTCCTCCCATATCTTTGTCTCAGCAATCATTCGTACTAGCCTCATATCAGTTACCTCTAAATTTCGTTTCAGATAAATATCCTGAATCTACCCAGTTCTCACTTCCATACAGCAAGATCAGTCTAAATGCTGAGCGATCTGGGCAGAGTTTCGTCACTACACTAGCTTCTTTCCTGCAGAATACCACAGAAACATGAAACTAACGTTAATTATTTTATTGGAGAGCACATCCACATACTACTAGGAGGCGTGACTAATCATGTGGTATTTTGTTGTTGTTGCTTATTTTAAGGGCTTTGTGACATTGTGCTTTTGGAGCCCCGTGTAATTGTGTGTGTGTTTGTGTGTGGAATTTGTATAAAAACCTGCGTTATTGTGAGGGCTGAAATAGTGTGCGTATTTAGAAAGTGGGAGATATGGTTGGGAAGGAGGCGGCCGTGGCTTTAAGTTGGCAACCATCCTAGCATTTGCTTGAAGTACAAGTGGGAAACCACGGATTAAACTTCTGCGATGGCTGAGGTGGGAACCTAACCCTCCTTTTCTCAGTTTTCCCTGACGAGGCTGAGTTCACCCAGTTCCAAATATGAGGCAGAGCATTGTCAAATACAGGGTCTTTCATATAAAATAAGAACGGCAAGCGGCAGTTTTGTTATTCTACGGCGGCATTGGCCGAGCTTGTGGCGAGCCATGGACCCCTGCTGTATTATTGAAAGCGCGCATAGTACATAATGAGGGCTGTTTTTTTGTTTGTTTAGTTTTTTACAATTTCCGATGTATTAAAATAACAGATTGACATGCCAAACTGATTATACTGCTAAATATTTGCTTGTTTTACTCGTATGTCTCAACAAAATCGCCAAAACGATTGAAACATTTGTCGTATCGTTACACCAGCTTTGCAATGCCCTCGCCAAAATATTCTGCCGCCACTGAGGTGGGTACGTCTGGAGAGTCTCCTGAAGGTTTTCCTTCTTGACGAGACGGTGCCGCCCAACCATACCTTCACTCCTCGAAAAAGGTGAAAATCATTCAGTGCTGGTTTGGACTAAACGGTAGATGGTCCAAAACTTCACACTTGAATTCTTTGTAAAAGTCTACCGTAACGTTGGTACAGTGTGGTCGTGAATGATTTCCCCCTTTTTTAGAATTATTGAAGGCATGGTTGGGCGACAACGCCTCGCCAAAAAGGAAAACCTTCAGGAGGCTGTCCAGTCGTACCCACCTCAGTGGCGGCAGAATATTTTGCCACGGGGCATTGGAAAGCTGGTGTAACGATACGACAAATATTTCAATCGTTTTGGCGATTATGTTGAGACATACGAATAAAACAAGCAAACGTGTAGTAGTAAAATCAATTTGGTATGTTCATCTGTTATTTTTGTACAGTCCATTGGAATTTGAAAAAAAACACACAAAAAGACAGCCCTCGTATGCACTATGCGCGCGCTTTCAATAGAACAGCAGGGGGCCATGGCGCGCCACAAGCTCGGCCAAGGCCACCGTAGCAGCGAATAACAAAACTGCCACTTGCCGTTCTTATTTTATATGAAAGACCCGGTATAGTTCCCTCAATTTCCTGGTAAACGAGCGGCGACTCAAACGTAAGACAGTATCACGCGCCGGAAATAACCATTGATCGCTACTGACCAATAGATTGCTTCCTCTATCACTCCACGTGGACTCCTAAGTCCCGCCCTGGCGGCTAGCTCGTGTCTCACGCAGGTATCAGGTGACCAGTGATGCACATCTGCACGTAGTTCTGTCCAGTCTCGCTGCTTGTTATCAGTGGCTACGGTAGAAAGTTGACAACGCTGTGCCTCACGCTGGGAAAGCCTTGGCTGCAGGCAGCCATGGAATGTTAACATATCCGCTCAGCTAGATTTCAAAGGCGAGCCGCTCGTCAACGAGGAAAATGAGGGAACTTATACGTGATATTGCAAGTTCAGCGACGTTGTTGTTGTTGTTGATTCATTTAGGGCCTTTGTGACATGGTGGTCATATAGTTCCGTGTACATCAGTGTGTGTGTGTACAGAGTTTATATGATAACCTGTGTTATTGAGATGGCTGTATTTGTGTATGTAGTTGTAATAAAGTTGAGTATTGGGGAGGAGGTCACCGTGGCCCACATTCACCTGGAGTAGAAGTGAAAAATCACGGAACACTTCCAGGATGGCTGAGTTAGGAATCGAACCTGCCTCTTCTCTGTTTTGCCTCACGAGGCTTAGTGTATCCCGTTCCAGTCCTCAGACCATAATTATATTTCTTGGCAGAGCCGGGAATAAAACCCGGACCTCCGCGGTGACAGTCAAGACTGCTAACCACTACGCAATGTGGTGGGCAGCCAAGCGACGATGTGTGGTTCAAGATATGGGTACTTTGGTTTGTTAAGGTTGATTGCAGTTACTAGTAGCAAAGGATTATCTCGAATTGTCGAACGCTGGGATTTCAAAGAACTTATATGAAACTAGTGGCTTCGGTGGCGTAGTTGGTAGCATGCTGAGCTTCTATTCCCAAGATAGCAGGTTCAAACCCGGCCGAAGTTATCGGATTTTTTAAGAATGTTAAAAGTCCCTCAGTATGCCTTCCCCTGGAGGGGAAGTAAGGCCGGCGGGTTCATGTCATACATTTATGGCATGAAAAAGAACCTTCCACGAACTTCAATTGTGTGAAGCTAAATTTGTAGGTTAGATTTGATTAACGCTCTATTAGTTCCAACTTTCGCGGTCAGGTGCCAGTCGCGGTGGCATCTATTAGCCAAGTTCACGGCTAGGTGTCGTTGATGGTAGCATTTGGTATCAAAAGTAGGAACTACTTGAAATTGATCGTCTGCAGTCCTTACCTGAATTACAGATAACACACACTAATACAGCCATCACTATTAACACTGGTTATCCGAGAGATTCTACACACCTCCAATGTACACGGGGCTACATGACCGTTTTGTCACAGCCCCTAAACTGAGGAATCAACCATCATATGAAACTAGAAGTAACAATGGGAAAATTTGAGAAATAGGGAGGGCCAGTTTCGTAAGTGAGATCTACAGTATTTGAATATATTGCTCTCTTCGGCCGCAGGGCGTAGGCATCTTTACTGGACAATCACGTGTGTGGATGTATATCGTGTGCTAATGTGACTTGATTTTGGTTTGTCTCCACATCACGCTAAGGGCTTGTGGTCGTCAAAGCGAGTACAGCTCGGATAATCCAGTCAGAGAACAGGACAAAGGTATGGGTGCCACACAATCGTGAGCCAGATTAGGTTTGGTTGGCTGAATTTCATTGTGGAGACAAGATATCGACAATCAAATTACAAGATACTAGGCTCGCCATTAGTAAGTCCTTATTGAGCGTGCGAACGTCATCTTTGTCTGTTCCGACACAAACCCCTCAGCGCTTACTTCTCACTCCATCACAGTATCTCGTGGCCGACAATTGCGTTACAACTGCTGTTACCCGCTGTTAGAAGCACATTGTAAAGTTTCAAACTTGAAAAATAAGATTTAATTTAGGAGCTAAATATGAAGGTGACCGCCTTCTGGGGTATCAGGGTTTGTATTGAGCTCCGGTCAATATAACATATCCTGAATTGGTTATCCGGCTCTTCGACGAAATGCAATTCAAATGCGGGGAAAGTTGCGGGAACGATGGAAGTTTAAGCCCCAGAAGTAGACTCTTGTGGCTTACCACTTTTTTTAGGCGAAGCAGGGCAGCATCCTTCACCTTTAACACTTTGATTACAATAATTAAATATTGCCTTGCCTGCGAGTTTTTTAGAAAATAGCATATCATGTATTGATACTCATAACGAGGTGATTCAGCAGCCCCTTCCAATATCGTTAGCTGCAAACCAACTAACAAGTGTTAGCAAGAAGGTCGATATTTTTAGCCTATTTTCATTTTATGAAAAAAATAGGTTTATGAGATCACCTTTTGTCGGTGTGTGCGAATGTGTGTGTGTGTGGTGTGAGTCCCACCTCCCCTAATAACTTCTAAACGGCTGGAGTGATTTCAATGAAACTCGGTAAGGTCATGGCACCATTTTGGCCGACCCCGACCGTGTCCTTCAATTTTTATTGCGTCTTACCAATCCAACATGGCGGCTGTGCGAAATATTTATCCAGCATTCAATATCTCCGAAATTATTACCGATATCACCTTGAAATTTTGTACAGTGATAAAGAACTCTACTAGAAATTCTCTTATGGAACTTTCGAAAACCTGGTAACTACTAAACCAAAATTGCGGCCAAGCTAAGTTCAAATATTTTAATTACTTTTCTCGCGATTAATCCATTCAAACGCAATATAACTTGGTACAGCAAATGTTTATACACATTGTAATGCACTGGCGTCTAACGTAGTTCAATTGTTTAAATATCCCCAAGATGGCAGCTGTGCGAATTATTTCTTTGGAATTCTATATCTCCGAAACTATTATTGATATTTTGTATGATGATAAAGAGCACTGCTGCACATTTATCTATGTAACTTTCAAAAATCTGTAAAGTACAAAACGAACATGGCGGCCAACCGAACTTGAAACATTGTAATAGAATTTTCTCGCGATTAAACTATCTGAGCGCAGTGAAATATGGTACAGTAAATGATTATACATATTGCAATGCACTGGCATCTAATTTAGTTCAATTATTTACATAACCTCAAGGTGGCGGTTGTGCGAAAGTTTAGTATTAAGTTTTTGTTTCTTGTGTCGAAATCATGTGGTCGAAGTGAAAGTTTGAATAATGAAGCTACGCAATAATTTTCCTTTAATGGTACATAACCCTATGGCCTATAAATATATCAATCCAAAATGGCGAGCATCCGAAATATTTTGACGGTTTTCAGTATCTACGAATCTTTTACACCAATCAAAGTAATTTTTTTATGTTCATAGAGGCTATGAACATAAGTTCACCTATAATACTTCCAATAATCTTGTGAGCACAAATCCAACAGGGTGGCGATGGGAAATATAAATATATAAATGGACGTTTCTCGCAATGTAACCATCCGAGTGCAGTGAAACTTTGTACGGTAAATACTTATACTAATTTTAATCCACAGGCATCGAATTCACTTCAATTGTTTTCATAACCACAAGATGGCAGCTGTTCGAAATTTTAAAATCTCGCTTTTACTTCTTGTGTCCTAATCATGCGATTGACTTTGAATACCATGCGTACAAAATAATCTTCATGTAATAGTACATAAATACAAATCCAACATGGTGACCATCTGAAATATTTAGACGGTTCTCAATATCTGTGAATCTATTACAACATCAAACTGAAATGTTGTATGTTGATAGAGAAAATTAACGGGGGTGGGATATATGAATATATTCTGTATAGTTCTTCACCGAACTACTTATTCTGTCGGCATCCCGTAAGATACTAATGCGCTGCTAGCATATCCCTCAATCAATGCTGAACACTTTTATTTTTCCCTCGTAGTCACATTGCATCGACAGAAAAATAACAGATTTTAGTATCGTTTGCAGGATATGCTTGCAGTGCACTAGTACCATACGGGATGCAAGCAGAGGATTATCGATCTTCTTGGTAACACAATCATGTTAGTTGGGTTGCAGCAAACGATATTTGAAAGGGCTAATGAATCACCCGTTATACAAAATATACAGTATGTCATCGCTGAACTTTCAATACCGCACAATGCTTTTCCTTTCCGTTATTTACCGTATGATTGGTCACGTATCCCAGTCATGTGTGGATGTGCCGTCCAAAATAACAATTTACGTTAGGTTAATTTTCCTGTGGAGTAGCATAAAGGAAAATGATCTTTAAAATCACTGTACTGTCGAGGAGTATATTGCTGTGTAGTTATGTAACCTTCAGTATAGTATATTTAAGGTGCATCTTCCTTTAGGTTTATACACAGGAAAAGGAACCTTGCGTGAATTGTTTTGTTGGATGCCACATTCATATATGGCTTGGAAGCGTGACCAATCATAAGCAAAGTATTGTACAAGAGCATTGTCTGATACGAGGTATTGCATTGACACCGTCGATGTGATCCAACTCGAGCACTTATGTTTTTACTCTACAAATTGATTATTGATCCTCATTGGCTTCTTGTCTCTCTTTCTGATAGCTCTACACGTACACCCAAAGTGTAAAACACTTTACCCGCCCAGCTTGATTTATACTAGGCATATTTTATTTTATGGATTCAAACACAATTACCAACTTACTGTATGTTACTGTCTTGCTCCATACGGTGGACTTTGAGATTGCCTGCAAATTGAACGAGGGATTTGCAAATGAATGACTAGTTCCATCGTGTTTTATTGCTTACGAAAAGTTAACTTTCAGACTTAATGTTGAGGTGGATTTGGCTAAAGCTTCATCTAAAACATATTTGCATTTTGCTGGGATGTGATTACTACAAAGTTGTTTAACTTGATACCCATGAGTTTCATAAATGTATATGGGCACGTGGTGGAGTGTCACTAACAGTCTATATTCTGGTTTAAAAGCAATGTTGAAACTCAGCATTACATAAATTGATTTCTCACTTTTAGACATGAATTCGGTCATGAATGATTCCACTGATATTCCTGAAGCACATGCTTTAATTAATTTCACAAAATGTGAATTAACCAAAGTTGTTACAGATCGCTAGAGGGTATATTCATATCAGTGCTGATCTTCTTCACGTGATCAAGTAGGTTTCGTTCAAAAGCAAGTAAGTGCCTGGGCGTTCCTCGTCGTATTAGACTGAGGAATTTAGGCGAACTATTGTCGGGTAAAATGCCTCAGTGATCTAAATTCTAACATTAAAAATTCAAAAAAGGCTCTTCAATTCGAGCTCTGGTTTATGGCATTTAGCGGTCTGTAGTTGAATTGGAAATCCACGTAAAACCACATTTAGGATGTCTGAAGTGGAAATCAAAGCCACTTCTCAGTTTTTCCACATGTGGCCGAGTAGACCAGATAGCCATGGATGTTAGACACTGCACCACGAGACGCTAGCAATCGTTTTATCCTGGTGCAGTTGTTACCCATCGCTAGATGGTTAAAAATGTACTAATGGTACGGGTATTTCCAAGCTTTCCCTTCCATGACATATTTCCTCTCTACACTAACATTTTCCATTTTTATATTTTAGTTTGTCTGTTACATCATTCGGATGCCTAGAATAGCCTTGACCATCCGTCCTATGTACCTATTGTGTGTCATAAATGTCTTATAAGAACATGTGTTAATGTGGTTTCTACTCTGATCATGATATTAGTAACGCATTTTTAATAGGATTGCGAGGATGGAAAATTCACTAGTTTTCATAAAGAAATACTTCAAACATTTTTCTGGAATTAAAAGGAGAAATTAGGAAAGGACATTACAAGGATTTAAACCCCCCTGTGTACTGAGTCCATTGATACAACATAACCGGTGCAAGCAACGCACTGATCTACTCTGCTCCGAATCTGTCTATTGTGTTTGTATTGTTGCGTCGGCAAACAGATTGGCAGTTGCTTCTATGCAATACCATGATGCATTTGCTATTCTTGTGCTCTTTCACTCAGCTAAGATAGCATTCGTTTGTGATGGGGATTTATATGAAGTCAACGTGTGCAGGAATCTGTCTTAAGTATGTCGTGAGTTGCTGTCGCGTAATCGACGTTTCGCATTTCTAAAAACAAGGGAAAATATTGCAAATTGCTTCGGAAAAAACCCACGACTATACAGGGTTGAAACCTATGTATTTTACTTCAGGCTGAATGTCTTTGTTATGCAAATTCTCAATTGACGTGCATCGGTGTATTCAGTTCATATTAGCTATGTACAACTTGTCCGGGTTTTTAGACCTTGGTCCAGGCAGGAAGTTTGGTCCCGGCGTTTCAACGAAAACTGCGTTCGGTATTATTAAAGATCGTTCCTTCTGATTGTCAGCAGTGGACTGTCCACTAACCGAAGGAGCGGACCCTTAATTTATTTAATGATGAACTTTGCCAATTTATGTTGTATTTTTATTTTATTTTCGAAATGACAAAACATAACCTGACGTGATACAGAAAATCTGATCACAGATTCAGGGCACTTTACTTAACAAGAATCAGTATAATAATTTCCCTTGTAGCAGAAAGAACAGTGAAATGCACATCAGTGTAGGGTAATCTACACACCTGAATCCATCCAAGCAAGGAAATGTGCTGCCTAGTTTAGTCTGTCAAACTACTTTGAGGTGATGTTAAAATTATGGACCTTAAGTGGAATTGGCTTGGCACTAAGTATTGGTCTTACGTATGGACAGATGTTTTTATTTAAAAACTCAGTATTATAATCTTGTGGAATTTCAAATATTTAATACAATTACAACAGTTTGTTTTTGGTTGGAGGAATGTTGCTTTTTATGTTGGTAGACGTGTTTGAGCTATGCCGGGATACCAACGGCCAGGTTTATTATGGACAGCAAACAGAGCGTTAACCTGGTGTGCTTCTCGTGCCTTGCCATGCATGCGTGTAAACAAAGTTACTTCCACCCTAAATGTGTGTATCCACCTACACACAGGAAGCCTTTAATTTCTGTACCGCATTAAACAGTTTTGCAGTTACTTCACGGGCTACATTGCCGTCCATTTGCATTCATTTACATTGGAAGACAATTGGCAACAATTATAATACCACCGTTGGCGCATTGGGACAATACAGACTGCCTCTATACTACGCCATTCCTTTGTTGCTAAAACACTGGCCTTTCTGTTGAGAGAAAAAATACAAGTTTAATGACAATTTGCATAATGCAGGATATGTAACAAGTACTTTTTAAACAAAGCTACAGATTAAATAACATAACCGTTGACGTAATTAAGCTGCTTACTTATTGTGGGAATATTTTATCAACTTTTCAAATTGCACAGGGAAATCATACTTATAACACACACGTAGAAATAAGCTTTATAATGAGCACTTCGTGTTGTAGCAATTAGTGTTCGTGGCTGACAGCCCGGAGGTCCAGCTTCGATCAGGGGCGGATGTAGGGGAGGGTGATGAGGGCGACCGCCCAGGGCCCCATAGTTTGGGGGGCCCCACGCCATGGATTTTTTAAATTAAACTAATTAATTAATTATACTTTTTAAACTAATTTATAATTCATATTCCTTTTTCAGTGCAGCTATCACCTTCCGTGGCCGTTGAGCAAGTTTAGATTTCAGTGAAATTCAATAGAAGGCCTCTGACGGGAAAAAAAAGTCGCAAAGTAATATTTTAATATTTCATAGTTTTCATAATCTTCTTCAAGGGGACTTAAAGGTTTCATTCATATTATTTAAAAAATGTACTCTAGTGTATTCAAAATATTGTAACTATTCTTTATTTTATTATTAATACCAAACTATTTTCCATTTTACTTGATATTTTTTATTTCCTCTTATTGTGGTCCCCTCCTTTTCATATCGCCGAGGGCCACGCAAGGCCTGGATCCACCACTGGCTTCGATTCCCGGCTCTGCCACGAAATTCACAATGTTCGAGTAGATGAATCTGCATCTCTTTCTTTCCTGTTTATTCTACAGTTTGGTTTCAGTATACGGGAAGACGTCACGAACATCCAGTCCCCGAGCTATGGGAAGTAACCACTTTAGATTAAATTCCCCATGGCCCAGCCGGGATTTGAACCCGGGACTTTTCGGGCCAAAGCCTAGCACGCTAACCAATTAGCCTGAAGCCTGTGGAGTATATCTTCTCACTACACACCTTCAGGCAGCCTAACTTACGGAGCTGTATGCACCGTATGTGAAACACCTGTACATACAGTAGGTGCAGACTCCAAGCTGTTTACACGAACATGTGTGTACTTGAAATGGAACAGAACAAGCTCAGTATTGCCCTGACATGCTCGGGTGGCTTTAAGGACGAGCACTGGCGAGGATAATAAACTGTTTGTTGCGTATCTAGACGTAAAGAAATTTACGTTGATGGTGAGACGTGAACCCAGCTAAGTGTTTCCAGATCAGGTTACAGCTTCACTGCACCAATAAAATGGTGACCAGCTACATGAAACGTACAGCACGTTTTATACCATGATTCGCTCTCATTTCCTTGAGTACTTCTCTAATACCCTAAGGGCGGATAGAGGGAGTGCTTAGACGATCAGAAGAAGCGTGGTTCACCTTTAAGTTAAAAGATCTTACTCCTATTATTTAGGGATGTGCGCTAGTTGTTTGTTGTTTGATTTACCAGTCCGTATGCCACCTCCTAGGGTTCACGGGAAAATGTCGAGAGTCTGGTCCCATCGATCTCTATCTCTGCTAAGAAAATTAGTTGTAAACTGTGAGTATTTTTTTTTTACTAGGGACTGTGGAAAATCTTCAAAAGACACTTGTGAAGGGTTCGCACTTCACAGTAGTGTGGGATTCTTACCCACTAGAAACCACATCCCTTTTCCCACGATGCATTCATCATCCCGGAACCGCTCTCGCATTACTTCAGGGTGATGTCGTGCTAACTTAGCCTTTCAGACTTCTTCTTGCTTCATTTCATCTTAAGGGTGTTCGTACGCTTCCAGATCCCGCCTTTTCTGGCGAAGGACATCCTCCACATACACTGCTACATGATCCCATGATTGCTGGTTCCATAACATTACAGAAATAATATTATCTGGTGTCAGTTCTCCCAATTCAGTTTCCACATATTCTCTCTTTATCATCCAATAGCCGCACACGAAGAAGATGTGAAGTACATCATCGGTATCGTCACAATGTAAGCATGTTGCACCACTCGCTCCACTTACTCTATGCAGGGATTTCCGGAAATAACAGTGTCCTGTTAGAAATTGTGTGAGGTAATAATTGACTTCACCATGGACTCTTTCGACCCAGGTATCCAGGTGTGGTATCAGTCGCTTGGTCCTTTTACCACGAGGGTCACTTTCCCCTCTGAGTTGCCATCGCCTTATCCCTTGATTAAAGGCACGCTTCTTCGCACATTTCTTTCCCAGCTCTCCTTCGGTACGCCAGATTTCTTGTCGCTCCAATGCGAGAACTCCCGCATGAGAATAACCCACCTTCATTGGTAAGCAAACTGTCGATATTTATAAAATCCGAGTGCAGTTCGTCTCTGCTGCGGAAAAGCCAGGAGCTATCTTCATATTTATTATTTTAAACGCGTTTTATCTTCTATCTATATATATAAAGCACAAAGTTTGTCTGTCTGTCTGTCTGTCTGTCTGTCTGTCTGTTATGTATACAAATCTACACCGTTTCACCGATCTGAACCAAAATTTGTATACTTACCCTTTGGAACCCTGCGGGTAACCCTGTCAACATTAAATTTCGGACAGACCACCCCATGCCCTGCATTTAGGCCCTTTTGCACAAATCTACACCGTTTCACCGATCTGAACCAAAAGTTGTATATTTAACCTTTGGAACCCTGCGAGTAACACTGTCCACTTGAAATTTCGGACAGACCACCCCGTTCCCTGCATTTAGGCCCTTTGGTCCAAATCCACACCGTTTCACCGATCTCAACCAAAATTTGTATATTTACCCTTTGGAACCCTGCGAGTGACACTGACCATTTAAAATTTCGGACAGACCACCCCATTCCCTGCATTTAGGCCCTTCGTTCCAAATCCACACCGTTTCACCAATCAGAACCAAAATTCGTATTCTTACCCTTTGGTGCCCTGCGAGTAACACTGTCTGCTTGAAATTGCGGACAGACCACTCCATTCCCTGTATTTAGGTCCTTTGGCCCAAATCTACACCGTTTCACCGATCTCAACCAAAATTTGTATATTTACCCTTTGGAACACTGCGACTAACACTGTCTGCTTGAAATTGCGGAGAGGCTACTCCATCCCCTGCATTTAGGCCCTTTGGCACAAATCTACACCGTTTCACCGATCTGAACCAAACTTTGTATACTTACCCTTTGGAACCCTGCGAGTAACACTGTCCACTTAAAATTGCGGACAGATCACTCCATTCCCTGCATTTAGGCCCTTTGGCCCAAATCCACACCGTTTCACCGATCTCAACCAAAATTTGTATATTTACCCTTTGGAACACTGCGACTAACACTGTCTGCTTGAAATTGCGGAGAGGCTACTCCATCCCCTGCATTTAGGCACTTTGGCACAAATCGACACCGTTTCACCGATCAGAACCAATATTCGGAAAATTACCCTTTGTTACCCAGCGAGTAACACTGTCTGCTTGAAATTGCGGACAGACCACTCCATTCCCTGCATTTAGGCCCTTTGTCCCAAATCCTCACCGTTTCACCGATCTCAACCAAAATTTGTATATTTACCCTTTGGAACACTGCGACTAACACTGTCTGCTTGAAATTGCGGCGAGGCCACTCCATCCCTTGCATTTAGGCCCTTTGTCCCAAATCCTCACCCTTTCACCGATCTCAACCAAAATTTGTATATTTACCCTTTGGAACACTGCGACTAACACTGTCTGCTTGAGATTGCGGCGAGGCCACTCCGTGCCTTGCATTTAGGCTGTTTGCACAAATCTACACAGTTCCACCGATCTGACCCCAATTTTATATACTTACCCGTAGAACCCGACAAGTAACACTGTTCAATTTAAATTTCGGACAGACCACACTATTCCCTGCTTTTTGGCCCTTTGGCAGAAAACTACACCGTTTCACCGATCTCAACCAGATTTTACATAATTACCCTTTGGAACTCGACGAGTAACACTGTCCACTCGAAATTTCGGACAGACCACTCCATTCCACGCATTTAGGCCCTTTGGCACAAATCTACATCGTTCACCGATCGAAAACAAAATGTGTATACTTACCCTTTGGAACCCGATGAGTAACACTGTCCACTTTAAAATTTGGACAGGCCACTCCACTCTACATCGTTCACCGATCGAAAACAAAATGTGTATACTTACCCTTTGGAACCCGATGAGTAACACTGTCCACTTTAAAATTTGGACAGGCCACTCCATTCCCTGCATTTTGGCCCTTGGCACAAAAATACACCGTTTCACCGATGTCAACCAGATTTTACATAATTACCGTTTGGAAGTCGACGAGTAACACTGTCCACTCGAAATTTCGGACAGACCACTCCATTTCCCGCATTAAGGCCCTTTGGTACAAATCTACATCGTTCACCGATCGAAAACAAAGTGTGTATACTTACCCTTTGGAACCCGATGCGTAACACTGTCCACTTGAAATTTCTGACATACCACTCCATTCCCTGCATATAGCTCAGGAATTCCTCGGGGTTGCCAGCTTCCTAACTCACCAGTCATGAGCCCTTGAGGGTGTACCAGAAGTGGTGGGTCTACACACACCCTGCCTCTTTGAGGGCCTTGAGCAGAAGACAGGAGATATTATGAAAAGGAAAAGAAGGCAGACCTCTCGAAGAATGAGGGTATCAGGAAAGATGAGACAAAGCCAATTAAGGCGGGAAATTGAAAGACTCCCTAGCCCTCGGATACCCTAATACAGTCTGGGTCGGAAGAGAACAAGAGTTGACCAAGGGAGGCCGACAGGAAAGAGAACTGAAATGAGCCCGGCACCAGGAAGTAGAAGCGATGCCAGACCCAGCTGGGGTTCCGTGGTCGCCAACCCACGTCCCACAAGTTGTGAGACCCTGGGGGGGGGGTCAGTTGTGAGAATAGCTTGCTGATTCATCGCGAGGTGACTTGAGAGTACTTTCCAAAGCCCGCCGTGTTATCTCCTGCTGTATATGCTGATGCCAGCACAGGGCCGTTGCGAAACAGTGAGTGATTCCCGGTCAATCTGTATAGGACGGGGAACCCCGAACGTGTGTCATCATTTTTCGTCATAATCTGCGATCATCTCAGGTTCGTGCAGCTTGGACCTATATTCTTTGTCTTTGCCGAGCAGTACGCTCTTTCACTAGACGCATCCAGTACAGGCCTAAGCCAGAAAATAAGGTTGAGACTTTGGAAGACATCGAAGCTAGACACCTGAATTACCTATATCAGTTTTAAAATAACACCATGTTCGTTTAGTAGTCATTTTTTCATTACCTTATTATTATCATCATAAGTGCAAATGACCAAGATGTTACGCGCATCATACCAATAATCACCGCCGCATAAAGTCTTTCTCGACTGTGATTTTTAAAATATTTATTTTTGGTTGGTTGGTTCTTAAGTTTAGGGGCTGCGACAACGCGGTCATGTAGCCCCGTGTACTTTGGGTGTGTGTAGAATCTGTCTGATAACCGGTGTTAATTGTGATGACTGTATTAGTGTGTGTTATCTGTTTTTTAATTTAAGTACGAACTGCAACTTAGAATTCTTCAAATAGTTCGTACTTTTGCCGCCAAGCGCCACCGTCAACGACTACTAGGCCAAGTTCGGAACTTAGCTACTAGACGCCACTGCAGTCGGCTCTTGGCAACGGATGTAGACATCTATGAGCGTTGTTTACCTAACCAATTTAGCTTCACACAGGTGTAATTAGTGCAAGGTTCTTTAACATGCCATAAATCTGACACGGGACCGCCGGCTTTACTTCCCCTCCGAAGAAAGGCATACTGACGGATTTTTAACGCTCTTAAAATATCCGACGTCTTCGGCCGGGTTTGAACCCGCTATCTTGGGCATAGAAGCTCAGCATGCTACCAAATACGCCACCGTAGCCGCCATATAGTTATTATTATTACAGTACATTGTGTACATTATACGTTGAAGTGTCAATTCAATACCGGTAGTAGATTCCCTTATCATCCTCATCATAAGAGCAAATGACCTACAGTAGATGTTACGCCCATTACACCATTAATCACCACACTTAATAAGTCTTCCTCGCCTGTGAATTTTAAAATATGTATTTCTATTACGGTAGTTTGTAAGTTTGACGTGTCAATTCAACAGTAGTTTTTATTATCATCCTTATCAAAAGGGCAAATAACCTAGATATTACTCCCTCATTGTCTTTGGGGGCAAATGACTTAGATTTTAAGTCCATTATATTTCTAAGGAGACCTTAAAACATTATCATCATTCCACCGGGCGAAGCCGGGTACTACTGCTAGTAAGTAAATAAATATATTTCTGTTAACGTTTGAAGAAATGCTAGATTTTTCCTGTATTATTGAGAGGATTTGGAACATTTAGGTACAAATGGCACCTTCTAACTCCCTATGGCGTTCGAGCTTGAGGTTTGCGAAACATACACTTTAGCGATTTATATTTACGATGATAATAATAATATTATTAATTATTAATAATAATAATCGTATAGACACAGAAAAGGTCTTATGGAGTAACTTGAAACCAAAGGAAGAAAGAAAGAAAGAAAGAAAGATCTTACGGAAAATCTTGGGCCTAGTCAAGAAAAACGGTGATTACAGACGGAGGCACAACCATGTACCACCACACACGTCACCAGAATCACTGACGTGATGAGAAAGAGGAGGATTGTGTTCTATGGTCATTTAACAAGACTGAGCCCAATGCAATTGTCAAATAAAATCTTTACATAATTTCTGGGTAAGAAAACCAAGGGAGCGTGGTTCACAGAGGTAGAAAAGGATTTAAAAGGGGTGGGAATTACATACAACGATATTCAGTTGCGTATGCCCTTTAGGATGAAACTAAAAGAACACCTGAGTTTCCAGGAAAAGCCTAAACTATCACCAGGCAAGACGTGTACTGAAGCCAGGAAACAGCATCATCGAGAACACATGAGGCGTTACTGGGCGAATGTTAAAGCTCGAGGAAGAGAGCAGTTAAGGGGGCTGATACACCTGGAAATATGATTTTTTTAATTTTTTGTTTTTGATCTCGAATGAAAGAATAACCATTTCATTATCTAAATCTGAAGTTTTATAGCGAAATTTCCAATTTTGACCAAGATATTACGATTTAAACTGTCAGCTGAGTATTATGTGTAAGTGGAAATGTATATACAATGTTTAGAGTCAATTTCCCAAAAGTTTAATTTTTTCACACAAAAAACACAATAGCTCAAGAACTAATGGTCCAAAATGCATGCAATTTGGAATTCCGCTTGTTGGAACTATGTTATAGAGGTTGAACCTCAATTATTGAAGTCCTTTGAGAAATATGCTCAGTGCATCTAAAAAACCATGTGAAATTCTTAATTTTTTCAATATTCAAATGAAATACCTATAAAAGGGTAACTTATTCTTCCACCAAGTTCATATAGGTCTATCCTGGGTAATTTAGTGTTGTCTTTAAGTAAAAAAAAATGTTTATGCCAATCACATTGATAGTTTTCAAGAAATGATGTTTTTTGTAACATTCAAAAAATATTTTTAATATATTAATATGCTAATTTTATTACACTTTTGCATACTTAATTTTAAAAATGTATACATCAAATGAAAGCCCAGCATTTGTACTATAAGTGTACTAAGTTTAATTCAAATACCTGTTATGGTTCCATAGATATAGAGTAATTTACAAAATGCATGCATTCCAGGTGTATCATCCCCCTTAAATTAACGTGGTCCATAGCTGGCCAAAACGTCAAGAAGAAGAAGAAGAAGAGGAATCGTATGGACTCAGCTGCCTGTTGTAGATCTACTGAGTTGGAGCCATTGACGGTATCTACTCTTCAATTAATACGCTCTTGTCTCACACTGCCATCTAGCAATGGAACCAGAATTCTACTGGGTGACTTGTGGTTGAGACTAAATTTTTGTTTCTTAATTTGTGTAAGATTTCACAGCTGGTTGAATATTTTCAGAATGGCTTTTCGGGTTATTAGGCTATGCGTAACGTTGTTTGATATTTTTAGCGTAACACCAACAAGTGTGGTTGGTATTTTCAAAGATTGCTCACTGTATTTTAGCATATTTACATCACATGAATAAAGGAGATTTTAGTTGAAAATAAGCAGTAGAAAATGTGATAATAGGATATTCTTTGTGGAACTAGTTATTCACTTTCTAATGCATTTCAAGTGGCAACTGATTCCACCAAACTTCGATCTCTCAACATTGGGCACCACAGAAGGCAAGAACAGTGCAACACAGCCAGCCGAGGTCAGAAGGAAACAAGAGTCAACCAAAGGAGGGCGACAGTAAAGCTGAAAGACAAGAGCCAGCCTAAGGTGTGAAGAAGACCATAGTGTTTCTCTTCTTCTTGGGGTGGTCAGGGTTGTGTAAGGTGCATGTGAGGTACGTGTGAGGGTGCCGTGTTTGGTTTCCGAGACTCGTGTTAAATCGCTTTTCTATGGTTTAACCCCGGTACCAATCCACCACTGTTTTGAACTCCAATCACCCTGTTTAAGGCTGTCTGTTGGCGTATGATTTGGTTTGTGAGGGAACTGCGAAGGATTTTAAGGGAGCGACAGGTTCCACCTAGGATCGTGTTAAACCGATTTTCTTTGGTTTACCCCGATGCTGTCCTTTCGTTTGTGAACTGTAGTGTAAGCTTGTTGTTGTTCTTCTTCTTCATTTCCCGTTTCCAGTTCCCTGGGTCGGGTTGCGAATCAAGGAACTCCACAGTTGTCTATCCCTCCACCATTCATTTCCTTCTTTCAATACGTATTTTTCTTTTACTTCTCTTTTATCTATGCTTTCCTTCTCCGTAACTATCCACCTCTTTCTGGGCCTTCCTCGTGGTCTTCTTCCTGGTATTTTCTCCATAAATATTATTTTTGGTACTCTATATTCATCCATTCTCAACATATGTCCGTAGCACTTCAGCTTACTGGTCTCTGTCTTGTCTTGCAGTTTGGGGAACCCAGTTCTCTCCCTAATGTCCACATTTCTGATTTAATCCCACCGTGCCTTCCCAAATATTCATCTAAGGAACTTCATCTCGGCTGCTTGGATTCGGCTTTCATCGCGTTTTGTTGTGGTCCAAGTACCTGCTGCATATGTCAAAATTGGTGTGTAATACATTGAGAATAGAACTTTCTTGCATTTCTCTGGGACTTCCTGCTTCCATACTAAACCTCTCACACACTGGTAAAACCCATTAGCTTGTTGGATTCTCTTTCCAATTTCTTCATTTATTATATCATCTTCTGTGAGTATGCTCCCCAAATACTTATTTTACAATTTCCTATGGATTCCATTGACTTCAATGTTGTTATTGTGTTCTTTAAATATTCCCCGTGTGTAATGTTTGATAGCTTAGGGGGTGCGAGGGATTTGTGCTGTGTGTGAAGGGGGTTTCGAATATGGTTTTCGAGATCATGTTAATCCGTTTTTATCTGGTTTAACCCCGACGCCAATCCACCAATGATTTGAAGGGGGTGCTGTCTTGTTTGGTGTATGGACGCATGTAGGATATAAAATGGTAATCTGTTATGGTGTTCCTTGATTATTCGAGAGGTGGTTTATTGTACATACTTACACGGTGCCTCCACCAATGGTTTGAAGCAATGCCATACTCCGTAGTCACCAACTCACCACCCACTAGCTGTGATCCCTAGAGGACATTAAGATGACGTCCTTCCCCATGTCTGTGAGTAGCATAGTAGTGATGTATGAGGTCGACGACACAGAAATGTAATAATCTGCTGATGTATCTTGAGTGAGGGTAAGGGCACGCTATACTACCTGGCCGTTATCGCACCCCAGCATGCGTTCAGCCCGCTATGTATGACGCGCAAACACACTTGCACAAGATTCATAACCCTAACTTTGTCCAGGTCTCCTTGCTTTGGCGAACAGGGCACGGTCTAGTGTTATATTATTGCAGTAGTCACAGTAATACCAGGAAGTGTTATTCAAGACATAGATATACTGGATGTATAAAGAACTAGAGAGCTTTGAATAGCCCTCGTTAACATCAAGGGCAGCGTGGTGGCTCGGCGGTCAAGCTGTCGGCCTCTCACCAAGGTGGACTAGGTTTGATTCTCGATCAATGCATGTGGGATTTTCGAAGTGAAATGCCGTGTCCTGTGGTTCGGATTCCACGTAGAAAGGAGGTTTCGTAGCTCATGATCGCAAGATTGAGGGTCAAGTTAAACTACAATCTTCCTTTGTTAACGTCAGACTCTGAAGAGGCGAAATGGCGCAGTGATTAAGCTGCTTGCCCCTCACTTAAATGGACCGGGTTCCAATTCCGGTAATTGTATAGACTATTATGTTTTCGAGGTGAATGTCATATTACTAGGTTCGGATTCCTCGTAAATAGAGGTCCCATAGCTTTTTACCACTAGATTATTCTTATTTTAGAGGCGGAACAGCGAGGTCATCCGCCAGTCGCTGAATTAGGAGTTAGGCACAAATACAAGCTTCCTTTCTTTACTTTGTTAATGTTATAACGTTCATTTGAGGGGCATGTATATCGTGGTCATTTAGCCCCATGTACTTGGGTGTATGTGTGTATACGGAATCGTATTATATAATACGGTAAGGTGTATGTTTCACAAAACTCAAGCTCCTAAACCAGAGGGAGTTCGAAGGTGTGGTTTGTACCAAAATCTTCCAAATCGTCCCCAATTGTACAGGAAAAATCTTGCATTTCTTGAATAGTCAACGGAAATATATTTATTTGTTTTTAAAATGCTTTTAAACAAATATACAAGACGATAGTCCCTGGGCGAACTGTGTTACGTATAACCCGCATAGCACTAGAGCAGGACGGGTAGTCGTACATATGGGGCGCACACAGCCCTATATGCGAGAGTTCTCGCACGGGTCCGTTAGTTTACTTATAATTCGTGCTACCCTCCTGTAAGCTTATGTATCAGATATCCTGAATCTACCAAGCTCTCAGTTTCAAACAGCAAAGTCAGTGTAAAGCGATGTAGGGAGAGTTTCGTCGCTACACTTACTTCTTCCCCACAGAATATTGTACATCGCAACTGAAAACTCACTTCATTGACTTTTCTACACCTCGACTCTATTTTCTTTCCAATGCTACCATCCTGAGAGAATACACAGCCCAAGTACTTACTGTAGAATGTTCCACTTGTTCCAATTTAATTCCTCTTATCTGGCATTCAATTTTCTTGCGTTTCTTCCCTACCGACACAACCTTCGTCTTTGAAATGTTGATCTTCATCGGGGGTGGATCTAGGGGAGGGCGAGGAGGGCGACCGCCCAGGGCCCCGCGGTCCGGGAGGCCCCGCGCCATGGGTTTTTTAAAATTTATTTAATTAATCTATATATTTAAAACAGTAAGGTGATTTTTGTTACCACGAGATTGAGAGAACGACAGAACCGATTTACTTCGTAGAGCACTCTAACGAAAGCTCTTGGCCTCTAGATTTGCAGAGTGTCTATAAAATAAACAAATATATTACGGTATATTTTTGAATTAATATAGAAAATAGCAGAATTCTTGACCCTCACGCATGCGCACAATCCGCCTGGGGTCATGACAAAATGGCGGTGAGAAGTCCATTAAAATGTAAGTTATTTAATAAGCTTGCATGTAATTGAAAACATACATTAACCAAGTTCTGACAATAAAATATAATAACAGTATGAACGTATACGAATGTGCAACATTGATTTATTTGGATAATGAAATGGATTATTTCCTTCAGACAGCGGCTTTTAATGATAAAGAACGGCTGCGTATGCTGCTGACCAAGAGTGCACGGGTAGCGATGTGGTTAAGGCGACAGACTGTGGTTCCAATGTTCACCGGTTCGATCCCAGCCCTCGCCGATGTATTATTATTTTTTTTTACCACTGAAATATTGTTTAATCAAGGAATATTAGTAAGGTTTTATGTCTGTTAAAGATACATATTTCTACATTCCCTCTCGGTATATTTTTGAATTAATATAGAAAATAGCAGAATTCTTTGCCCTCACGCATGCGCACAATCCGCCTGAGGTCATGACAAAATGGCGGTAAGAATTCCATTAAAATGTAAGTTATTTAATAAGCTTCCATGTAATTGAAAACATACATTAACCAAGTTCTGGCAATAAAATATAATAACAGTATGAACGTATACGAATGTGCAACATTGATTTATTTGGATAATGAAATGGATTATTTCCTTCAGACAGCAGCTTTTGAAGATAATGAATGGCTGCATCTACTGCTGAACAAGATAGCTCGAGTAGCTATATGGTTAAGGCGACAGACTGTGATTCCTAGGTTCGCCGGTTCGATCCCACCCCTCGCCAACATACGTTTTTTTTTTTTTACCATTGAAATATTGTTTAATCAAGGAGTATTAGTAAGGTTTTATGTCTGTAAAAGATACATATTTCTACATTCCCTCTCAATACGTTTTATTTCCGTTTTACCATTGCATTACAGCATGTGATATAAAGAGCAAACTGTTGTCCTCAGTACGCCGTTTAAGTATCTGCAATCAGTTCCTATAACTGACAACAGATGGCAGTACATCGCCCATATAGTTCCTGTAACTGACAGCAGATGGCAGCACAATTGCATCGATATATTTAAAACCCAAGACATGGCACGTTTGCACGTGATGGAGAATTATAAAGGAGGGGAATATTTAAGAAGGGAAATTTTGAGGAACATTAACCGACAGTTGAATGTGTAGGCTATGTTGTTTATGTACCTTAATATTGCAATTTCTTCCCAATGCTTCGGTGGTCAAGTTATTAGCGTCCTAGACTAAACGTTATAATTATGCATCGTCGATATACTCTTAAATTATTAAAGAAAAAAGTAGTTTTCCAGGCACTCGCGCGTGTCCACAATTGCTTTCGCCATAAGAGACACTTTGCAAACATAATTCGTTTGAAGGGCTCCGACATTGTGGTCACTCAGCCCCGTGTACTTGGGTGTGTATGTTTGAAATTTTCTCTCATAACCTGTGTTATTGTGATGGCTGCATTACTGTGTGTATTTGTAATTAAGGTGGTAAATGGCAAGGAGACGGCCAAGGCCTTAAGTTAGGAACCATCCCGGTATTTGCCTTAAGTGGAAGTGGGAAACCACGGAAAACCACATCCAAGATTGTCGAGGTGGGAATTAAACCTTCCTCTTCTTAGATATACCTCAAGAGACTGAATGTGCCCCGTTTTTGCCTTCAGACCAGAATTCAATTTCTTGGCAGAGCAGGAAATGTAACCCGGGTCTCCGGGGCGATAGACAAGAATAGGTGGGCCTCCATGTGTTAATACGATTTTTGACATGCACGGGACATATAATTCAAAGACTGCCTCCATTAGGGTGACTGCCGAAGTGAGTATTGAGTATAGGCCTATGGTCGTTCCAGTAGTTGGCGAAGTGATTCTATGTTCCCCTGCAAAATGTACTGTCATAACCTATAACAGGTGATGGAAATTGCTTATTTAGAGCAGTTTCGTACTGTTTATAACAAAATGAAGAACGTCATTCTGAGCTGCGTTTTCAAGCTATCGCAAAAAATTTCGCTGGCAGGAACAATTATAAGGAATTTATTTTAAGCGATCAGTCTCATCGCATTCTCCTCACCAATAACTTGAGTATGAAAGTCTCTGGACGGTCATGTTGAACTTCATTGTATAAGACAATTGTTTAATGATTATTTGTTTAGAGTACTGAGTCTAACTACGCAGTTGATGTCGGCAATGGAAGTATTATTTGCCATGTAATATTTAGCGGCTCCGTTATTGCAGGACACTATAGTGTTATCGAATAATACGAAGCCACATTTAAAATCCAATATAAATAGGCCATTTCAGAAACAATTCCAGATATTATGCAGTACAGTGTACTGTAAGGTCTTTGACGATCAAATGTAAATATTGTTCTACATTGTATTTCTCTTGCGTAAAATCTACGCGTGGTTATTTTGGTATTTACTGTTGTGAGGGTGAAATTGATCTGCTGGAATATAAAATATTTGCCAAGCAGCAACAATGTAATGATATTAATTTAAAAGTCATTGAACTTATATCCAGTAGTTCAAACACACACAGCGTTAACAGATTGGATACTGAAGATTAAAGCCACTTCATTTCCCTATTATTGAATTTTTCAATTCCTTGGAATTAAGTGATTCGCCTCCACATACTCCGAACGTTTGAGCCATAGTTATGCTCCTTAGAAATCTGAACGTTTCCCAAGGACTCATATATGGTAATATATTAATTGTAAGAAATATGTAAGAAATTGCTTGGATTCGGATATAATAGGTGCAGTAATATTAGGCAGAGAGCTCAAATCCTACTACTTGATTTAACACCTTCCGATAAAACACTTGCAGGTACAGTACATTTTCTTTTAATAGGCAACAATGTCCTATTCGCTCGGCCTACTTTATCACAATCAATCAAGCTCAAGGAGAAACTCTTGAACGTATTGGGCTATTTACCTCATCACGTTTTAAGTCATGACCAGCAGGATAGTGAAGGTACAAAAAAGGTCCTGTATGGGATGGTAAAGTATAAGAGGCAGAAGGATCCTACGGATTATGTCAGAATGGTGAATAAAAGGGGACAAGGGATAGAAAATAGGGAAGAACTGAAGAAAATGTGGAAAGAATATTTTGAAGAACTCCTGAACCCAAATGGAAACCACGGCGAGGAAGAAGAAATCGGGGAAGAGGTACAGTAGATGAACTGCAAACCGAAAACGACTTAACATGGAAAGAAGTGGAAGATGCAGTGAGGAAGATGTAAGGAGGGAAGGCACCGGGTGTGGATGAGTTGAGTGAGGAGATGGTGAGTGCAGCAGGAGAGGTGGGGATACAATGGTTGTACCGAGTGATGAAGGCAGCATGGAAGGAAAGGAAGACCCCAGAGGACTGGGAAAAGGGAATAATTTTCCCAATCTTCAAGAAAGGTAGTAGAACAGAATGCAGATACTATCGGGGAATAACACTGATGAGTCATTGTGCAAAGATGTTTGAGAAAGTTTTAGAAAGGAGAATTAGGACAAGGATAGAAGGAGGGATGAGGGAAGAACAACATGGCTTCAGAGCAGGAAGGTCCACAGTGGATTTGATTTTTGCTGTAAGTCAGTTACAAGAACAGCACTATGAGTATGGAACAGATCTACAGATGGCCTTCCTGGACATTGAGAGAGCATATGACAGTGTATGCAGAAACAAAGTATGGAAGTCCCTGGAGGATAGAGGAGTAGAAAAATGGACTATAAGGAGGATAAAAGAGATGTACAAGGGAAGCGTGAGCTGTGTGAAAGTGGGAGGAGAGAGATCGGACTGGGTGGAACAGAGAAACAGCCTGAAACAAAGAAGTGCACTGTCACCGTTACTTTTCATTGTGGTGATGGATGACATAATGACCCGAGCGGCACAAGTAATTGGGGAAGGAAAGATGAAAGCAATGGTGTTTGCGGATGATTTGATGATTGTGGAAACAAGGAGGAGGAGGTACAGGAACAGTTGGACGTGTGGGAAGGAATAATACAAGGATATGGAATGAAATTTAGCATAAATAAGAGTGAGATGGTGATCACAACAAGGAAGAAGGAAATGACCACAACGGGAATAACAATTGGTGGGGAACAGCTGAAGAAAGTGGAGAGTTTCAAGTATCTGGGAAGCCTGATACAAGAGAATGGAAGAAACGGTAGAGAAATAAATGAGCGGGGGAGCCAGGCAAAAGCATTCCGGAGGAGTGTGAGAAGCATGTTATGGAGCAGGGATGTCCCTCAGAACAGCAAGTAGATCATATATCGTACTATGTCCCTATCCTGACGTATGCCTCGGAGACCTGGGTTATGAAAGGAAGGGAGAAGAGCAAAATACAGGCCAGTGAGATGAGGTTCTTGAGAAGCAGTATTGGAGCTACAAAGAGGGACAGAATAAGAGATGAGAGGACCAGAGAATTAATGAAGGAGGAACCATTACAGGATGGTATAGAGAAATCTAGACTTAGATGGTATGGACATGTAAACCGAATGGAGGAGAAGAGGATACCCAGGAGGATACACGAGACGAAGTGGGAAGGAAAGAGACCAAGAGGGAGACCGAGAGACAGGTGGCTGAAGGGGGTGGAAGAAAGCGTGAAGAAGAGAGGAGAAGACTGGACAAGGGTGGAGGCTGAGAGATGGTGGGGAGACAGAAGACGTTGGAGAGGCTTGTGTTCCAAACAGACCCGGCCAGTGGCTGGAAACTGTGCAAGATGATGATGACCTCATCACGTTTTCAGTCATGACCAGCAATATGTTGCAATGCTGAGAGTGCTATCTTTTGACGCCCTTAAAGTTGCAATAGTGCTAAAAAGTAATCGTACAAAGAATGTAACTTATATAAGAAGCTTCTTCAGTAAATTTGTTTTCCATTGTCCGTCATGTTTTGACGGGTTTCATCTAGTCTATATATTTAAAACACTAAGGCGATTTTTGTTACATCGAGAATGAGATAACGTCTCAACCGATTGGCTTCGTAATGCATTCTAACGAGAGCTCTTGGCATGTAGATTTGCCGAGTGTCTTTAAAATAAACAAATATGTTACAGAATATTTTTAAATTAATAAACAAAAATTCAGAAATCTTGCCTATCACGCATGCGCACAATCACCTTGACTTATGACAGTCATGGCGGTTACAAGTCCATCGCGTTTTAATTTCATGTTTATGTATAAGAATTATAATGGAAGGGAACATTGCTTATTACGTTTTCATGACATACACTGGAATTACCAGACAGAAAATGCTGAAAAACGTAAACCGACATCAAATTTTGAGTGTGCTTGATGTTTAACTCCCTTAATATTGAGCATCATTACCAGTGGTTTGGTAGCTCAGGTGGTTACGCCGTTCTCTCTTAATTTATGCATCACCCAATGTAAGGGGTTCGAATCCCCCCTCCGGCATGTTTTTTTTTATTTCCGTATTTTCCTTTCTTGCAATTGCTATTATATTGCCTAAACATATTTAACTCTTGGCATTCCCATATGTTACAGAATATTTTTAAATTAATAAACAAAAATTCAGAAATCTTGCCTATCACGCATGCGCACAATCGCCTTGCCTTATGACAGTCATGGCGGTTACAAGTCCATCGCGTTTTAATTTCATGTTTATGTATAAGAATTATAATGGAAGGGAACATTGCTTATTACGTTATCATGACATACACTGGAATTACCAGTCAGAAAATGCTGAAAAACGTAAACTGACATCAAATTTTGAGTGTGCTTGATGTTTAACTCCCTTAATATTGCGCGTCGTAACCAATGGTTCGGTAGCTCAGGTGGTTACGCCGTTCTCTCTGAATTTATGCATCACCCAATGTAAGGGGTTCGAATCCCCCCTCCGGCATGTTTTTTTTATTTCCGTATTTTCCTTTCTTGCAATTGCTATTATATTGCCAAAACATATTTAACTCTTGGCATTCCCGTAACTAAGGAATTCTACGTTCCCATCTCAATTTAACTTAAAACGCTATGGTAATTTCATTGAAAAGCTTTATAAGTTCCAACATTCGAGAGATTACATTTGCAATAACGGTAGGCTATTTATCTTTATTGCTACAGAAGTTTTGGCATATTTTTGCACATGGGATAACTGTGAATCAAGGATTGTACGAATTCCAACACATTACGAAGAATATATGCAGTGAATCCACCCGAGTGTCTTCAAATCGAGCCATGTGCTACGTAACTCATTTGTTTTCCTCAGTTCTTTCTTTGCCTTATAAACATACAAGGCATGTCCAAAATGTTGTTACATGAAATTCCACTAATGAATTGTACCTTTACCAGTTATACGGCAATAATACAGTAGGCCTACGTTGAAATTCTGATACCGGTATTACAAAATGTAGGCCTACTTTTGATTAGATTGTTATCCAAATTAACTTCTATATTTCAGTAGCAGATGCCGCTGCAGTCGAATGTTGGAACCGCCATTTGTATTGTGTTTCCGATCTTTCTGTTATATAGTCTTTGGTGGTCTGTTATAGTCTTTGGTGGTGAGTCGTTTTCTGTCGAGAATACATATCGCAGCTTCTACGAATTGTTAAACCTTTCATTGTATATACCATAACTACCACTAGAAAGTGACTACGCAGAATTACTGGGCCGGTTTGTCTCGATAATTCATTGCCAGCTTTAAGAGTGGGCTTCCCTGTGTAAATACGACTCTTGACACGTACAGGAAATATAATTGTAAAACTGGCTCCATTATTAAGGTGACTGGCGAAGTGGTTCTATGCTCCTCTTCATAATTTACTGTCATGGATATCCGAAGAATTGTACCAATAACAGGTGACGGAAATTGCTTATTTAGAGCAGTTTCGTACTGTTTTGTATCGAAACGAAGAACGTCATAGCGAGTTGCGTTTGCAAACTGTTACAAAAATGATTGCTTACTGGAATATTTATAAGGATTTTATTATTGGCGATGAGTCTTATCGCCTTCCCCTCAACAACCAACTTGAGTATGAAAATCTTATGTCTCTGAACGGTGAATATGCTGGTCATGTTGAACTCCATGGTATAAGCCAATTGTGTAATGATTATTTGTTTAGAGTGCATAACGATGAGACTAACCACGTTGTAGATTATGGCAATGGAAGTGTTATTTGTCATTTATTGTTTAGCGGCTCCGTTGATGCAGGACACTATAGTGTGATCGAATACGACATTAATTTGGGGATAAATCCTACTGTAAATAGACGCATTCGACGAAAAAGAACATTAACCGGTCGTGTGGAAACTACAAATAGACGCAAAACAATGAGAAATCGGAGAAAAGGTGAAACCACTTTTAATATAAAATATAAATCTGCCATTTCAGAAACAATGCCAGATATTATGCCGTACAGCGTTGGGTCCTTGACGAACGAATGTAAACATTGTTCTGCATTGTTCTTCTCTTGCGAAAAAACTACGCTTGGTTACTTCGGCCTTTGCTGTTGCAATGGTAAAATTAATCTGCCGGAATATAAACTACTTGACAGGCTTAAACCATTTTTCACTGGAAATCATGATACCTCAAGGAACTTCAGAGAGAATATTCGGCAGTACAACAATTCTATGTCCTTCGTTTCCTTTGGTGCCAATGTTACCGTACCACCTGAACACGGTCTATATTGTTTTAAAATTTCAGGAATTGTACATCATCGCATTTCTTCCATATATTCCAAAAATATAAGCGACAGTTGTTACGGCCAATTGTATGTATTAGACTGCTCAGAAGCTAATCAAATCAGATTAGCAAATCGAGCGAATTCTTGCATCAGGGAGGGTACACTTCATATTATAAATAATATTTTGCAAGAGCATAACCCTTGCATTCAACTGTATAAGACAATGCATTAAAAAATATGCGAAGAAAATGAACTGGCTTGAAGAGAAAAACGTCAACCGTTAGATTTGGTCATGCGCTTTTACCATGAACCTCAAGAAGATCCTAGACGTTACAATAACCCAGCTTTCTCAGAGATTGCAGCTATTTTTGAAACAACTGACGGCGCTCCGGCTTCACACCGCCACATAGCCGTATTTTCTAATCAGGGAGTTTTAAAGGAAATTGATGTTGACAGCATGCATTGTGATCCATTAACTTACGTTTTAATCTGGCCTTGCGGAGAAACAGGGTGGCATATTTCACTGCCAACAGGAGGGAACCGTAAGACGAACGTTAGGCAAAATATGACAATGCGTGAATATATTTTGTATAGGCTGTCGATTCGAGGTTGTCCTCCCGCAGGAGGTTTCAACCCTTTACTTAATGCAGGTAAACTTACCCAACAATTAATAGTTGACTATTATTGTCGAATAGAAGGAGATAGACTAAAATATATTCGCAATCAACAAACGAAATTGCGTGTCGATACCTACGTTGGTCTTGCTGATGCTTTACACTTTAGAGCTGAAAATGAAAGTTTAAGAGCTGGTCGCATAGTTATTTTGCCTTCTACTTTTATTGGTAGACCCCGAAATATGTTGCAAAATTATCAGGATGCAATGGCAATTGTGAGAAAATTTGGCAAGCCAGACCTCTTCATAACTTTCACTTGCAACCCATCATGGCCTGAAATTACTACTAGCCTCCAACCTTATGAAAATGCAAACAATAGACCTGATGTCGTTGTTCGCGTTTTTCATGCGAAAGTGAAGGAACTCTTGCGTTTAATAAATCAAAAGCAAATATTTGGCGAGGTACAAACTTTCTTATACACGGTTGAGTTCCAGAAGCGAGGTTTACCTCATATACACTTACTGGTTTGTCTTCGAGATAGTTGTAAATTACGAGAAATCTATGATATTGATATGACAGTTTCTGCAGAAATACCAGATCCTTCCAATACAACATTGTACAACTTAGTAAAGACACACATGGTACATGGACCTTGCGGCCTTCTGAATCCCAATTCAATTTGCATGAAGGATGGAAGATGTAAGAAGGGTTTTCCGAAAGACTTTGTGCCAGAAACTAAAGAGAATGTGAACGGCTATCCACTTTACCGTAGGCGACAGAATGGAAGATCATATACTAAACGAGTACAAGGCGCCAATGTTGAAATCGACAATCGCTTCATTGTTCCATACAATCGATATTTATTGATGTACTTTCAGGCCCATATTAACGTCGAAATCTGTGCAAGTGTACACAGCATCAAATACATACATAACTATGTTTATAAGGGGCATGATTGCGCTAACTTGAAAATCACGGCAAACGATGGAATGCTACAACATGACGAAGTTTCTATGTATTTGAAAGCTAGATATGTTGGGTCAAGTGAGGCTGCATACAGGATTTTTGGTTACAACATGCACGAACAGTCCCACATTATTGCCCGGTTACCTGTCCATTTACCAGACCAACAAGATGTATTTTTTCATGCCGATAATGCTCCCAAAGCATTAATACGGGCTCAGTTAAAAAGTACACAACTCACTGCATGGTTTCAGCTGAACCAAAATCCAACAACTAGGAGTGCATATATTTATCCTGAAACACCCGTTCATTATGTATGGGATAAATGCAAATGCATTTGGAAAAAACGACTTAGATTCGAAAAGGTAATAGGTCGGATGTACAATGTTTCTCCATCTGAATCAGATACCATCTGCGCTTACTTTTACTTCACATAGTAGGTGCCACAAGCTTTGAGGATCTCCGAACATACCAAGGTGTTACCTGCCCAACATATAAGGATATGGCAATTAAACTTGGTTTGCTTATCGATGATTCAGAATGGCAACGCTGTTTGATGGAAGCATCGGTTTTCCAAATGCCCTTTCAACTGAGACAGTTATTCGCTTACATATGCATATTTCATCAACCTTGCAATGCCAGTCACTTATGGGACATGCACAAAAACTCTCTCTGTGAAGATTATTTAAAGTCTGAAGATGAAAATACAGCTTATCAACTATCTCTCAGAGATATTAATAAAACTCTGCAATTGCATGGTTTCTCTCTGCCAACATTTAACTTGCCTGTTGGTACTGACACACACTCAAACGATCAAACTACTAATGAGCCAGTGTTCCCTTTTGATTTGGCTGACCTGATGTCCTTAGCAAACCAGGAACAACTTTCAATTATTAATGAAATCACTAGCGTTCTTCAAAATAACAACTCAACTGTCACGAACGCATTCTTTATTGACGGTGCTGGGGGCACAGGAAAAACATTTATTTACCGATGCTTAATACAAAAGTTCTGGAGTTTAGGGCTTCATGTTATATCAGTAGCATGGACCGGAATAGCCGCTGTTTTGCTACCCAACGGTCGAACAGTACACAGTACATTCAAAATTCCTCTAAATTTAAATGAGAGTTCAGTGTCTGGATTAAAATTAAATTCCAAAGCAGCTGATGATATTCGATTAGCACGGCTCATAATATGGGATGAAGCCCCAATGGCAAATATTCATTCATTAATGTGTGTGAATCGTCTTCTAAAAGATATTATGGGTAATGACATTCCATTTGGTGGGAAAATTACTGTTCTTGGAGGAGACTTTAGGCAGGTTTTGCCTGTTGTTCCGCACGCTTCTCGCCAAACAATTATTCAAAACTCTATTAAATACTCTCCTCTCTGGCCCTTCTTCAAAATACGCTGCTTATATAAAAACATGCGGTTGAAACCAGAAGAAATTGAATTTTCTGATTTTTTGTTACAAATTGGTAACGGTGACTACCCCTCTGTAGTTGGTGAGGAATCAAATGTTATTGAACTACCACCCAGAATTTTAGCGCATGATGACATCGTGACTGAGATTTACGGCGAAACATTCATTTCTACGAAAGATATAATCAATTTCTCGAAAGTATGCATTCTAACACCAAAAAATGAACACTGTAATGAAATTAATTTGAAAGTCATCGAACTTATACCCGGTAGTTCAAAAACATACACCAGCGTTAACAGATTAATTACTGAAGATGAAAGCCAGCTACTTCAATTTCCTACAGAATTCTTGAATTCCTTGGAATTAAGTGGTTTGCCTCCACATATTCTTACTCTAAAAGTTGGAGCCATAGTTATGCTCCTCAGAAATCTGAACGTTTCCCAAGGGCTCCTGAACGGAACCAGATTATTTGTAAAGAATATGTATGAAAATTGCTTGGATTTGGAAATAATCAGCGGAGATAAAATTGGGCAGAGAGCTCTAATCCCTCGAGTTGATTTAACACCATCCGGCAAAACCCTTCCATTTTCTTTTAAGAGACGTCAATTTCCAATTCGCTTGGCATTCTGTATCACAATTAATAAAGCTCAAGGGGAAACACTCGAACGTGTAGGTCTCTATTTACCTCAGCAAGTTTTCAGTCATGGCCAGTTATATGTTGCAATGTCAAGAGTGCGATCTTTCGACGCCCTATTACTTAATAGTGGGCTTCCCTATGTTAATGCGTTTTTCGACATGCAATGGACATATAATTCTAAAACTGCCTCCTTTACGGTGGCTGGCAAAGAGTCAGTGCTCATCCTGTAATTGGTGAAGTGATTCTATGCTCCCCTGCATAGTTTGCTGTTAAAGAAACCCAAAGGATTGAACCTATAACAGGCGATAGAAATTGCTTATTTCGAGAAGTTTCGTGCTGTTTATATCAAAATGAAGAACATCGCCCTGAGCTTCATTTGCAAACTATTGCAAACATTGTTGCTGACAAGGATAATTTTAAGGATTTTATTATTGGCGATCAGCCTCATCGCGTTCTCCTCAGCAACCAACTTAGTATGAAAGTCTCTGAACGGTGAATACACTGATCATGTTGAACTTCATTGTATAAGCCAATTGTTCATTGATTTTATTTGTTTAGAGTACATAACAATGAGTCTAACCACACTGTTGTTTTTGCAAGGGGAGTATTATTTGGCATTTAATATTTAGCGGCTCCATTGATGCAGGGCACTATAGTGTTATCGAATAAGACGTTAATTTTGGGAGAAATACTACTATAAAACCCCGTTCGACGACGAAAAGGAACATTGTCCGGTCGTATGTTAACTGCAAATTGACGCAATAAAGTGAGAAATCGGACAAAATACGAAGCCACTTTAAAAATCCAATATAAATATGCCATAAAAATACTCCCATTTTCTTTTAAGAGCCACCAATTTCCAATCGCTTGGCATAATTTATCACAATCAATAAAGCTCAAGGGGAAGCTATGGAACGTGTAGGTCACTATTTGCCTCATCAAGTTTTCAGTCATGGGCAGTTATATGTTGCAAAGTCGTCTTTCTCTGTAATCATACAAATAATGCATATAAGAAAATCCTTCCGTAAATATTTTCCCAATGACCGTCATGTTTTGACGGGTTTCAACTAGTCTATATATTTAAAACAGTAAGGTGATTTTTGTTACCCCGAGTTTGAGAGAACGACAGAACCGATTTACTTCGTAGAACACTCTAACGAAAGCTATTGGCCTCTAGATTTGCAGAGTGTCTCTAAAATAAACAAATATATTACGGTATATTTTTGAATTAATATAGAAAATAGCAGAATTCTTTCCCCTCACGCATGCGCACAATCCGCCTGGGGTCATGACAAAATGGCGGTGAGAAGTCCATCTATATATTTAAAACAGTAAGGTGATTTTTGTTACCACGAGATTGAGAGAACGACAGAACCGATTTACTTCGTAGAGCACTCTAACGAAAGCTCTTGGCCTCTAGATTTGCAGAGTGTCTATAAAATAAACAAATATATTACGGTATATTTTTGAATTAATATAGAAAATAGCAGAATTCTTGACCCTCACGCATGCGCACAATCCGCCTGGGGTCATGACAAAATGGCGGTGAGAAGTCCATTAAAATGTAAGTTATTTAATAAGCTTGCATGTAATTGAAAACATACATTAACCAAGTTCTGACAATAAAATATAATAACAGTATGAACGTATACGAGATTTATTTGGATAATGAAATGGATTATTTCCTTCAGACAGCAGCTTTTGAAGATAATGAATGGCTGCGTCTGCTACTCATCAAGATTTCGCGAGTAGCTATGTGGTTAAGGCGACAGACTGTGGTACCTAGGTTCGCCGGTTCGTTCCCAGCCCGCGCCGATATTTGTACTTTTTTTTTTACCATTGAAATATTGTTTAATCAAGGAGTATTAGTAAGGTTTTATGTCTGTAAAAGATACATATTTCTACATTCCCTCTCAATACGTTTTATTTCCGTTTTACTATTGCATTACAGCATGTGATCAAAAGAGCAAACTGTTGTCCTCAGTACGCCGTTTAAATATCTGCAATCAGTTCCTATAACTGACAACAGATGGCAGTACATCTCCCATATAGTTCCAGTAACTGACAGCAGATGGCAGCACCATTGCATCGATATATTTAAAACCCAAGACATGGCATGTTTTCACGTGATGGAGAATTATAAAGGAGGGGAATATTTAAGAAGGGAAATTTTGAGGAACATTAACCGACAGTTGAATGTGTAGGCTATGTTGTTTATGTACCTTAATATTGCAATTTCTTCCCAATGCTTCGGTGGTCAAGTTATTAGCGTCCTAGACTAAAAGTTATAATTATGCATCGTCGATATACTCTTAAATTATTGAAGAAAAAAGTAGTTTTCCAGGCACTCACGCGTGTCCACAATTGCTTTCGCCATGAGAGACACTTGGCAAACATAATTCGTTTGAAGGGCTCCGACATCGTGGTCACTCAGCCCCGTGTACTTGGGTGTGTATGTGTGAAATTTTCTCTCATAACCTGTGTTATTGTGATGGCTGCATTACTGTGTGTATTTGTAATTACGGTGGTAAATGGCAAGGAGACGGCCAAGGCCTTAAATTAGGAACCACCCCAGTATTTGCCTTAAGTGGAAGTGGAAACCACGGAAAACCACATCCAAGATTGTCGAGGTGGGAATTAAACCTTCCTCTTCCTAGTTATACCTCAAGAGACTGAATGTGCCCCGTTTTTGCCCTCAGACCAGAATTAAATTTCTTGGCAGAGCAGGAAATGTACCCGGGTCTCCGGGGCGATAGACAAGAATAGGTGGGCCTCCATGTGTTAATACGATTTTTGACATACACGGGACATAGAATTCAAAAACTGCCTCCATTAGGGTGACTGCCGAAGTGAGTATTGAGTATAGGCCTATGGTCGTTCCAGTAATTGGCGAAGTGATTCTATGTTCCCCTGCAAAATGTACTGCCATAACCTATAACAAGTGATGGAAATTGCTTATTTAGAGCAGTTTCGTACTGTTTATAACAAAATGAAGAACGTCATTCTGAGCTGCGTTTTCAAGCTATTGCAAAAAATTTCGCTGGCAGGAACAATTATAAGGGATTAATTTTAAGCGATTAGTCTCATCGCATTCTCCTCACCAACCAACTTGAGTATGAAAGTCTCTGGACGGTCATGTTGAACTTCATTGTATAAGACAATTGTTTAATGATTATTTGTTTAGAGTACTGAGTCTAACTACGCAGTTGTTTTCGGCAATGGAAGTATTATTTGCCATTTAATATTTAGCGTCTCGGTTATTGCAGGACACTACAGTGTTATCGAATAATACGAAGCCACATTTAAAATCCAATATAAATAGGCCATTTCAGAAACAATTCCAGATATTATGCTGTACACTGTAAGGTCTTTGACGATCTATGCGTGGTTACTTTGGTCTTTACTGTTGTGAGGGTAAAATTGATCTGCTGGAATATAAAATATTTGCCAAGCTGCAACAATGTAATGATATTAATTTAAAAGTCATTGAACTTCTATCCAGTAGTTCAAACACATACATCAGCGTTAACAGATTGGATACTGAAGATGAAAGCCAGTTACTTCATTTCCCTATAATTGAATTTTTCAATACCTTGGAATTAAGTGATTCGCCTCCACATACTCCGAACGTTTGAGCCATAGTTATGCTCCTTAGAAATCTGAACGTTTCCCAAGGACTCAAATATGGTAATATATTAATTGTAAGAAATATGTAAGAAATTGCTTGGATTCGGATATAATAGGTGCAGTAATATTAGGCAGAGAGCTCAAATCCTACGACTTGATTTAACACCTTCTGATAAAACACTTGCAGTTACAGTACATTTTCTTTTAATAGGCAACAATGCCCTATTCGCTCGGCCTACTTCATCACAATCAATCAAGCTCAAGGAGAAACTCTTTAACGTATTGTGCTATTTACCTCATCACGTTTTAAGTCATGACCAGCAGGATAGTGAAGGTACAAAAAAGGTCCTGTATGGGATGGTAAAGAATAAGAGGCGGAAGGATCCTACGGATTATGTTAGAATAGTGAACAAAAGGGGACAAGATATAGAAAATAGGGAAGAACTGAAGAAAATGTGGAAAGAATATTTTGAAGAACTCCTGAACCCAAATGGAAGCCACGGCGGGGAGGAAGAAATCGGGGAAGAGGTACAGTAGATGAACTGCAAACAGAAAAGGACTTAACATGGAAAGAAGTGGAAGATTCAGTGAGGAAGATGAAAGGAGGAAAGGCACCGGGTGTGGATGAGTTGATTGTGGAGATGGGGAGAGCAGCAGGAGAGGTGGGGTTACAATGGTTGTACCGAGTGATGAAGACAGCATGGAAGGAAAGGAAGACCCCAGAGGACTGGAAAAAGGGAATAATTGTCCCGATCTTCAAGAAAGGTAGTAGAACAGAATGCAGAAACTATCGGGGAATAACACTGATGACTCATTGTGCAAAGATGTTTGAGAAAGTTTGGAAAGGAGAATTAGGACAAGGATAGAAGGAGGGATGAGGGAAGAACAACATGGCTTCAGAGCAGGAAGGTCCACAGTGGATTTGATTTTTGCTGTAAGGCAGTTACAAGAACAGCACTATGAGTATGGAACAGATCTACTGATGGCCTTCCTGGACATTGAGAAAGCATATGACAGTGTATGCAGAAACAAAGTATGGAAGTCCCTGGAGGATAGAGGAATAGAAAAATGGACTATAAGGAGGATAAAGGAGATGTACAAGGGAAGCGTGAGCTGTGTGAAAGTGGGAGGAGAGGGATCGGACTGGTTGGAACAGAGAAACGGCCTGAAACAAGGAAGTGCACTGTCACCGTTACTTATCGTTGTGGTGATGGATGACATAATGACTCGAGTGGCACAAGTAATTGGGGAAGGAAAGATGAAAGTAATGGTGCTTGCAGATGATTTTATGATTTGGGAAAACAAGGAGGAGGAGGTACAGGAACAGTTGGACGTATGGGAAGGAATAATACAAAGTTATGGGATGAAATTTAGCATAAATAAGAGTGAGATGGTGATCACAACAAGGAAGAAGGAAAGAACCACAACGGGAATAACAATTCGTGGGGAACAGCTGTAAAAAGTGGAGAGTTTCAAGTATCTGGGAAGCCTGATACAAGAGAATGGAAGAAACGATAGAGAAATAAATGAGCGGGGGAGACAGGCAGAAGCATTCCGGGGGCGTGTGAGAAGCATGTTATGGAGCAAGGATGTCCCTCAGAACAGCAGAAAGATCATATATCGGACGTACTATGTCCCTATCCTGACGTATGCCTCGGAGACCTGGGTTATGAAAGGAAGGGAGAAGAGCAAAATACAGGCCAGTGAGATGAGTTTCTTGAGAAGCAGTATTGGAGCTACAAAGAGGGACAGAATAAGAAATGAGAGGACCAGAGAATTAATGAAGGCGGAACCATTACAGGATGGTATGGAGAAATCTAGACTTAGATGGTATGGACATGTAAAACGAATGGAGGAGAAGAGGATATCAAGGAGGATACACGAGACGAAGTGGGAAGGAAAGAGACCAAGAGGGAGACCGAGAGACAGGTGGCTGAAGGGGGTGGAAGAAAGGGTGAAGAAGAGAGGAGAAGACTGGACAAGGGTGGAGGCTGAGAGATGGTGGGAAGACATAAGACGTTGGAGAGGCTTGTGTTCCAAACAGACCCGGCCAGTGGCTGGAAACTGTGCAAGATGATGATGATCTCATCACGTTTTCAGTCATGACCAGCAGTATGTTGCAATTCTGAGAGTGCTATCTTTTGACGCCCTTAAAGTTGCAATAGTGCTAAAAAGTAATCGTACGAAGAATGTAACTTATATAAGAAGCTTCTTCAGTAAATTTGTTTTCCATTGTCCGTCATGTTTTGACGGGTTTCATCTAGTTAATTAATTAATTATACCCTTCAATCTTTCCAAACTAATTCATAATTCTCTGTTTACAGTGCAGCTATGACCTCCCTTGACCGTTTAGTAAGTTTAGATTTCAGTGATATACCGGCAATAGAAAACTTTAGCCGGAAAAGTAGTCTCAAAGTAATATGTTAATATTTCACAATTTACATAATTTCTTCAAGGGGACTTAAAGGGTTCTTTCTTATTATTACAAAATGTACTGTAATGTATTCAAAATATTGTAACTATTCTTTATTTTATTAATATTTCAAAACTACTTTCCATTTGATTTGATATTTTCTTATTTCCTATTGTTGTGGTCCCCTCCGTATCATATCGCCTAGGGCCCCGCAAGGCCTGGATCCGCCACAGATCTTCATAGCATACTCCCTACATTTCTGCAAAAAGAAGAAAAATGCCTGCCGAGCAGATGAAACATTAAAATGACATGATCAATTGTAGAATGTTTTACTAGGATTAGAAACCCATTCGTGCCTACTACTGTATTCTACAGGCAATCAAAGGTGATGTTAAGTACTGTCTCGAAGCGTTCAGAAAAGAGAGAGAGGAGACCGCAATCCAAGACGACAGTCGTATATGTTGTGTATCAATCACCGCGACAGTCGTTAGTGAAGGGAAGATGAGATATTGCAGGCTCCTACTCAATCCCATCACGTGTAACTAATGTGTGTAGGTGATGTGCTATCGTAATGGTAAGTTATCATTCGACACGCTTCTGTCTCTTAGATTCCCATTTATTTCCGTATACAGCGTCGTCGTAAACTAGCCTATATGTTTGTGGAAATATTCAGGAGTATCTGGAAGCAGTGACATCTCTCTTTTAGTTCATCTTTTGATATTCAACCTTTATATAGGCTATGATACCGATTTCAAGTTTAAAAATAGGGATGTTTTGGTCGACTGTGCAGATAGATTCAGTATTCAAATCCCAGACAATTGATTCAAATAAGAACGAACCAGGCACTAATCACCATGCATATAGAATGTATTATTTTTCCCGTAATAGGGAAAGTACGATGATTATAGATTTTTTCTCAGAATTTTCAAAAAAAATAAGCCTTTGACACCTTAACATTCATTTTTAGCTATTAGAAAATAAACAAGCTATTAGTTCTGACCATAACCAAGCTATTCCAAGATACAGGACCTCATTTTATGTGTAATTCGAACCACCAGACGTGACATTTTACCTCAAAAATATCCCATGCACTTTTAGCTCGTACATTAAAAACATATCTCTGTGTAGATTTAGCCTACACAATATTTGGCTCTTCATATTCGTCGTTGACGAGTTTTTCCTGTATATGTAACAAAGAGTAGTTCCCTCCATGATCGCGAGACTGGTCACAGCCAACCGCTTTAATTCATCGTCCGTGTAGTTTCTTAATGTGCATCCCGTACACACTTCGCTCTGCTTATAATAGGGTATTGAGTATAGAGAGAACTTAAGGTAATAACAAGACACATTATGTATATGTTAAGTGAAATAAGCTATTGGACAGGACGCAAATTCTAAAAAGAAGTTAAGGGAGCTTGATTGGGGCACACGTAGGCCTATATCATCTGTTATATGTCATCATGATGTAACGACAGAATGTAAAGTTTTGACAACACATTTTGCAATGTTGCCTATATAGACGATTTTTTCAAAAACATGCTATTTATTTATTTATATATTTATTTATTTACTTATATTTATTTATAAATATATTTATGTATTAATTTATGTATTTATTTATTTATTTATTTATTTATTTATTTATTTATTTATTTATTTATTTATTTATTTATTAAGTTGTACCCCCGCCCAGTTATCGGGCAAACTAACAGTAGTCATGAGTCCGTATCATCTAAGGCAGTCGGTGTCTTAAGGAAGAGAAGAGAATACGCATTGAACAATCGTGCTAAATCCCTGGACAGATGTTCACATTTATCTCAGAGAGGGTTCTAGGCTGAAAATTACCATAATTAAACTTCAATATCTATTGAATAGTTTATAGATTAACCCGACCATTATTAAAAACTACCAAAGGCTTCCTCTTAATCCCCTCATTTGTTATTGTGCCATAGTTTGGTTGTGGGGTTACCTTCTACAGTGAAAACCTTCCCTATAGAGCGGAGCTTTGCCTGCACTGTGTGACGGAGGAAAGCGCGCTGAGTCAGCACCAGTTGACTAGCATCTACCATTGCACAACAGCGCGTCGGGAAGCCCTGTATGCCGTCATAGTTTGATTACAATCCCTGGTGGCAAGATACCTTAGTTGAGATAGTTAAGACTAGTGAAGTACTGTACCCCATGAACATGGTTAAGTATAGAACATCGACTTTTCCTAGTGCAAACGTGTCTTCTCATGTAGAAGTCTTGCATTAAATATGTTCGTTTCCTTCAGCCCCGTGCAATTTTAATTTTGGGGGATCCTCAAACAAAAGGTAGACAGAAACAATCCACGTACTCTGAAGGCTCGCGATAACGAATTACCTGCACTGATACGGAACATCAGTGAGGATGAATTACAGTGAATGTACTAAAAATTCCTACGTTGGTGTAATGTGTGTTTACAGCATTTCGAGCAACTACTCTGAAATTCATGTAAGTAATGATGATTATTAAAAACGTTAACAAGATATTCAGTAAAGAACATAGCCTACTTTCTTCTAAATGCATGGGTATAATTATAACTCATAGTCCTTTTCAAGAATATAATTGAATGTTGGTTGTAGTAGCTTGGTGAAATACAACGTACTATACGGGCATTATTCGTTGATTGATTGAATCCTCAATTGAATTATAAATACCTACACTAATACAGCCATTACAATAACACAGGTTATCAGATAAAATTCAACACTCACCCAAGTACATGGGGCTAAAAGACAATGATGTCCAAGCCTCTCAAATGAAACAACAAAAACAGTCTCCAATCCAAATCCTCCCGCGTTTAAAAGTACACACACTAGTACAGACATCACAGTGACACAGGTTATCAGAAAACATCTACGCACACCGAAGTACACGGGGCTACATGACTATGATGCCGCTAAGCCCCTAATGAATCAACAACCAGAACAGACTCTTCCGCGGATCAATTTTAGGGTCTTTTCTTTTATACGGATGGTGGCACTGTTCGTACGAAAGTCTCGACACTGACGTCTATCTGTTTAACAGTCTGTTATTCCTTCATGCAAATATTATCTCTTACAGAGACTGAATGAAACCAGAATGAGACCTCGTTAAATGGCGTTGGCATGACAACGTTAATCTATTTCGCAGAGCGGGTATAGTTTTCTTGCAATATCTCGAAAACCGTTCGTTTTAGGGCCTTAAAACGCGTGGCTCCCACCGAATATTGCTCTTTGAATTGCTACGCGCGAACATGAACTGTTTTATTCATATGGGTGGATTATGGGGTCGAAAACGATCGTGATTTTGAGTCTGATTTTGAGTCAAATTTATAGTCACTGCGTCGCTTATTGTATGTGAGTATTTGGATCTTTACGGCGGTTTACCAAGGTATTATTGTTTCTATTTTGTACGGTATGCTTTCTTACTCTTTATAGATTTATTTTTTGGTAGTTCAATTCTTCTGTTTGCAAATTATTAACTGCTTTTTGTCGTGTTCTACCGTTATGTGCAACCTAAATTCACTGACCACAGTGACGTATTCTACCGACTCTCTCATTTGTTTATTAAGTTTGCCTTATAAATGTCACTGGTCAATAATTGCGCTAACATATTTCAATAAAATTGGTAATTCTTCTCTCACGACCAAGGAAACCCCGCACAAGACACAGCGTTAACCCATAAATGTACCTGAATTTAAATTGCATGGCCATAATTGCTAATATACAATCTTTTTGGATGCCTTGATAGGGAGGTGAAAGGTGTCGAGCGTTTACCTCTCGTAGTTAAATACCGCAGGTGCACTAGATAAGGATTTAAGTAGAGCACCATTCGCTGGGCCTTTTGGGGTTCCCAAATTGACAACAAGAATTCGCTGGTTACCCATCTCGGTGTTGCTAGGCGAAACCACTCATAAACTTAGAACTATTGAAGTGTTTAAGAATCATGGCATGTCACATAGTTTGCACTATATTACTTACAGCGGAGATGACAATTGCTACAAACATTGATGTATTTTCAGCATACTATTATTCACTTCCAAATGTACAGTAGTATGAGGACGTTAAACGATGGGTGTTCAATATTTAAGAAAGATTATTTAAATGTTACTACATAAAAGCCTCCGTGGCTTAGGCGGCAGCACGCCGGCCTCTCACCGCTGGGTATGTGGTTCATGACTATAATCATACTTTATTTCATACTTTTGTTTTGTTTTAGGGTCTTTTAATATTATACTTGTGTTGTTTCCGTGTATGAGGGTGTCAGTATTGATTTCACCTGAGGAAAGAGAGTTTTGGTAAATATAGATCAGATACAATTTCTTACTTATCATATTATTTTCTTCGTAAAATTTGTCATCTCATAGAACCTGCGTCATTTTGGTGTATGGTTTTCACTTCCAGATTTGGTCATCTGTGTAATATGGTGTTTTGAGTAGGTTTAGTTTGTCTCTTGGCCACAGGATTTCTCTGCACTCGAATGAGTAGTTCTTATTTAAGTGTAAGTGGACATACAGATTCTTAGATGATATTTTGAATGTATTTCTTATTTTCGGTATTCAATGTTTCCATAATCAAATGCATATATATATTATCATGAAGCTGGGATTCTAAGCGTTTATTTGCGGACTTACACTATCCACTTCAAATGTTGCTGTTCGACAAACCATGCAAGGCTAATAAAATTAAGAAAAAGAAATTCATTGGCCCTTAAAATGTGTTAGTTAGAATAATAATGCATACAATGACTGAAGTAGGCTCCTTAAATATTCAGTTATATTAGCGAAACATCAGGCTTAATCTATAAGCTACAAACAGTATAAAGCCGTCGTACCCTCCTGTTTAATAACTTCAGCAAAATTTTTGATCAGATGGAAATCACTCTAGAGGATTTTGAGTGTCAATAATATTGCTCATTATAACAACGACCTTCTGCCGGGTTGCACTCATTACGACAATGCGAGCAAAGGTGTGTGAGTAGTTATAAATCAATTTATATTAAAAAAAATTAGAAAAAAACAAATCCACTTGGAATTGAACCACGAAACTTCACGCTATGAGTCAGAGATGCTACCACTGCGCTGCACGCACCCAATACTAACAGTTCGTTAACAACAGCTTTAGTGTAACTGCCTAGAATATTTTGTCTCACAATGAAGGTTTTCGTTAGCATTTGCTGCCGTTTTTATAAACCATTTTGATAATAAATTTGTATTATTCTGTTCAGTACATTCGTAAAAGAAATTCAATCTCTTGAAATATGGACTAGCGAGCAAAACAATAGCCCCCATTTTGACCCAACGCGACGGCACGGTCCAGCACGATACGGCATGGTCAGCCTGAACTGTTAGTTACAGTTGCGGAGTAATATTCTTATATAAAATGAAAATATCCTACCGGTCACCTCCTTGAGGACAGTTTAAACCACCATCTGCACGATACACGGATTTGGTTAGGCTGGGCCTTGTCGAATCGTAAGTTACGGTTTGGCTACAATACCTACATGATTCATACGTCCGCCATCTTGAAACTAATTGGCTGATGACCTTGTAGTTTGGGCAAAGGACGCTCCTCACATTAAGGTATATTTGGTAGAGATCGGATGATTAGGTTAGTCGTAATTTTATTTATTATTACAACATTTGGGGGGAGGGGGTGCCATTTCTTTTTTGATATGATGGCGCTGATGTACAACACAACACTGAGTTGTCCTTTGCTAGTGCTACGTCTGTACCAAAGTTGGTTCGATTTGGTTTCGTTGAGTTTAATTTGATAGGCGGATAGTTTTTCACACATACCGACCGCCATCTTCAAACTATTTAGCTGAAAACCATGTAGTTCGGTCAATAGATGCTTTCCACACGATGGTATTTTGTTGCAAAATTCGGTAGAGATCAGATGATTTAGCTTAGTCAGGTTTGAACATTTGGGTGGCCGCCATTACGTTTCCGTCACTATGGTGGCAATATAAACATGACATTCAGGAGCCCTTTGCTAGTGCTACCTCTATACCAAATTTCGTTCAATTCGGTTTCGTCATGTTTGAATTGATAGGGCGGGACATATATTCACAATCACACACTTACACACACACACACACACATACACAGTCAGACAACTTTTGACCCGTGTAGATCCCATACGTCTACTTTCATTTTTGCATAAGTCGAAAGTAGGCTATAAAGTGTAATTGTGTTGTACTACGCTGCTGCAAGCCACAGTGCCTTACAGAACATTCCGATTAGCTTCTGAGAGAAAGGTAAATTAAAAGCGGAAAATTATCATGGGTAGTACAATCTATACAGAAACCAGACAGCAGTCATTCGAGCTGAAGGACATGAGAGAGAAGCTGGAATTCAGAAAGGTGTAAGGCAAGGCTGCAACTTATCACCCATACTTTTCAATCTTTATATTGAGCAAGCAATGAAGGAAATTGGAGAAAAGTTTAAAGTGGGAGTGAAGATTCAAGGAGAAATAATTTCAACTCTGAGATTTGCCGATGACATAGTCATCTTGGCCGACACGCCTGAGGATTTGAAAGAGTTTTTGAATGGTATAGACTCCGTCTTGAGGAAAGAATTCATTATAAAAATTAATAAATGTAAAAATAAAATACTGGAATGCAGCCGAAATAAATAAAAAAAGTCCTCTCGGCACGCCGGAAGGCGGAGGTAGATTTCACCGGACAAACTTGGGGATAGGCGAAAATAGGCAGAAAATGCAGGTTTTCGTAGAAGGATCAGACCTCATTTATTGCGAGAAGATATTTTATAATTGGAGCTTAATTAACTTTGTTTTTCGTCATTTTATGCTTATTTTAAACATTTTATTGTCTTATGGGAACGGTAAACTTCTCGTCATTTGGGGTCCATTTTTATACTTGTGGTCACACTGTCCTTATGCAAGGTTTCGACACTGATGTGTAACTATGCAACGGTCTGTTACTTCATCACGCAAAATTATATCTCCCGCAGAGATTTTGGTTGGTTGCTCAGTTTAGGGGCTGCGACAACGCGGTCATGTAACCCCGTGTACTTAGGGATGGCTGTATTAGTCTGTAATTCAGGTAAGGACTGCAGACGGTCAATTTCAAGCAGTAGTTCCTAATGTTGCTACCAGGTACTACCGTCAACGACACCTAGCTGTGAACTTGGCTACTAGATGCCACCGCAACCAGCAACTCGCAACGAACGTTGGAACTTCCCCTCCAAAGGAAAGATTACTGAGGGATTTTTAGCGCTCTTAGAAAATCCGACGACTTCGGCCGGCTTTGAACTCGCGACCTTGGGCATAGACATTCAGCATGCTACCAGTTACGTCACCGAAGCCGCTTCACACTTAGTCAGATGGAAATCTGAATCTGATCTCGTGCAAGTGCGTTATCGTGGCAACGTCTGATGGCTCATCCCTCATCAATTTAGTAGTGTTGCCATGGCAACCACTGATAGCTCTTGGCATTTTCTTATAATTCCGAAATCATTTTTCTCATCCCTTGGCATAATGGTGGGTCATATCAAAAATTCTTTCAGACAAAAGTTTTAGGTAATTATTAGGGGAATATTGTCCATTTTGTACAGTTTTGATATTGTGCCTATTAAGAGAGATATGATTAATGTTTTCCGAAAAACCCACTTTTTCCCACCCCTTTGGTCAATGGTTGGTGCTATAAAAAAACTCTTCAAACATAAATTTTTGGGCTTTATCCGACACATAGTATGAACGTTGAACGGATTCGATATGTCACATATTAAGAGAGTTATAGCAATATTTCACTTTTTCTAAAAAAGCCCCCCATTTTCACCCCCTTCGACCGATATAGCCCAGTAACGAACTTGACCGACATATTATAGGTATACATATTCGGTAAAAAATTCAAAGTGATTGGTGCAAAATTACGGCAGTTATCGTGTCCACAAGAAACTGATTTACATATATATATATATATATATATAAATTATATATAAACTTTTGAACTGACGGTGGTTTTGGGGTCTGGGGGATGTGAAACGCGAAGATATGACGAAATTTTCCGGAAGTCGAAACATGGGACTCATTGCAATAGTTAGCTTTCTAATGAAATCTACCTAAATCTCTATGGACATCAAATTGGCAGGTGAAAAACTAAAGGAAGTAGGAGACGTCTCTTACTTAGGAAGCAAAATAACCAGTGATGGACGAAGCAAAGAGAATATAAAAAGTAGGTTAGCTCAGTGAAGAAAAGCATTTCTACCGAAAAGGAATATAGATTTAGGTATTAGGAAGTCATTTTTGAAGGCCATTGTCTGGTGGTGGGACTCTATGGAAGTGAAACTTGGACTATTGGTGCAGCAGAAAAGAGGAGAATTGAAATGTGGTGTTACAGGAGAATGATGAAGTTCAGATGGGTAGATAGGGTTACAAACGAAGAGGTATTAAGACTAGTGGGAGAGGAGGGATGTTTCTGGCGACTGCTAATGAAGAGAAGAGATAGGTTGGTAGGACACACACTAAGACACCCAGGAATAGCATGCTTAGTTATGGAAGGAAGGGTTGAGGGCAAGAACTGTAGGGGTATACCAAGGTTCGAATATGTTAACAGATTGCCTCAGATGTAGGGTGTGGTAGCTATGTAGAGATGAAACGATTAGCTCAGGGAGGCACGGAGGGCTGCATCAAACCAGTCAAAAGACTGAAGACTCAAACAACAAAAACAGTGTAGGATATTCCGGAGTCACTTAAATGCGGATTATTATGCCCTCGCTTCCACTAGTTCTAAAGACAAATGGACAAAAACGGAACTGAAGATATATTTGTCTATTATTATACACCCCATCTGGGATAAATAATCCAAACGTGTAGCCTGAAGGCTTACATTACGTAGAAAATGAAATCATCGTTGTGGTTTTATAGAACTCCTGCAATTCACATCTCATTTTCGCAAAGCAAAGTTTTCCAATTTTAAAGTTATTTTCACTGTATCAGAAGCGAAACCTATCTGCAGATATTTGGTCAATGGATTATACAATAAAGAAGTAGTTTCGTGACGAACTAAAGAGCCTACTTTTCTTAAAATATAAGAACCATGCCAATGATTAAACTATAGACTTATCAAGAATAATTACGAAATTAAGTTGGTAATACTGACAGGTTCACTTGGTTCGAAATATACCTGAAATAGTGTAGCCTATTAGAGCACCATAGTTGGCAGACCTGGTGACTGAATATATTCTTGGATCCATCTCTTAACGTACAAAATGCACATACAAAATTTGGTTGAAGTCCAGTGGATTGTATGGACGTTACATGCTGTTAGGCTGTGGATCTATCAGCGCATAAAATCATGTTGGCAACAATATCATGTACTGTATATGAAACTCAGAATTATTCTGAAATATTATGATCTATCATTGTGCCAATTTTAGGTGAAATCCATTTGTTAATCATCAGCATCATCATCATCATCATCTCCATTTCCCCTTTTCCAGCTGACACTGGGTGGGGGCAAATATGGTTCCTCTCCACTTTGTTCTATCGTTCCACCATTCCTCTTCCGACACAGTGTTCCAATCCAGGTTCCGTTTTCTAATACTATTCTCCACCGAGTCCATCCAACGCATTCTTGGTCTTCGTCGTCATCTCTTCCCTGTCATCCGTCGTTCCAGTGCTCGTCTTGGTAGCCTTACTTCATTCATCCGTTTGACATGTCCAAACCATGTCAATCTGTTTTGCTCCAGTTTGTCATTTAGTTTTTGTACTCCCAGTTCCTCCCGTATATCTTCATATCTCACTCTGGCCCTCCTCGTTTTCTGGACCTTACTTCTCAGGAATCTCATCTCTGTTGCATGTACTCTGCTCTCATCCCTCTTAGTCATTGTCCAAGTTTCTGCTGCGTATGTCATTTTGGGAACATAATATGCTTTCTACATAACTTCTTTAGCCTCAATTGGTAAATATAGAAGTTTAATGCATTTAAAAATTGTACCTATCATCAGGCTAAAATTATGTTGGCAGCACTGACGTATATTAGCCTACTTACTCGAAATTCTTCTAGAATGTCAGGTACTAAACGTGTGCAAATTTTAGAGCTGTTGGCTTGAATACTTCCAAATATATTTATATTAGGGGGACAAAAATAGGGAGAATATTTGTTAAAAGTTGGCAGCCCTGCTGGTTCTTAAAAATACGCATAGTCATATATGTTATGGTACACAAAGCACATACGAAATTCGGTTGAAATCCATTTGTTAGTATAGAAGTTACAGGGCGAAGGACTAGCAGCTCGACCACTGCGCCGTGACATTCCCCACTATGAATGCAAGTCGTTATTTTTTTTCAATGATTTTCTCTTAAATTTAGTTCCGGTAAATACTGTCATAGTAGCTCCCTTACTGAACAAAAGGAGACAATTTGTCCTTGCTACTACAGTATATGAATATTGGATTTCAAACGTTTAACGTTCTAAATTCCCCTCAAAATACTGTTCCATATAAAACCGCCTTTTAAATGGCTAATACAAAAAAATACGTTAAAGTTGGACTTCTATCCAGTAAATTCCAGTTTATAAACTTAATTCTAATGGGTTAACATTATATACTCTCACTTTACACAAGCCTATATTTCCCCTCTCCAAACTCCTCTTTTTTTTTTACAGGGAAGTAAGCGAGGCGTTTGTTTAATTCATTTCCTATGACAAATAGTGTTGGAAGGGAGCGCTCGACTCGGACTGCGTACGTGGCTTGATGACGGATCGGATCGGAAAGCACTTTAGTGAGGACAAAAACAGCCGTTAAGAGGCTAGAGCTGGCGTGGCGAGCACAGGATTTCTGCTGCCGTATCACTTGATACTTAGCGCAAAGAAAGCTGAATCACTTTATCGGCTAGTTAAAGCGATTGACAGATTGCTTCCACACGCTTACAAAACCGCCGTATACCCTTCTCGCCTCTCGTAGCAAGCTTTCTCCCTGGCTGGACTTAAAGGGAAATACGATAAATTCAACTCACTAAAATACACTTCACAGACTGCAAACTGATACAACATTCAAGATAAGATTTCGAAGAGCTAGTGCAATATTTCCTAAATCCTATTCATTATTTAAAATTGAACGTGATTATCAACAGTGAGCATGCAGATATTATTTCATACATGTTCAAGGAGTTCCAGAATGCTGAAAATCTAAAAAATATTCACAATTTCATTTTACATCATATTAAGCTACGGACCCTCGGCTTTCTAACAATAGATTCATTTTCTACATAGCTTATTTCCCACAAACATGCAACCTATTAGTAAATCCATAATGTCTATTTTTAGCCTATTTTCAATTTTGAGAAAAAAATAGGCTTATGAGATCACCTTCTGTCCGTGTGTATGTGCGTGTGTGATTCGTGTGTGTGTCCCCCCCCCCCCTAATAAAATCTAAACGGCTAGAGAGATTTCAATGAAACTCGATAAATTCATAGATCTATTTCGGGCAACCTCGACCGTACCCTTCAAATTTTGTTACGGCTCACCAATCCAACATGGCGGCTGTGCGAAATATTTCACCAGCATTCAGTATCTCCGAAACTATTACCGATATCATTCTGGAATTTTGTATGGTGATAAAGGGAACTGCTAGAATTTCACTTATGTGACCTTTGAAAACCTGGTAACTACAAAACCAACATGGCGGCCAAGCGAATTTGCGACATTTAAATAGACGTTTCTCGCGATTTAACCAACCAAACGCAATGAAACTTGGCACAGTTTATGTTTATATACATTGTAATGCACCGACATCTAACTTCGTTCAATTGTTTACATAACCTCAAAATGGCGGCTGTGCGAAATATTTCACAGGCATTCAATATCTCCGAAACTATTTATGATATCAACCTGAAATTTTGTACGGTGATAAAGAGCACTGCTACAAGTTTATCTATGTAACTTTCAAAAACCCGTAGACTACGAAACGAACATGGCGGCCAAGCGAATTTGAAACGTTCTAATACATTTTTCTCGTGATTTGTTCATATGAGTGCATTGAAATGTGGTACAGTAAATGATTATACATATTGTCATTCACTGGCATCTAATATAGTTCAATTGTTTACATAAAATGAAGATGGCGGCTGTGCGAAATTTTAAAATTAAGTTTTTATTCTTGTGTCGTAATCATGCGATCGAAGTGAAAGTTTGAATAATGAAGCTACACAATAATTTTCCTTCAATGGTACATAACTCTATGGCCTATACATATAACAATCCAAAATGGCGAGCATCCGAAATATTTTGACGGTTCTCAATATCTAAGAATCTTTTCCAGCAATCAAACTGATTTTTTTATGTTCGTAGAGGCTATGAACATAAGTTCACCCAAAAGACTTTCAGTAACCTGGTGAGCACAAATCCAACATGGCGGCGACGCGAAGTATAAATACTTAAATGGACGTTTCTCGCGATTTAACAATCCGAGTGCAGTGTAACTTGGTACAGTAAATCCTTGTACGAATGTTAATCCACTGGCATCTAATTTATTTCAGTTGTTTCCATAACCACAAGAAGGCAGCTGTGCGAAATTTTAAAATCTCCTTGTTACTTCTTGTGTCCTAATCATGCGATTGAAGTTTGAATGCTTCAGGTACACAATAATCTTCACGTAACAGTATATAACACTAGGACCTACATATATAAAATCCAACATGGCTACCATCCGAAATATATAGTCGGTTCTCAATATCTACGAATCTATTACAGCAAACAAACTGAAATTTTGTATGTTGATAGTGGCAATTATCATAAGTAGGATATATGAAAATAGGCTGTATAGTTCCTCACGGAACTACTTGTTTCTCTACTTTTCACTACATTTTGCTCTCAAGATTCACAGTTTTCTCTCTATTAGACATTAGACAAATATAATAACGTATTAACAAAGCAAAACGGTTTTTGCGGTGTCGAAGCATTCCCCGTCCTAAAACTGACACTGCCGCCTTTTCCTCTGCTAGCGGATGAATGTTTGATTCCAGTTTCTTGTTGAAATATATTTCTTAATATAATTATTCCCCTTTTTCCGCAACTTTTCAACATGCAAAGCTGAAGGTTCTAGTAGTAATTCCTCCTTATATGTGTATATTTTAACACAGTCGTCTTTCAAAATTTACTTTAGTTTAAATTCGCCTGATGGAAATATTCATGAAAGTACTGTTGAAATTAGCCTGCCCCGTGGTGTTGGGTAGCGCGCCGGCCTCTCTCGCGGAGGCCTCGGGTTCAATTCCCGGCTGCGTCAGGGATTTTAGAAACTGACGTGAGGGCTGGAATGGGGTGCACGCAGCCTCGTGAGGACAATAGAGTTGCTGTGTGACGGTGAGGCAGCGATCCGATCTCGAAAACCAAGATTAACGGCCGAGGGGACGCGATGCCCTGATCACGCATCACCCCAATAACTGCAGGCCAAATGGCTGGGCAGCGGTCGCTTGGTAGGCCTAGTCCCTTCATGGGCTGTAGTGCCAGGGGTTATTATTTAATGTTGAAATTAAGCCATGTATAAAATAATCCACGAAAAGTCAATCATTTTCTTATTTTCCAAATGTCTGTGTTTAAGTAAGGCAACTCCATCAAAGAGCAAGCATGAAAAGAATTGAAATTAGTTTTTGTTAATAATTCCTGGGAAAAAGGTGAATTAAAAGTTAGAAACCAAATAATTAGATTATTTTCATATATCCTTCTGGTCATACTTCGTCACGAGAAAAGAAAACGATAGTTTAAAAAATGCATATTTAAGTATTTGTTTTTCCATTAAATTCGACGTCAGTATACTGAGGCGTGTATTAAGATAAAGCGTGCCTAGTTTCACAGCTCTCGGATGAATAGTCTCGAGAAAGAAACATTTAGATATTTAAACTTCGCGTTTTTGCCATGTTGGTTTTGTACTCACTAGGTTATTGCATGATCAATAGGTGAACCTATGATAATAGCCTCTATCAACATACAAAATTTCAGTTTGATCGCTGTAATAGATTTGTAGACATTGAGAACCGTCTAAATATTTCGGATACTCGCCATCTTGGATTGATATATGTGTAGGCCATAGAGTTAAGTCCCTTTAGGTGAAGATTATTACGTAGGTTCATTATTCAAACTTTCATTTCGATCGGATGATTAGGACACAAGAGATAAAAACTGAATAGTTCAAATTTCGTACAGCCACCATATTGAGGTTATGAAAACATTTGAACTAAATTAGATACTAGTTCATTGCAATGTGTATAAACATTTGCTGTACCAAGTTTCACTGCGCTCGGATGGTTAAATCGCGAGAAAAGTCTATTTAAATGTTTCAACTTCGCTATGCCGCCAAATTCGCTTTTACTTGAGAGGCTTATGGAAGTTACATAGATGCACTTCTAGTAGTACCCTTTATCACCGTACAAAAATGCAGGGTGATGTCTGTTACTTTTGCGGAGATGTAAGATGCCAGCGAAATATTTCGCGCGGCCGCCATGCTGTATTTGTGAAACGTATTAAAATTTGTAAGGCACTGCCGAGGTCGGACGAGGTAGTACTATGCACTCACTGAATTTCATTGAAATCGCTTTAGCCGTTTGGATGTATTTTATTTTTGCATACGCACACACACAGGGACAAAAGGTTATCTCATAAGCCTATTTATTTTCACAAAAAAATATGCTAAAATTAATATGGGCACCTCAGGTTATTCCGGCTTCTCTTTATGTCCGGATTGAATAGCTGGCGTTATTAAGAAATTTGTGAAACAAATCCCGGCACTGACATTCGACATTCGAATTATTGTTTTCCCGGAGTTTGTACACATTCACTCCAAGAAAATGCTAAAATCTCATTTCGAATCGCGGAAGACCCACCACAAACTTAGACTTTAATTATACAATTACGCTAATTGCTTTAGTCAGTACTTCATAATGGTTACATTTTTACATATGTTAAGATTGCTTAACCCCCGTTTTGAAATGTCTATTCGAACAGGGTAAGAGGCCGCCTCCTGTCCCTCCATCGAGTCGAAAAAGAACACAACGAGGAATAGTTTACATTGGATAACATTTGTGTTGTAGTGGTATTTTCTGATATGAATACTTTATTAAATAAGATACTGCAAATTGCTCAAAACTGGCATGGAGTATTGGTCTTAGGAAAACAAGAGAAATACCGTATATTCCTAAAAGACGATTGTGAAGCTGTATAGTTCATAAAGGAAACGATTAATAATAATAATAATAATAATAACTGATATGGGCATTAATGTCCGTGGCTAAGGCGGCAGCTCGCCGGCCTCTCACCGCTGGGTCCGTGGTTCAAATCCCGGTCACTCCAGGTGAGATCTGTGCTGGACAAAACGGAGGCAGACAGGTTTTTCTCCGGGTACTCTGTCGTGACCTACCTGGCCTGTGAGACGTTCTGGCAGGTTGACAGGTCCTCCGACGATTTTCCCTTCTAGCCGAGTGGTTCACTAGATAAGGGAACTTAGGTTTCGTAATCTAGTCCCGGAACTTCCGGAATAAAAGATGGTCTTCCCTTGGACTACTGCCGATTTATTATGCCCTTGGCAGTCGAAGTATATATACACTATATACAAATTATGTGAAGTTACTGCTGGAAGTGCACGCAGGTCTGTATTAGCCCTACTAAGTCTTTACTGTTACTTGATATCTAGCATGTCTCTGCGAGGCTAAATTCTGCTCGCACGCGTTACGACGTTACTCTGGCAAGAACTGAGGCGTGAGAACAACTGTTACTCTGGCACTCTGCAACTCCTCTGCAACTCTCTCTGCAACTACCCTGTAACTACCCTCGCTCGCCATTTTGGATACCATTATATCCCACTGGAGATGACCCAGAATCCATCTCCCCCTTCCACTGAGGCCTGGTCCATTCCATCCTCAGTGCCTAGCAAGTGCTGCTCCCTAAGCGAGCGGCGACTGCCCATACTCGCATCTACGTGACTTTTTTGGGTTCAATTTCTGGCCTGGCTTGTGACCATGAATCACTCTCTCTACAGTTCAGAGTGCTCGACTAAATGTCCTTCTGTACCATCAATATTTACAGACCTCTGTACACATCCTGGCTCCAACAGTCTTATTTCCTTGAGAAATGTACATTCTGGCTTACAAAAGCTCACATCCAACTTAGTAATAATAATAATAACTCTATTGCCCTTATATAATGTTCCACCGAACCGCAGTCCTGGGTTCTGAACCATGGATGCTCACAGTCACGACACCTCCCTCCCCAGGGAAGAAATGGGTGCAATCCTCCTTGCATTCATTTCTGTCCCAATATTACACTCGGTTACTGTCGAGTCGTAATGATCTGCGACTTTGCGTTGAGGGTGAAGGCTGTAATGCGACCTGACTCGCACTCATATCTGAATCTACAATAGCCCTTGTAGGCGTACTGAAGCGTCCTTCAGCAGGCCTAGAGTGTAATTCCAGGATTTCCTCAGACATCTCCGGGCGTCCCCGAAGTTGCCTGGGACGTTGGAATATCGTAATGTCTTCGTCTGAAGTCCTAGCCTTGCCTTCCCTCGTAATTACTGTTTGCCTTATGCAAATATTTGGGCAATGTGACCTTGCATCATCAAACCATTTTTTGGCTGGAAACCCTAATTTAGGGCAATCACAACAACAATTGCAACAATAGCACCATAAAATTATCCCAATTGTACCTGCTATAGTTAGTACAATATACTTATATACATTGAAATGTTTATACATCATCTGACTTTGTATTTCTTCTTCTTGCTTTCTTACCAAGTCCTCCACCTCTTCTGTTTTGAGCGTGTCCCACTTTAAATCATTCACATGATTTAACAAATTATTCAGTGGCAGTTTATTAACCTCCGGTACCTGCTCTAACTTAATCTCACCACCAATCTGCTCGCAGCAGTCATAATTAATTATTAAATCTGGCACTAAGTCCTTACCTCGAGTAGTGTTTATTTTACCTACCCCTTGTACCTTACTATGTGGGCTGTACAACGTACACCCTTGACTTAACACAACAATACCTGTGCCAGTTAACCCAATATCACTTGTAGTGTCCTTACACATACGGGTGACCCTTGTCTCGCCTGGAGACACATAAATATACCTGTTTTCCCTTATAGGTATCCACAGCAATCGCTGTACTGGTAGTACTCTCTTATCACAATTCTCCGGTACCTGGCTAACTCCACTTAGTATCTTCACTGCGCAACTGTCTTGCGAGTGAACCATATTAACAGGGAACTGAGCATGACACAACCTCCACGTGGCAGACACTACCTTACACTGCCTCACCTGTTCCCTATCTAATTGCGCAAATGTCTGCTTTTCCTTGTCCATCAATATATAGTCCTTGGCCTCTTGGATGTACACAAAATGGTGGGGATTACTCTTCATATAGGTGGGGGATGGGATCATATGATACACACTATAAATCACTCTGTCTGTAAGGGGTGTCCTTATAACATACACAAGATAATTTTCACCTGTAAACACTTCCACTGTAGCCACCTTGTAGACTAGGTAACCGTAAGCTGACCTTAATTCAAATGGCAAGGATAACCCTTTTGGAAAATCCTCCTGGGCTTTCTTATAACTTTCTATGATGTCATCCGGTGATATTATCTGTACCTGGATGACTCCTACCTGTGCATTCATAATGCCTGACAGTACCACACTGTACTGCTCATACAGCTGTACAAGTAAGCCTTCTATCTCAATTAAATGCCTGTTTAATGAGATTTCTAACTCTGCTTGCTCAAATGCTTCTGTAATCCGAAGCGTACTATTGGACAAATATGTCCTGATTTCATTTACACCCTGAGTCAATCTTTGCTCGTTTGCAGTTACATCGTAGATCGTGCTGTTCATTGTTAGTAACGTGGACTTAACCACTAACATCTGTTCTTTAGTGACCTTAATCATTGAGAGTTGCTCTCTTTCTAACTCACTTATTTGTGACTCATACTTATCTTACTGATTTTCCCTCAAAATTTTAATCTACTTCAACATCTAAAGTCTCAAAAGACTTTGCTTCGCATCCTGGCTTAGGCATGCGGCTACAAAACTATCAGCAGTGTCATACACTAAGTTCAAAAACTTGCTCGCTTAACATCGAGTTCTGTTACATAGAGACTCGGCTTCACAACCCACTTCGGAGATGTGGCTCTACCATGTCAGCTGTGCCACAAACTGGCATTCACTTTCTATTAACCTCGAGTTCTGCTGCTCAGAAACTCGGCTTCACAGACCACCTCGGGAATGTGGCTACACTATCGCCGTTTGCATTTGACTGAATGCTCTCAAAATGTGCCTCTCATGGCTCGGTTTCTGTTTCATTTCATCTAAGCTAATTTCCGGTTTTCCCTACCCCTGTCCTAACGGGTGCGTATCCGCGACTACCCTAGGGGTGACGAGTCACATATAGGCTACACGCTCGCCATCGTGCAACCCTTTACTTACGAGCACCTCAGTGCCACCCGTCGAACCTCTGTTCGTCGTGGCCGAAATTTGAGGTTCTGACCTTTCGCCTTCTTAGAGCACTTCTTCTCTACTTGCTATACACACGTATGTGTCCCTTAATAATTTGTACCTTTAACACAGGTGTCTCTGATTCACCCTTATACCATTGATTGGTTTCCATTTATTATGAAAGGCAGACCTTCGCATACCTGGGGCTGCCATTCACAACAGATGGCTCAATTACATAGAGCTACTCACCGGGATTCGCGCCTGCCTGACCAGTAGGTCAACAGGGTCATCAGGCTACGCCTCTTTTCTGTCGCTTCTTACGACACAGCAGGCTCACTTTTGGGGGTATTCTAACACCAATGATCACGTGTCTACACGTACCAATGGTTCCCGCCACCCACACGGGGGGGTTTAGTTTCCTCAGGATGGCCGCACCGGGGCCACTATGGACATCCCTGTATTTCGCCTTACATAACTCATGTCCCCCGGTGCATTATCTAGGCTGCTCGCCTCAGTTGTCCACTGTTCAAATATTATTGTGTGCCTACTGATAAACCACATTGACTCCATGCGCACACAATCTCTTACAGCTGTGTTACCCTTAGCTATCGCTGTATCTGCTAACCGTTACACATCCTTACCCCTTAATCCGTTCTGTGCTGCTTCTGCACCCACCCGGGTTCTAAACCCGTTGGAGTCCTTTTACAAGTACATTTTCAACCGATTCTTATGCACCTTGACTCTTCTGCCTTTCTTACTAAGCAGTAGGGTACAATTTACCCCCTGAAACGTCCACTACCTCATAAGGCCCTACAAATGGCGGACTCAGCTTTTTAGATCGTCCTCTTCGCAATGCATCATTACGCAAGAGTACCTTGTCACCAATTCGAAATGTGACTTCGTTCTGCTTTTTTTCGTAATTAGCCTTTTCCAGTTCTTTACGCTCAACTAGCGTCCTCCTAGCGGCTTCATGATTCCTCCTGAGCTGTGACGTCAGCTCCTCTACCACATTCTTATGTTCGTTATAATCCCCCTCAGGTGGCTTTTGCAATACACCTGGTATATTCGCCTTCGTTCCAAAAATAAGCTCATAGGGTGGGAACCCTGTGCTAGTACTCTTGGTGGTATTATATACAAAGCTCGCTGTGGGCTGATACTTATCCCAGTCACTTTGCTCACTTGAGCAAACATAATGCCTCAGGTACTCTGCTAGTACCTTGTGAGATCTCTCTACGCTACCGTTGGATTGCGGTCTGAAAGCGCTTGTGTTTGTTTTCTTAATTCGCAGTTTCTTGCAAAGTGCCTTGAACACTTCGCTCATGAAGTTACTACCCTGGTCAGTGAGAATCTGCCCCGGTATCCCGTAAATGCTTATAACATTATTAATTAGCGTCCGTGCCACTGATTCAGCCTCCTGATTCGGCATGGCACTAGCTACCAAGTACTTCGACAGTTGGTCCTGGCATGTCAAAATATACTTATTGCCAAGCTCTGTCACCGGAAGTGGACCCACCACATCCAGAGATACCTTCTCAAAGACCGTGCTAGGGGTGTCCGTAATTACCATTGGCGCTCTGACGTCTGGTCTAGTCCCCTTATTCTTTTGGCATGAAGGACACGAGCGTATATAACGCTCAATGTCACTTTTCATTCCCTTCCACTGTAATCGTTCGCGTACCCTGGCGTACGTGCGGGCTATTCCCTGGTGTCCTCCAACCAAGGAATCATGACACTCCTTCAGGATGGCCAATTTCTCAGCCTCCTGCAACTCGGTTACCTTGGGTAAGCTGTCTTCGGGCGTGGACTCCTCTGCGTTAGCGTCCTCGGAGACCTCACTACCGTCTGCTTCAATTCCCTCTACCGTAGCGTCCTCGGGTTTTGAAGTTGTTGCTACCCTCCTACGAGTTTCCATATGAGTGGCCACGGCCGCCCCCTGCCCTAACTCGTGCCCAGCCGAGTTGATCACTCGCGCTTGACACTGTGCATCAGTGGGATTCCTGCTAAGAGCATCAGCATTGCAGTTCTGCTTGCCCTGCTTGTAAATGATTTCAAAATCATACTCTGCCAATTTCAATCGGAACTTTAGCAGGCGTGACGATGGGTCTTGAACATTGAACACCCACTTCAGCGGCTTGTGATCTGTCACCACTGTAAAATGCCGTCCGAACAAATACGGCCTGAAATACTTTACACCCCAAACAATGCCTAATAATTCTTTTTCTGTGACACTATAATTTCTTTCTGCCTTATTAAGCGTCCTGCTTGCGTATGCTACGGGAAGATCTTTACCCACGGGCCCTTGTGACAACATGGCCCCCACTGCTTCGTTGCTAGCATCCGTGGTAAGAACGAATGGTTTTTCAAAATCTGGGTACTGCAAAATAGGCTCTTCAATGAGCTTTTGCTTTAGCGCTTCGAACGCTTGTTCCTGTGCATCCCCCCACACGAAGGGAACTTCCTTCTTCACTAATTCATATAGTGGCTTCGCGATCTTACTATAATTGGGTATAAACCTCCTATAATACCCACTGAGTCCACAGAATTATTTAATCTGGCGGCTCGTGGTAGGCCTCGGAAAATCCTTCACGGCCTGCACCTTTCGTGAGTCTGGTAAGACTCCCCCTTCAGTAATTACATGCCCTAAGAATGTCACTTCAGTCCTCAGGAACTCACACTTATCTGGCTGGAGCTTCAACGTATTTTCTCTCAGCCTTTGAAAAACATCTCTTAACTTAGCATTGTGCTCCTCTATTGAGCTACCATACACTATTATATCATCTAGATAGCACAGGCACTGAATACCTGTCAGTCCGGTAAGCACTGTATTCATCAGCCTTGTGAATGTGGCTGGCGCATCTTTCAACCCCATGGGCATCTTTGAAAATTCGTACTTGCGCCCTAATACTGAAAAAGCTGTCTTGGGCCTGTCTTCAGGTTTTAATAACACCTGATAATAACCGCTGCAAAGGTCAAGTGTACTGAAATACCTGGCCTTACCTAGAGCATATAATAGCTCTGAAATGAGTGGGAGGGGATAACTAACCCCTATCGTTACTTCGTTCAATTTTCGGAAGTCAATCACAACTCTCCACTTTTGCTTACCTGACGCATCCATTTTCTTCGGTACTAACAACAATGGTGCGTTCCAAGGGGAGGTACAATAATTTCATCACCTAGCATCTTATCTATCTGCGCTTGTATTTCTCCCTTTTGTGCCTCCAGCAGCCTATACGGCCGCACATTAATCGGGGGTTGATCCCGGGGCGTTGGGATCTCGTGACGTATAACTTCCGTGCATGTGAGCGTATCTCCCTCAAGGTGGAAGATGTCATTGTATTCCGCACAGATGGCGTATATACCCTCCTTATCTACCTGCGTGAGATGGTCTACTCGCAAGCAGCCTATCACTCGGCGTGATCTGGGCTTCTGAGTAGCCCGTTCTCCGGTTACCGCCCTACTGCCCTGCTGTACCTTGCGTACTCCTGCCAGGCAGGTGTTGTCCACCTCCTGCATTCGCACTCGAGGGCTGTACAGAGTCACATCTTCCTCTGTAGTATTCATCATGCTGACTACTGCCTCGTTGTGCTCTGACCTAGTTAGACACTCTGCGAGGTAAACCCCTGGTGCCACCTCGGCCCTCTCAATAATTCCCACTGGTAGATTCTTATCGACTTCAATAACTACTACCTTCTGGGTTCGAGGCTCGAGGCTGATTATCTTCGCCTCCCTCGCTCCCAGCGGGTATCTTTTACCGTGGATCGTAACATGACCCTCCCGGTAGTCGATCACGCTGTCAGGTAGGATGTCTCTCCCTATTATACCATCCTGGCTTAGTTGGAAATCACTGCCCACCACATTAACTGTGTGTTTAGCACCTCCAATAACAAACTGAACGGTCCCTTGGGTGTGAATCGTTCCCTCGCTTACACCCGTTAATTCGATCGTGGTGCATCTACTGATTGTAACTCTTTTAGGCACTGATTGCCTCTTCACTAGGCTGACATCGGAGCTTTGTCGATTAAAAACCTCAGAGGCACCCCACAATGCATTAATATAATGCCCTCCATGTCACGTGCCTTGGGACTCCTTAAATTACGGGATTCCATAGCTGTCCCAGTGTTATGGACCCGTTCCAGTTTGTCGCCCCTGTCTGAGTGATATTTCTCTTATTACCTTTCCCACTGTTGAAGCAACAGTCCTTGGTTCCATGTGACCATCGGTCACAAATATCGCACTGTCGTCGGCCTTTCATGGCCTTGCCTCCCGTGCGCCTACTCTGGCCCTGGCCTTTCTTGGCCTCCGGACAATTTCGTTTTAGGTGACCCTGCTGGCCACATTTATAGCACTTCCGCCGGTCCACTTCTACTTGTGGTACCCGGGCTGTCTGTCGGCAGTTGTTTTGTACGTGCCCTTTCTTCCCACAACGGTAACAGGTTCTATTCCTGTCCGATTCCATGTGAGGCTTCCCCCTAACCATGCGCACGGCTTCCCGTGCCACGGCTTCCTTATCTCTCTGCTTCTTTCGGTAATCGCGCTCTATGTGTCCCGGTTTTTTTGCAATATCTACATATGATCTTACTTGGGGTGCCCCCTGTCTGTACATTGGGTGTACTACCTAACGCGGTGAGTGCACCTCGGGTTCGTGCCTCCTTGCACTCCCGTGCGATGTGGCCTTCCCTGTTACAGTTGTAACAGACCACCCTAACACTCGCTTGTGTTGGCTTAGTATGCCACCTTAGTGGTGCCTTCCTTTCCTGATCGGGTTTACCTGCTCTTACCCCTGAGCTATGTTTCGTGTGCAACCCTTCTCGTGCCTTCTTTGAGAGTATTACCGCCTCTTCTTGCCTTGCCGTGGCTACCGCTTTCTCGAAAGTAATGGCCCCGTGGCCCTGGACCCTAGCTTGGATTCGCGGGTTACTTAACCCCTGTATGAAGCTAGCTACGCATATTTTTCTTGTGATCCTTAACTGAGCTTCCCTGTCCTCCCAGCTCTCTCCGTCGAGGACTGCTTCCCTGAACGCAGCTGACAGAGTCTCTACCTTATGCGCCCATGTCGCCACTGTTTCCCTCGGATCCTGCGCTGTTTGAAACATCTGGCAAATATATAAGTCTAATGTGCCCTGAAATCCGTAGTATTCTCGTAATGCCTGCTTGGCAGCCTCCCAATGATTTATGTCTCTTCTGACTAACAACTTATCTCGGGCCTTGCCCGTAATTTTGGTCAGGATATACTTAAAAAATAACTCTTGATCATCATCTTTTATCATGTGAACAGCAGCATCTACATTAGCCACAAACTCACGTAATCTGTCGGGCTGTGTTCCATCGAACTCCCGACCTATCAGGCGATGTCCTTCGGTTACTGATACAAAAGGCCCACTTGTACTTACCGTATCTACGTCTGCTAACCTCTCCTCTACCTGGACACCGGTAGCTGCACTTGTCTGTCTTGCCATTATAATAAGGTTAGCTTACCTGGCGGCTACTTCTTCTTCTTTGTTGTGTCTGCTAACTGGATACTGCGGCTTATCGGTTCTCCCCTCTGCTGGCGGCACGGCTCGCTACTGCACGACTCCTTCTGCTTAGTAGGCTTCTTCTTCTCTCTTCTGCGTTGCGCGGCACTCGGTACGATTTACGCGGATGCGCGGACGGACAATCTTCTGCGTTGTCGCGGTCTTTATCGGACAATCTTCTGCGATGTCGCGATCTCTCTCTTTATTCCGTAGTTGCTCTGTTCAGTGCGTCGAACTCGGGACCCTACACTTCTGACACCAAAATTTTAGGTCTGTCGTGACTTACCTGGCCTGTGAGACGTTCTGGCAGGTTGACAGGTCCTCCGACGATTTTCCCTTCTAGCCGAGCGGTTCACTAGATAAGGGAACTTAGGTTTCGTAATCTAGTCCCGGAACTTCCGGAATAAAAGATATTCTTCCCTTGGACTACTGCCGATTTATTATGCCCTTGGCAGTCGAAGTATATATACACTATATACAAATTATGTGAAGTTACTGCTGGAAGTGCACGCAGGTCTGTATTAGCCCTACTAAGTCTTTACTGTTACTTGATATCTAGCATGTCTCCGCGAGGCTAAATTCTGCTCGCGCGCGTTACGACGTTACTCTGGCAAGAACTGAGGCGTGAGAACAACTGTTACTCTGCCATTCTGCAACTCCTCTGCAACTCTCTCTGCAACTACCCTGTAACTACCCTCGTTCGCCATTTTGGATACCATTATATCCCACTGGAGATGACCCAGAATCCATCTCCCCCTTCCACTGAGGCCTGGTCCATTCCATCCTCAGTGCCTAGCAAGTGCTGCTCCCTAAGCGAGCGGCGACTGCCCATACTCGCGTCTACGTGACTTTTTGGGATCAATTTCTGGCCTGGCTTGTGACCATGAATCACTCTCTCTCTACAGTTCAGAGTGCTCGACTAAATGTCCTTCTGTACCATCAATATTTACAGACCTCTGTACACATCCTGGCTCCAACTGTCTTATTTCCTTGAGAAATGTACATTCTGGCTTACAAAAGCTCACATCCAACTTAGTAATAATAATAATAACTCTATTGCCCTTATATAATGTTCCTCCGAACCGCAGTCCTGGGTTCTGAACCATGGAGGCTCACAGTCACGACAACTCCGGTTTTCCCTGTCAAAAATTTCATTCCAGCAACACTCTCCACTATCATTTCATTTCATCTGTCATTCATTTAATCATTGCCCCAGAGGAGTGCGTCAGGCCTCGGCAGCCGGCACAGTTCATATTCTAGCCGCTAGATGGGGGCTTCATTCATTCCATTCCTGACCAGGTCGGAGACAGGAAGCAGGCTGTGGATTTTCATTTTTCATGGGCATTAATGACGCCAGGGCACACAAATATTCCCCTCGAAGGAGATTTTTAATGTGCTGGTTAATTTACTGTCACATTGTAGGGAAATACGCGTGCTCACACCTGAACTATTTTCTCGCCAATCATTGACAGGTAAACACACATTTAAAGCCTTCTGACTGATCCGAGATCCAATCCACAGACATAAATTTTGAGAAGCAACGCTAATTCGACTGCTCTTTTCAGCCCAACACGAGAGGATTCTTTTCACGCATTAAGCTCGTACACCTCCTGGTGCAGTGGAAAGCGCAATTGCCTGCTACCCCATAGGTCTGGGTTCGACCCTCAACTCTGCAAAAAAATTGTTTCCGATTTTGGATGCTAGAACGATATCATTCACGTGCTTTGGTGGCAATTTGGAAGACTTGCTCCAGGTTACTGCAACCACACGAGTTTATGTTTCCACACATTCTTCTTAGCATTTATCCTGCTGAATTGCAGGGTCTGCTGTTCTGCACTTTCCTTTCCACTTGTTGTGGTCTTGCGCATCTTCTGGAGCGACTCTAGCCACATGGATATCCTCCTACAGTGTGTCAAGCCAGTGCTTAATTGAGCTCCCTCGTGGTCTGCGGCCCTCAGGACTGATGTTTAAGGATCTTCTCGCAACGGAAGGACCGCCTCTGCGTAGTACGTGGCCATACCATCGCAAACGGTTCTGTCTCAACTTCTCATGAATTGGGGCCACACCAAATGCCATTTGAACATCTTTTATTTCTGATGTGGTCTAATGTTGAGAGTCCCATTGGCCTGCGAAGCATCTTCACTTCCATGACATGTAGCTGTTGTTCATGTCTCTATGTGACTGGCCAACATTCGGTTCCATACAGTGCCACTGGTCTAATGAGGGTTATAAATTTCCAGAACATTTCCTCAGAAAACGTTAGGGGCATACGGGTGCTCATACCTCAACTATTTTCCCGCCAATCATTGACAGGTTATCTTATAAATGAATGGAAATCAGTCGGAGTAAAGGTGAACTCCTTGAGCGAACTCTCTTGGTGATACCGATAGAACAGAGGTGGGACTGAAGGACGCTCTAGGGAGGTCTTCACCCGCTGGGAAGCAGATTGGTAAATGAGCACAGAGAATTGAGGGCTTCTCCCCGGAGCCTTGTGGATAATGCAATTATAATCGGACAATTGGTGAGGTAATTAATACGAGTAATAAGCGACTTGTGAGTAATTTGAACACCACACAATTGAACTAGCGTAGGCTCGGTTGGCTTTCACATTTGCTTTAAATAGTCTCCTCAAGTTATTGAACTTCCATCATAATACGCTTCGGTGACATCGTTTTTCCGTATATACCCACACATGTATCCTACAGTATCATCAACTCATGAATTATAGGTTTATGGGATCAGCTTTTGTCCATAAGTGCGTATGTCTGTCTGCGAGTGTACGTAGGAAAATCCTTACAGGTTTCTACTTTCTATATATACTTCTATGAAATTTGACAAGCACTTACTGTTAAATTAGCCAGTTTTACCCCGACCTACCTTCAACTTTAGATATGAGCGATAAAATCCAACATAATCGCCTTGCCTTGAATATCTCCGAAAGTAATGCATACTAAACCTTGGTACTGTGAATCTTTAATAATGTTCAATTGTTTACAAACCCACGTTGGTGGCAGTGTGAAACCATAAAGACATATTTTAGCCTATATTCAAGATAACAAAAGTAGGCTTATGAGATTGACTGCTATCAGTGTGTTTGTTCGTTCCCCTATGACTTATAATGGACTGGACTTCTGTTAATATAAATTGTTTGTAAGCAGTTTCCATCTTGGACACTTCAACCGTGTTTTTTAAATGTTTAAATACATTGCCAGTTGAAATTGTCAACTGGCAAAATGTTTCCCCAGTACTCAATATCTGTGACGTTATTATGGGAATCAACTTGAAAATTTGTACACTGATAGAGGACTATAAAGTATGTTCACATATGTGGCTATCAAAACCTTAGTGAGTAGAAACCCAATATGGTGGCCACGTGAATATCAAATATTTTTCAATTGATATTTTCTGTAATGTAATAATTCGTACCAGTTAAACACAGCAAAGCAAATATTTATTGACTAGCGGACCCGTGCGAGAAATCTCGCATGTTCATAAACCACACTTTCCCCGATAGGTTTATAATGAGACACTTAAGGAGAAAGGTTATGTTTTTATTTCAGTCAAATGATTATATAACACTATTTATATTTCGGTAAGAATTCTACGTTCCCTAACTTAAGAACGCAATCGTTGAAAATTGGATGATGATAACACTCACCTGTTATTCGATATTTATGAAATTATACGGTTTGAGTCTCATTCCTTTGATTTACTGTTTCTGAAATCCATGAAAAATGATAAAGGAAAAGACCTCAGAATATTAAAATGACATGAAATAGGTGTCACAGCGGCCAAAATTTGAATTGCACAGCAATTATGGAGCATATGTTCCTACAGCAATAGTATCTGCAAATCTCACACTTCGTACATTTTAAAGGTACTTTTTTAAAGAAATTATAGATATTTATGAATTTAGAGTGCAATGCGTCACTGCTAATGTCTATTTTCTTTCATTTGAATGCTCATTTGTCACAATCGGTCGCTTGTGAGCGCCGCAGGAGGGATCTATACTACTGAAATAATATACATGATAGGTAATTTTCTTTCCCTTTAATATTGTTCGATTGGATTGAAAATATTAAAACGGCGACTGTGTGAAATTTCAAAAACATGATTTTATTTCTTGTACCCTATCTAAATGATCGACGTGAATCTTTGTAGTCTATATTGAACTACTAGTACAATCTTCATCTACTGATACATAAATCTAAGTCTTGCATGTATTAAATTTCAGATAGCGTGGAAGTCAATTCCTCCATGAAGAATTCATCTGAAATTTAACGAAATAATCCGACCTCTACTCTAGTCAGAACATCAGGTACATAATGTATGTTACTTTACAAAAGTTATAAATGGCGTGCATGCTAATTATTCATACATGGATTGATCTAACTGATAGATTTGATGAATGTGAAATATGACATAGTGAAGAACTACTACAGTATAATAAACCTGAAGTAGCATACATTTAGTGCTTGCTTCTCATAAATTAGTGATGCCATGCATGACAAGTCCTTACTCATAAATTCCATTACTTTGTCACTGAATGAGCCGATAGTTGTGATGTGACATTGTGAGACAGTGTTAACCTCCAGTTATATAGGCTATATCTATTCAAGGAATAACTTAATTTATCTTATCCTATCATTTCTACATACTGATGAAGTCATAAAAAGTGTTACTGAATGATACGATAACTCTGAAATCTTGCATAGTAAAACACTAATAAAAACTAAAGCCACATTCATACAAACATATTACTACCTTTTTTACAAATTACACAATCACAGTGAACTTTGTTTGATGAACCGATCCTCTAAGTAGAACATCTTTAAGCATAGAGTTCTAGAGTTGTTTACCTCGATTACAGATGGTTCTAGTGTTGTCTAAATTAAACCTCAATTTCTATTGATACTGTCGTAGCTTAAGTTGACAAATTGTGCAAGTACGGAGAAAAATATGCCTGTATGTTTTTAATTCTTGAAGAATTATAGATACATGCGTACTTATGAAAGTAAATTTTCATATTTCTTGCATTGTTGAACATTGTTGAGATTGTTGCTAGAGATATTGAGTGTTAAATTCCATTATAATTATCATTTCCTGGCATATATCCACTAGGTTGCTTTTGTAACTTATAACTGACGTAAAAATGACTTTTCTAATATAGTTTCCTGTATAGTTATCATAAACTACTGACGATGCGCATATTAATTTATAGAAATGACTATCGCGCTGCAAGCCATATTTCAGTATTGCCTTAGTAATCGAAATTTAATTATTTAATTATATTTTCGAGATTATGGGAACACGGACAGGGCTAGATTTGTGACGGTACGAACCGGTACCCCATACCGAAACCTCTGATCGGAGGAAATGTCGAATATATAACATAATTTTTAGAACTGTGGAACGTTAGTTGTAAGTCAAGGTGAACTTGGCCTTTGACTGGACTGGACTTCCAAGTACGTGGAATCATGGCTACTTCGGGGACGGCAGTCCTCTCTGGATACTAACAGCAAGGTGAGAGAGGAGGCACATACAACGAAAACTTTTCTAAACTTTGGACAATTTTATAAACTGTCAGGTAAAACATGTTTAAGTACAGTACCTATTATAATCTATATATTTAAAACACTAAGCTGTTTTTTGTACACACGAGATTGTGAAAACCACTTAACCGATTGGCTTCGTAAGACATTCTAACGAAAGCTCTTGGCATGCAGATTTGCAGAGTTTCTTTAAAAGGAAAATATATGTTACGGTATATTTTTAAATGATTAAAGAAATATGTAATATTTGTCACTCCCGCGCATGCGCACAATGGCCTTTCTCAACAAGGAAAATGGCGATTCCGGTCGCGTCTAACTGAGATCTTTGTTCATGAGAATTAAAAAGGATCTCCAATAATGTTAGTTATGTTTTTACAATGTGCATTGAAATAGAATTATATTAAATAAACCACGAATTGAAAGACATAAACTGCAGGTTGAGTGTGTATACTGGTTAGATAGCTTAATACTGCAGTGTCACATAGTTGTCTGGTTGGCGAAGGGGATAAGGTTACTGGCCTGAAATTTGTATTATGCATGATCGAGAGGGTTCGATTCCCCCCTCTGATATGTTTTTTTATTTTCATTTTCTTCCTTCCTACGATTGGTATTGCATTGTAGAAAGCTCTTGGCATGCAGATTTGCAGAGTTTCTTTAAAAGAAAAATATATGTTACGGTATATTTTTAAATGATTAAAGAAATATGTAATATTTGTCACTCCCGCGCATGCGCACAATGGCCTTTCTCAACAAGGAAAATGGCGATTCCGGTCGCGTCTAACTGAGATCTTTGTTCATGAGAATTAAAAAGGATCTCCAATAATGTTAGTTATGTTTTTACAATGTGCATTGAAATAGAATTATATTAAATAAACCACGAATTGAAAGACATAAACTGCAGGTTGAGTGTGTATACTGGTTAGATAGCTTAATACTGCAGTGTCACATAGTTGTCTGGTTGGCGAAGGGGATAAGGTTACTGGCCTAAAATTTGTATTATGCATGATCGAGAGGGTTCGATTCCCCCCTCGGATATGTTTTTTATTTTCATTTTCTTCCTTCCTACGATTGGTATTGCATTGTAGAAACATATTTCACTTTTATCATTCCGGTCAAGTAACGAATTCTCTGTTCCCATCGAGAGGCTTCGATTCCCACCTCGGTTATGTTTTTTTTTATTTTCGTTTTCTTCCTTCCTACGATTGGTATTACATTGTAGAAACATATTTCACTTTTATCATTCCCGTAAAGTAACGAATTCTCTGTTGCCATCCTTTGCATGGTCGAGAGGGTTCGATTCCCACCTCGGATACGTTTTTTTAATTTTCATTTTCTTCCTTCCTACGATTGGTATTACATTGTAGAGATATATTTCACTTTTTCATTCCCGTAAAGTAACGAATTCTCTGTTGCCATCCTTTGCATGGTCGAGAGGGTTCGATTCCCACCTCGGATATGTTTTTGTTTTTGTTTTCTTCCTTCCTACGATTGGTATTACAGTGTAGAAACATATTTCACTTTTATCATTCCTGTAAAGTAACGAATTCTCTGTTGCCATCTATATATTTAAAACACTAAGCTGTTTTTTGTACACACGAGATTTTGAAAACGACTTAACCGATTGGCTTCGTATGGCATTCTAACGAAAGCTCTTGGCATGCAGATTTGCAGTGTGTCTTTAAAAGGAAAATATATGTTACGGTATAATTTTATATGTTTAAAGAAAAAGGTAATATATGTGGCAATTGCGCGTTGCCACAATTGCGTTTCTTCATGAGAGAAATGGCGGATAAAAGATCCACCGTATCGTAGTGTGATCTTTGTTTATGAGAATTGAAAAGGGAAATATCGCTTATGTTGTATCCCGATATATACTGGAATAGAATCATGAAATAAGGGAAATATTGATGAACTGTAACTGGCAGTTGAGTGCGTTTGTTGTTTACGTCACTTAATATTGCACTCTAATTTCGTTGTCTGGGTGGCTCAGCGGCTAACATTGAGGACAACGAAATTGATTATGCATCGTCGAAGGAGTTTGATTCCCACCTCAGACATGTAAATTTATTTCCCAATTATTCTATCTTGCAATTGGTATTACATTGTCTAAACATATGTTACGTTTATTATTCCCGTAAGGTAAGGAATTCTCCATGATTTACGTTCCCAGATACTTTTAAATTATTATATAAATATCGGCACAATCGCTTCGCCTTGAGAGAAAATTGTCGAACATAATTCATTTGATGGACTCAGACATCGTGGTCACTCAGCCCCGTCTACTTTGGTGTGTGAGTGTAAACCTTTCTCTGATAACCTGTGTTAATGTGATGGCTGTATTGATGTGTGCATTTGTAATTAGTATGGGGAATGGAGAGTTGACGACTGAGGCTTTAAGTTAGGAACTATCCCGGTATTTGCCTGGAGTGGAAGTGGGAAACCACGGAAAACCCCATCCAAGGTTGTTGAGATGGGAATCAAATTTTGCTCTTCTTAGGTTTGCCTCAAGAGTGCGCCCCGTTCCAGCCCTCAGACCAGAATTAAATTTCTTGGCAGAGCAGGGATCGAACCTGGAATCTGGGGCGATAGCTCAGAATGTAGCCTTAAGACTGGGCTTCCCTGTGTTAATACGATCTTTGAAAAACACTGAACATATAATTCTAAAACTCCCTCCATTACGGTGGCTGGCGAAGTGAGTCCATGCTCATTCCAGTAGTGGCGAAGTGATTCTATGCTCCCTTGCATAATTTACTGTCATGGAAATGCAAAGTATTGTACCTTCAACAGGTGATGGAAATTGATTATTTAGAGCAGTTTCATTCTGTTTATTTCAAAATGAAGTTCGTCATCCTGAGTTGCGTTTGCAAGCAAATTGCAAAAATTGCAAGGATTTTATTATTGTCGATCAGTCTCATCGCATTCTCATCAGCAACCAACTTGAGAATGGAAGTCTCTGAACTTAGTTGTATAAGTGAATATTGTTGTTTATTGATTATTTTTTTAGAGTACATAACAATGAGTCTAACCACGCAGTTGATTTTGGCAATGGAAGTAAGTTATTATTTGCTATTTAATATTTGGCAGCTGCGTTGATGCAGGCCACTATAGTGTTATTTAATAAGCTATGACGTTAATTTGGGGGAGAAATGCTGCTATAAATAAACCCATTTTACGAAATAGAACATTAGCCGCAAACAAGTGGGAAATCGGAGGAAAATACGAAGCCACTTTTAAACTCCAATATGAATACGGCATTTCAGATACAATTCCAGATACTATACCGTTACAGTGTAGGGTCCTTGACGAACAAATTTAAACATTGTTCTGCACTGTATTTCTCTTGAGAGAAATCTTCACTTGGTTACTTTGACCTTTGCTGTTGTAATGTAAAATTAATCTGACTAAATATAAAACATTTGACATGCTGCAACAATTATTTTTCACTGGAGATGATATCTCAAGGAATTTCAGAGAGACTAATCGGCAGTACAATGCTATGTCCTTCGTTTCATTTGGTGCCAATGTTACTGTGCCACACCCATACGGTCCACATTGTTTTAAGATGTATGGAGGTGCACATCATCGCATTTCTTCGTTATATTCCAAAATTATATGTGACGGTTTGCGGCCAGTTTTATTAGACTCCTCAGAGTTCTGGAATTCCTTGGAACTAAATGACTTGCCTCCACATATTCCAAACGCTTGAACCGTTATGCTGCTTAGAAATCTGAACGTTTCCCAAGGGCTCCTAAATGCAACCATATTGCTTGGATTTGGAAATAATAAGTGCAGTTAAAATTAGGCAGAGAGGTCTAATCCTTCTACTTGATTTAACAGCATCCGATAAAACACTATCATTTTGTTTTAAGAGGCAATATTTTCCAATTTATTTGGCATACTCTGTCACAATCAATGAAGCTCAAGGGAAAACTCTGGAACGTATAGGTCTCAATTTGCCTCATCAATTTTTCAGTCATGGCCAGCAGTATTTTGCAATGTTGAGAGCGCAATCTTTTGACGCCCTTATAGTTTCAATAGAGCCAAAAAATCATCGTACAAAGAATATACAGTAGGCCTACATAAGAAAATTCTTCAGTAAATATTTTTCTATTGACCGTCATTTTTGACGGGTTTCAACTAGTAAATAATTATTTCAGAAGACAAGATTTTCAGGGAGGTCCCTTGATGCTGTTGCCTTACTTTAACACAGGCGTTTTGAAAATAAGAAAATATTTCATTTTTTGTGGAGTTTTTACAAAAATTGCGTTGATTTAACATTAAAATTTAATACAGGACAACGGCTATGGTAAGAAAAATGTTACTACAGCAGTCTTAATTTAATTTAATTTAGTTTAAAATTGCAATCAAAATTAGATTGCTATTTTGTCCGCTGATTAATTTTTAAAGGTGTTCAGAAATGACGTAAAAAACGTGTCGTTTTAAAAACTCCGTACTTCAATATTCCATAAAGCCCCCTCCCACCACCACCCGGTAGCCCACAGTACCGGAACCTCTTTTTTTTTACAAATCAAGCACTGGGAACACCCATTAAAATTGGGTGCAATCATGTTGATAGACTGAAGAGTTTAAAATTTCGATTATTTAAATGAACTTGTCTTACACATATTCTATTCAATCTGTCACTGAGAAGCTTGAGAAAATGAACTGGTATGATGAACTAAATATTCTAAATATTATTTAATGCTGTTTCTAAGTAAGGGCCGTTTTTTTAAACACGTAGTTAGTGCGCACGCCGCAACAAGCATGCGCGCTACCTCTCGGCATCCTTTGCGAACAAGCAGGCGTCATTTGCAGCTGTGTAGCTAACCTGTACGCTGAACTTTGCATCTTTACAATGTTCAAGATTATCGATTCACCCGCCGCGTGTGAGGTACGATCTGTGATACGTTTTTTGAGTACAATAAACATGCCGGCTGCAGAGATTCATCGTCAGCTTTGTGAGGTGTATGGTGATACTGCAATGACGTATGGTAAAGTGCAAAAATGGGTGCGTGAGTTCAAAAGAGGCCGTGAAAATGTTCATGACGATGAACGCTCAGGTCGACCAACTGTGATCACAGATGACTTGGTGACTGCAATTGACACGAAAATTCACAAGGGCCGAAGATTCACAATAACCGATCTATCAATGGATTTTCCTCAAGTGTCTATACTGTACTGTATAAAATTGCGTCTGAAAACCTAAAGTTCAGGAAATCATGCTCTCTGTGGGTACCTAGACTCCTCACAGAAGACCACAAACGAAAGAGATTGGCCAGTTCCCTCACTTTTTTGACTCGTTATGCCCAAGAAGGGGAAGACATGTTGAGTCGAATCATCACAGGAGATGAAACGTGGAACTCCCATTCCACCCCTGAAACCAAGCAACAGTCAATGGAATGGCGACGCTTAACCTCTCCTGTCAAGGTCAAACCCAAACAAACGCCGTCACAGCGCAAGATCATGGCAACTGTGTTCTGGGACCGGCGTGGTGTTTTGCTGGTGGACTTTATGCCACGAGGAACGACGATCAACGCAGAAGCCTACTGCGCAACTTTGACCAAACTCCGACGCACAGTTCAGAACAAAAGACGCGGCATGCTGACGAAGGGAATTTTGCTCCTTCAGGATAACGCAAGACCTCACACAGCTGTCCGGACTCGGGAACTGATTGACTCTTTTGGGTGGGAAGTTTTCGATCACCCACCGTATAGCCCTGACTTTGCTCCGAGCAATTTCCACCTCTTTTCGCAGCAGAAAAGTCATCTTGCTGGTAAGCGCTTCGCCAACGATGAAGAAGTGAAAACAGCCGTGAATTCTTGGTTGTCAGAGCAGGCGGCAAACTTGTAAGCAGAGGGATTTCAGATCTTAGTTTTAAGGTATGACAAGTGCCTAAATAAACAAGGCAACTATGTAGAAAAATAGAGGAAGTTATGTAAAACCTAAAAATAAATGTGGTTTCAAAATAAAATGTTCGGTTAATTTAAAAAAAATACTACGGCCCTTTCTTTAAAAAACCAGCCCTCGTATATTCATCTATTGAAGCAAGAAATTCAAACACACTTTTTCTGGTGCTGAAAGTAATGCTAATGCGAGTTATTATGTGCTTCGTCACTCCCTTTAATTAAGACAGGTCACCGTAAAGTTTGGATATTGAGTAATGGGTTTGAGATTGTTGCCAATAGCCCATTTTTGACAATGTATGTTATGATCCTAAAACTATTTAATATAGTACATTAAAGTTATTTATTTGAAGTGGAAGTTATAGATGCCATTGATCTGCAAAATAAATGAGAATACGCTAACTTACATTATTTATTCATGGGTTAACTTGTCTATAGTGCGTATCTACCTTAAAAGACAGTACGCATTAAATGGGGCGCGGTGATGCCAGATCTACTGCATATACAAAGTTCTGCAAGGGCGGGCACATGATGTAATATAGCCTAACTCGTATACAGGCGGGCTTTTACACAAAACTCGGGAAATTTCCAAAATATTTGTTTGTTGTATATAACTGTAGCTCATACCTTGCAGCGAACAACGCTACAATATTTAGATATGATACGCCGAACCTCAGAGCGTGAGTTTAATGCACAGATTATAACAATTTATATTTTTCAATTATTCATGAATTTGATAATATTATAATATGTTTTTCCCGGGATGAACAAAGGCAAACTACGGAAACCACTTAGAGGATGGCTGAGGTACGAATCGAACCCGCCTCTTCTCAGTTTTGTATCATGCAGTTGAGTACACCCCGTTCCAGCCCTCAGACCAGAATTAAATTTCTTGGCAGAGCCGGGATTCAAACCTGGGCTTCCACGGTGACAGCACGGTGGCAGCCAGGAATGCTAGCCACTACGGCACGCAACGAGGCGTTCAATTTATAAAGAACTCAAGGACCACTTCATTTCACAGTTTAACTTCACACCATCACACCACCAGTCGGGGAGATACTGGCGCCTGAGTAAACAAACTTACGCAGCGTCAGCGCTGGGTGGGAGGAATAAGTGCGATACCTTATGAATGATATCTGATATCGAGCTCGGGTTTGTTTTAAAAAATTTTCACATATTAATGAACATTTCTTCTGGCTTAGTCACCAACGTAAAGTCAATAGCAAAAAGGTTTGTCGCTACGTGACTTTCCTGTGATACCATCTCAGATTTTTCAAGTAACATTTACGAAAAAAAATCATAACTTTCATACTATGAAAATAATTACTGCCCTGAGAAATAGAGTATCTTCTACCAACATCAGGCAATCTAAAAATAAATTCTTGATGTGTGCGATCATTAGTACATTATCTATGGCGTGAAAAATATAGATTCGCGCTAAAATATCGTAATTGTGAAAATTGGGCCATGTGTTAATTATTTATGGCTTTTATTTTTACATCATCATAAAGAGCGGAAAATTCTCTATAAGGCCACGCAAACAGTTTCTTAGATTTGTCACTTTCAAGTATTGGGAAATGGCAACATCGCCGGGGTGGAAGAGGACGAAGCTAATTGCAGGACATAGGAGTGTGAGTGAGAGGCAACTACTACATTTATTTCCATACTGTCTTTTAAGGTTGAGACGCTCTATAGAATGAGATACTGCTAAGAGGACATATATTTGCTTTTCGAGGAGATATATCTACATGAAATACCGATTTCCAATCCTGTTTAGTTTTCTTTTACCAAACATCTTGAATCTAAGAATTGGTTCTCATTAATGTAGGCTATCAGTGGCTAAAGAGGTTTCCAATTAAAAGGTGTATTTTTTTTCTTCCGAATTTGGCCGCCTGTGGGCCACATGGAACCTAAGGCTTTCTGGTTAATCTCCTCTTCTCTTCCCAAAACCTCTTCATTCGTTCACTTCTGATCTTTCGCTCCTCCTCGGATATTACCAGTTTGGCTCTAATTTTAGGTGTTTTCTCCTCGACCATATTGATGTTGTCAATTCGGTTTCTAAACTCTTTTCTGTTGTGGATCACATCCACTGTGAGTCCACTTTCCTTGGCGTCTCTTTTAACCTCTTCTACCCACTTAGTTGTAGCCTTCAACTCTATAATATACATGAATATCCTCTTAGTCAGTCGGTTCTCGTCCATTCTCACCAAATGTCCGTAGAATTTCAACCTTCGCTTCCGCATTGTGACAGTAATTTTTTCAGTGTGTTTATAGAGGTCATCATTCTTTCTGTTCTTCCATGCCCCGTCAGCAGTTTTCTGTGGTCCTAAAATTTTCCGCAAAATTTTCCTCTCCTTTTTTTCCAGTTCCTGAAGATCCCCTTTTTTATTCAGTGTCAAGCACTCCGAGGCGTAAAGACCCTCTGGCTTTACTACTGTGCTATAGTGTCTGAGTTTTGCCTTGTAAGATATATTTTACTATACATTGTGTAGGATATAGGCCTTTAGATGTAATATGAGGTGTTATAATGTAAATGACGAGATATCAATCTTACTAGTTTTCCTTTTCAATATAATGTTTTACCAATGATCTACCACAGCACGGCATTTTAATCTTTACTCATAATGAATTGAGTTGACGCTTTTTCCAACAAAGCCGTAGTGTGTACATTGCCTCCTTGTTGGACTAAACTGATCTCAGTAATAGACTGCTGGGGAAACGATCTCGCCTTTTTGGTTCCTATAATGTACACTTATTTTAGCCAAAATACACGATAGGTAGGCAGGCACAAATGTCAGTCTCATACACAGTACCACCGCTATAATAGATATATATGCAAGAATAGTAGTCTCTATTTATTGTATTCTTTTCACATAACAACGCTTCCGGTAGGCCCACCATAAGATGTGCCTCTCGCGGATTTTGGATGAATACTGTAAGTGTTCATTACAGGAATACAGGGTGTCTTTTATGTACCTTTGGGGAATAGTAGGTCGTGTTGGGGACGGGTATAGAAGTAATTAGAAATAGGGAACTTGGGGTCGGAGCGGCCTCCTTAACCCCTAAAATAAGGGTTGATTCAGGCCCTCCACCCCGTAAGTTAGAAAACCGACCCAAGCCTCTATTACCTGGTAGGACACTATTTGGATATCTTCCAGCGTACTATTATCTTGCTTCCTCACCATTATTGTTAGAGGCACCATAGCACAGGTGCATATCGGCGTATTCCTCAAAACTGTACCTATGCGGAGGATCAGCCATCGTTCGAAATTAAACTGAACGTAGTAGTTTACGTCAACTGCCTGACTGTTGTTCTTTAAAACTGTACGACTGCACTCTCTTCTCTGACGTAGCACCAGACTGTATCATGTGGCTACAATACGACTAATAACTTTAAAAAAATGCCCTAGCCCGGAATCGATCCCGGGACTACCAGCCTTTCGCACCACCACGCTATCCATTACACCAGCGCCACATGGTGAAATGAATCTTCCCAAGAGTTAATGGATTGAGAAAGGTAATTGAGAATTGGGTCGGTTGCCTAACTTACAGGGTGGAGGGCCTGAATCAACCCTTATTTTAGGGGTTAAGGAGGCCGCTCCGACCCCAAGTTCCCTAGCTCAAATTACTTCTATACCCGTCCCCTACACGACCTATCATTCTCCAAAGGTACATAAAAGACACCCTGTATAGTATATCCATCTGTGGAAAATGTAGTCTTTTTTCTCACTGATCTATACCATAATGACTAAATTGAAAGAATAAAACATCACAATTAACCTTACTAAGTTACTCTTCGAAATCTTTGTTATACAACTTGTGACTAGACCACATAAAACAATATTGACGGTGGAAATGCAAGACGTCGTAAGCCACAATGCTGTGCCTTTCCATGTAGCAGGCCACGACGCCTAGACGAACGAGGATACTCTTTCCCGACTATCATTTTGTATTTGAAATTCAATTTTATATGGCCACATGCAGTAGACTTTGAACTTAAATGTAATGTTCGGCGGGACTGTATATCCACTAATGGCTGATGATTACTTGCGATACGTCACGAATTAACCATACTAAGATTGTTTTTTGTGAGTTTTTTTAGTCGTTTACCCTCCATGTTGGTGGAACCCACGGACTCAGCGAGGGAACTCACCACTACCGCCTCTACGGGCAGTGTCCTAGAGCAGGGAACATCGAATCGGAAGGGATACAACTGGTGAGGTGGGATTGGCACTTCGCCCAGGCGGCCTCACCTGCAAAGCGAACAGGGGCCTCATGAGGGAAGGTAAGGGATGGTTAGGATGGATAGACAAGGAAGAGGGAAGGAGGCGGTCGTGGCCTTGAAGAAGGTACCATCCCGGCATTTGCCCGAAGACGAAGTGGGAAATCACGAAAAAACACATCGAGGATGGCTGAGGGGGAATCGAATCCCCTCTACTCATTTGGGCCACCCGAGGCTGAGTAGACCCCGTTCCAGTCCTCGTACCACTTTTCAAATTTCGTGGCAGAGCCGGGAATCGAACCCAGGACCTCCGGGGCGGCAGGTAACCATGCTGACAGCTACGCTACAGAGGCGACTACCATACTAAGTTACTCTACAAAATCTTCGTTATAAAACTAAGGAAGATACGCAAGGAAGAGAAGAGAAAGTATCATCATGGTGGGCTACGAGGTCTTGCATACAAAAGTTGCTCCGAATCTCCAAAGCATAAATGAGGAAAGATAATCTTTAAATACCCTACTCTCAACTGTAGTCTACGTAATGTTGAAGGATTCCGCTATTTGGTAATGAAAATAATATTACAGCAACTCGTTTAGTCCTTAACCACGAAATATAATATAATTACGTCATACCTTGAGTAGAAAATCATTAATTGGCGGCTTCGGTGGCGTAGTCGATAGCATGCTGAGCTTCTATGCCCACGATAGCGGGTTCAAACCCGGCCGAAGCCGTCGGATTTTTTAAGAGCGTTAAAATCCCTCAGTATACTATGCCCAACTCTAGGAATGGGTATTCCAAGATTCAGACACCTAGATATCAAGGGAAAGGCTACAGCCGCTTTTGAAAGTTGAGATATTTGAATATCGCGCTCCATTACTTCTAGAATGGAATGGAAACTTTGTGCAGCCAAGAGCATGTTAAGTGACGTAGCGAGTAGTAGCAGAGGTCGAGACTATTTGTTGATTAAATAGTTAGCCATGGAGTAGAGACTTGAGACTTGGATCAGATTACTGGCACGGCCAAATGAAAGAGAATGCACTTAGTCTCAAGTGAATCGGACCAGAGACACCGGAGATATGAGGATTTCCAGATTTCAGCGTGATCCAGCGTGGACCCGACCGTTTTGAATAAAAGCCGACCGGCCCAAGCATCATCAGCTCACTTCGAACCAAGCTCTTGCATGACAAGTTGCTGCTGCTACGTTGAGCCAAGGCACATGGTTGCCGGATCTACGCAGAAGATACCTTTAAATTGTGATAGTCACAAAAGTGCTACGATACGTGTGGAACATAGTAAGTTTCCGGCATAGGGAATCACTAAGGTGATTGTTATTTTTCTACGGACACTGGTGAAATACTTTATTTCTATATGGATACATGCTAGACTTTGTCTAGAAAGTACTTTGTCACAGTCCAGTAATAATAATTCAATACTTGGATATTTTAATCCAATTAGTCAGTTTCATAAATTGTAACTTGATAACCACTCCGATCTTTCAGTATATTGAATGCCAGTCTATCACGGTGTTGTTCATTAGCCGACAAAGGGAAACTATAAGTTGCTTCGCGCATGATAGATGGTGATAAACCATGCCCAGGGAACGATCTTCAGAACAGCCGTTGATTGATTTAGACTGTCAGTGTTTTCTTGTACTGAAAATATTACCGTGAGTTATGTTACAACTGACGTATTTGAGAATAGATCATTTGGATCTGACCCCATTTAAGCGAACTGCTATGGATTTAATTGAAGCCAATATTAAAATGGATCAGCAGTTACTTCAAACTTCAAGAAATATTTCCTCTATATCGTGTTAGACAGATTGTGGGTATATAATGGCGGCCAATACAAGGATTAGACGTGCGTGTCCAATAGGGCATGTATCTGGATACATCTGTTACAGACCAGGTTCACTACGCTTCAAGACCAACGAGAAATGTAAGCCACATTTGACTTTTATATTATGCCTAGCTAATTGGAACAAACTCATTTTCTGCAGATGACCAACACATTTGTTTTTCTTCGTATTTAAATCTTGCAGTGATTTACGCAAGACATATTAGAGTTATTCTGAGTATTTTCAGCACTCAGAACAGTTTAGGATCGATGACCGAGCATAACGAGCATTTATTTGAATGTTTCATATTTTTTTGATAATCACGGTAATCAGCCGAGGTAACTGTAAAAGTTAATAATTATTTTTGTTGAGAAATTGATATTTTATCCATATTCGAAGAATCGAACATGTGGATTCTCACATAATGAAATAATAATTAAACACATTTATAATAATAATAATCCACTAATAATAATAATAATGATTTTCATAACTTTTCTAAATAGTTCTTGGATCTTATATTTTCTAATAATCACATTCATTGAGAGAGAGCTTATGAAGTAGTTTAATCATTTTTAGTTTGGAACAGGTGATTTTCCGAAGGATAGTGGTTAGCGCAACCCCGCATTCAACCAACATTACAGTTCTGGTTGAACAGTTAATATTTGCAATGAGAAAAGTATATTTTTCAGATAACACGGAGAGGCATGAAACGGGAAGCAAATGATATTTGTATCAATTAGGATATTTTTGTATTTATATAAAATCATGACGTAGATACACATTCGAAAGTGAAATAGAGAGTATCATAAGTGTGGTAAATTCACGATTTGAACTGAATGGTAAAATAAAATAAACTTGTAAGTTTATAAGTCTTCCAGTGTTGATAATAAGCAGAGGCTTGATTTATTGTATAAATTTGGGGAAGAAAATTAATGTGTGTGTAGTTGAAATGCCATTCCCAGGTGCGCATGTTTAAGTCGCAGGAATGAGGAGGTTTTTATTTGAGCATCAATCAAATAGCAGGTTCGATGACTCAGTGTTAAAGAAGGAGTATTGGAACTACACATTGCCTCGTATGAATGACCCAAAGGTTATTTCTTAAAAACCATCAGTTCTTATTTCAACCTTGTTTACGGATTCCATTAAGACTTTGATTTTGCTAGAACCCGGATTTGTCATGATAGTATTTTATTCTTCTTCAGAGGAAGACCTTTGCCGTTGTTGTTGGAATATTGTGTTCTTATAAAAATAATAGAATGGGCCACTGCCAATTAAAAATAATTCTATAACCACGAATAATTTGAAGGATGTTTTCAATCCTAGTGTCATGAACTAAATGAATTTATTATGAAGCTACAATTCTTATTTCCGCATTCTGTTCAAGAATTGCAAGTTGTGAAAGTTACTAAAATGGCCACAAATATAAATATTTTTCTTAATAATGATTCCAAGTGGAAAATCGAATAGTTGAATGGTCCAACAATTTATTGATCAAGTTGATGATTCAGAAATCATATATTTTGTTGGGAACTTGAAGTTCATAATCGAGTCACTTCTCGAAACGTTTAAAGTCAGACGAACAATTAATTTTGTTGTGCTTCGCACAGTTCTTCGATGCTATGCTCAAGGGTCAGATACTTTTCAGATGTTGTAATTAATATGTGTACATAATTTGTGTTGATTCAGAGATAATAATATTTTTTGACAATATTTTTTGAAACTGGAAAAATAAGTGAAAGTTAAAAATTCTATGAACAATTATTCTACGAGTGTTAATATTATGTAAAAATTCAACCAGTGAACTACAGTATTTCCAGTAAAGACAATTAAATTTGAACTGGATTTAATCATAAATAATGGATATAATTTTGGAACACAGTCTACAGGACTGATAATCAGACTTGTGTCTCTAAAGATAATTGTCCAATGTGTTGGAAAATTTCTGTACATTGTGTAAATAGTAATGTGGGTCGCCACACATGAATGATGCTGCTTTGAGCATTTTATTTTGCAGTCAATTTTAAATTCAGAATAAAATGATATAATTTTACATGATGTGTTATGCCCAGTTGAATCTCCTTCTATCCTTATTGTTGCATTGAGCCAAAAATCAGTAAAGCATTTTTTTCATTTGATGTCGTTTGTGCGATTAGCTTTAACCCATCTGGCGCCCCGGGATATTTTGACACTCGTGCTGACTGATTCTTGGTAAAATGCATATGTGGTCGTGCGGACTCCGGTCTAAACGGGCACAATACTTTCCTTCGGAGGGGAAGTACAGCCGGCGGTCCCATGTCATAGATTTATGGCATGTTAAAGAACCTTCCACTAATTGCACCTGTGTGAAGCTAAATTGGATAGGTTAAGAATGTAAACAACGCTCTTGGGTTTCTACGTTCGTTGCCAAGAGCCGACTGCGGTGGTGGCGTCTATTAGCTAACTTCTGAACTTGGCCTAGTAGTCGTTGATGGTGGCGCTTGGCGGCAAAAGTATGAACTATTTGAAAAATTCTAAGTTGCAGTACTTAAATTAAAAAACAGATAGCACACACTAATACAGTCATCACAATTAACACCGGTTATCAGACAGATTCTACACACACCCAAAGTATACGGGGCTATTTGACCGCGTTGTCGCAGCCCCTAAACGTAAGAACCAACCAACCAATATCATTAATTCAGGGATTCAGCAGCAAGTTCGATTTAATCATAAAAATTGTATGTCTCCTGACTATTTGAGGATAGCAAGATTTCTATCTCCTTCTGTCCCCACCGTAACCATCTGTTCCAACTCTTTCCCTCTCTTCGTCTCCCTCTAGTGGCAATCTGAAAAACTGGATGGACGTGGACAAGCATCACGTCCGAGGTATGACATTGGATGGCGCATATCTTCTCGAAATTAGCCATCAGCTTTTACTGCCACCAGATTTCCACTCCAGGCAAGCATATTCCTTTTGAACGCTATCTCTCCCTCTTTCCTTTTACAACATTATCGTTGGTCAGAGGACGAAAATAAGTCTCAATTTCGAAAATCTTATGTAATACCATACAACGAACTTATCCTGAGTGTAATGCCCCATAGTTATAACGTACAATATCAGAGAAAATGTTGTGTTGGAGGAATTTCGACTCCTGGAAAAAGGAATAAAATGGCGAAATGGAAGACAGAAAAATAGAACGTCGTGAAATTCGTACGTGCTTGTGTTTACTTGCTCGTTATGAAGGCGATTGTCACTTGTTTTTCGTGCGCCCTCTTGCCGTCCACTTTAATAATAGCTGCAGCCTGTCCCGAGACGTTTTGCTTCGCTTTGCTTTGCTCATTTGTTCGCTGGACTTCCCTTCAGCTGCTGGCATTCTCATCCCTTAATCCACACATTCCTTAAAATACTACAGTTTATAATCAATCATGAATCTTTCATGGGTCTCTTCTCGAGCTGTGCTAAGTTCAGGATCTGCGCAATAGATTTATGAATCGCTTGATGTTGAAAGGGGACTTCTGACACTAGGTTTTACATCAGAAATAAAAACTGACTAGGTGGTGAAAAATGTCGATCTATGTTTTACGCTTCTGCCAGTGCATGGCACCTATAGCCTACTAATGCTCACTTCAGTGACCGAATTTTAAAAAATCCAATTCATAGATTATAAAAAATGACGGATGTTAGAATTACAGAAGTTATACATCAAATGGAGTGAACTATGTAACTTTGAATGCCAAATTCCACATAAAAATTCATTGTTATTGGTTTTGAAATGTATAAGGTGCGTTCAAAAAGTAACGAGCCGGAAGCTGGAATGCTCAAACCGGTGACGACATCGGCTATTCGTGGCGTGTGTAACGAGGTGTGGTTCCAACCAGAGCGTGGAAGGTCAGAGCCCGTCACTAGGAGGCACGCGTGCACGTTACGTGACGATACAAAGTGAGCTGCAGCAAGCATCAATCGTCCAACGCTGCCAGTCGCATTGCAAACAGTGACATGGAGGTGTCAAACGAAGAGCAAAGAGGTGTTGTTCGGTTTCTGACAGCGGAAGGAGTAGGGGGAACGAACATTCAGCGCCAAATGTCACAAGTGTGCGGCGAACACTGCATGTCCCTTGCAAGAGTCAAGGCGTGGCACAAGCGCTTCAGGGAAGGACGGGTGTCGTTAGCCGATGATGCCCGGTCTGGGGCACCCCCCTGCATTATCGATGACAACGTCCAGCTGGTTGATACACTCATTACCCAGGACCGCCGAGTGACAATGAACGCCATAGCCGCCGTGGCCGGATTGACCGTCGGAAGTGTGCACACCATCATGAAGAAACGACTGCACTTGCGCAAAGTGTGTGCCCAGTGGGTGCCCCACTGTCTTCAACCACACCAGGAAGCATGTCGTATGGCCCACTGTCTTGGTCATCTGCAGCGCTATGCGAGGGAAGGGAATGGGTTCCTGGCACGAGTGGTGGCCGGAGATGAGTCATGGTGTCATCACTTCGAACCAGAATCCAAACGACAAAGCCTCCAGTGGAAGCATCCAGGATCACCACCACCCAAAAAAGGCAAGGCCATCCACACGAATGCAGGAAAGGTAATGCTGACGTTTTTCTTTGAACAAGATGGCCCCCTACTGAATCACTTCATGCCGCACGGGACAACAGTGAATGCCCAGCGTTACTCGCAAACCTTGACCCCCCTTCGCCAAGCGATCAAAACAAAACGACCAGGCAATCCTACCCGTGGGGTCATTCTGCTCCACGACAATGCACGACCTCATACGGCCAACACAGTCGCGGCACTCTTGCAGAAATTCAAATGGGAGGTTTTCGGCCACCCTCCATGTTTGCTCCCCTGAAAAGGGCTCTGCGGGGCCAACGATTCACCATGGACGTCGACGTCCAGCTGTACGTGCGGAACTGGTTCACATCGCAGCCCAGGAATTTTATGAGACAGCCATTCGCCGCCACGTGTCATAGTGGGACAAGTGCCTCTACAGCCAGAGCCAATACTTCTAACATACAGGTATTGGTTTCTGTAATTATGCGTCCGGCTCGTTACTTTTTGAACGCACCTTATATGAATACAATTTTTAGTAAGAACACTGAACCAATACTTAACTTAATAGTAATATGAAAATGAAGTACAATAGCAATGCAAGAGTCATTGAAACACAGAAATCAATAATTCCAATAACAGCAATTCAATGTAATAAACAAGTAGTTCCGTAAAGAACTGTACAGCTTATTTTCATATATCCTACTAATGTTAATTGCCTCTATGTATGTCTACCCCTTATTAGTCCCGTTTTCAAACGGGGTCGGGGATGAGATGCGATGGAAGTCTTTGTGGCGATGGTTTTAGGGCCGGATGCCCTTCCTGACTCCAACCTCATGAGAGGAGTTAATGAGAAACGAAATGAATGATGGTGAATGAAACTGGGCAAGGATGTGGAAGGAAGCGGCCGTGACCTGTCAGAAGGTACCGTCCCAGCATTTGCCTGGTTTTGAAAATGGGGAAACCACGGAAAACCATTTCAAGGACGGCCGACGGTGGGGCTCGAACCCACGCATCTCCCGAGTCAGCAGAGAGCTTGGCCCCATGACCTAATGCTGCGCTTTAGCCAGCGTAGCCACTACTTTCGGTGTTAATTGCCTCTATAAACATACTAAATTTCAGTTAAATTGCTGTAATAGATTCGTAGATATTGAGAACCGTTTAAATATTTCGGATGGTCGCCATTTTGGACCTTTATTTATGTAGATCTTAGAGTTATGTACTGTTACATGAAGATTATTGTGTACGTGTAGCACTCAAACTTCAATCAAATGATTAGGACACAAGAAGTAAAAACGAGATTTTAAAATTTCGCACAGCTGCCATCTTGTGGTTATGGAAACAATTGAAATAGATTAGATGCCAGTGGATGAATATTTGTATACAGTACGGATTTACTGTACCAAGTTTCACTGCACTTGGATGGTTAAATTGCGAGAAACGACCATGTGAATATTTATAGTTCGCGTCGCCACCATGTTGGATTTGTGACCACCAGGTTATTGAGTGGCCCATAGGAGAACTTATGTTCATAACGCCTATGAACATAAAAAGAATCAGTTTGATTGCTGTAGTAAATTCGTAGATATTGAAAACTGTCTAAATATTCCGGATGGTCGCCATGTTGGATTATTATATGTATAGGCCATAGAGTCATGTACCTTTAAAGAAAAATTATTGCGTAGGTACATTATTCAAACTTTCACATCGATCGCATGATTACGACACAAGAAACAATAACTTAATTAAAAAATTCGCACAGCCGCCATCTTGAGGTTATGTAAACAAATGAACTAAATTACATACCAGTGCATTGCAATGTGTATAATCATTTGCTGTACCAAGTTTCATTGCGTTTGGATCATTAAATCGCGGGAAAAGTCTATTTGAAACTTTCAACTTCGCATGGCCGCCATGTTCGTTTTGTAGTTAACAGTTTTTTTTTGTTTCATAGATGAACTTCCAGTAGCGCCCTTTATCTCCTTGCAAAATTTCAGGGTGCTACCGGTAAAAGTTTCAGAGATATATAATGCCGGTGAAATATTTCGCACAGGCGCCATATTGAGGTTATGTAAGCAATTGAACGAAGTTAGATGTCGGTGCATTACAATGTATATATACATATACTGTACCAAGTTTCATTGCGTTTGGGTGGTGAAATCGCGAGAAACGTCTTTTTAAAAGTCGCAAATTCGCTTGGCCGCCATGTTTGTTTTGTAGTTACCAGGTTTTCAAACGTAACATAAGTGAACTTCTAGTAGTTTCCTTTATCACCATACAAAATTTCAGGGTGATATTGGTAATAGTTTCGGAGATATTGAATGCTGGTAAAATATTTCGCACAGCCGCCATGTTGAATTGGTGAGACGTTACAAAATTTGAAGGTCATGGTCGGGGTAGCCCGGAATAGTGCTGTGAACTTACAGAGTTTCATTGAAATCGCTCCAGCCGTTTAGATTTTATTAGGGGGACACACACGAATCATACACACACACACGGACACTCAGACACACGAACAAAAGATGATCGCATAAGCCTATTTTTCCAAAAAATGAAAATAGGCTAAAAAATGCAAACTCGAAACTGATATATCTTCATTTAACATCACACGGTGATTTCACAAGCTCGGCCCAGCCGTGCTGTGGACAGCAGAAGTCTCATTTCAACACTAAGCTGTGGCTCTACCTATCATCTGTAGAATCGAATCAAAATCTAATATTTCGTAAAACCTGCAGAAGTCCACTTTAAACAACAAGCGATTAACATAGTGTTGCCTACGGCAAACGAAATTGCTCGTATTATTTAATGACATCGTAACTTGAGCCGTCACAGCAGATGATTTGAATGCATTTTTAGCCTATTTTCGATTTTGAAAAAATAGGCTTATGAGATCACCTTTTGTCCGTGTGTGTGCGTGTGCGTGTGCGTGTGCGCGCGTGTGTGTGTGTGTGTGTGTGTGTGTGAGGTGTGTGTGTGTGTGTCCCTAATAAAATCTAAACGGCTGGAGCGATTTCAATAAAACTCGGCAAGATCATAGCACTATTCCCGGCGACCTCGACCGTGCCCTTCAAATTTTGTTACGTCTCACCAATCCAACATGGCGGCTGTGCGAAATATTTCACTAGCATTCAATATCTCCGAAACTATTACCGATATCGCCCTGAAATTGTGTACGGTGATAAAGGACACTACTAGAAGTTCACCTATGAGGCTTTCAAAAACTTGGTGACTACAAAACCAACATGGCGGTCAAGCGAAATTGAGACTTTTAAATAGACATTTCTCGCGATTTAATTATCCAAACGTAATGAAACTTGGTACAGCAAATGTTTGTACACATTCTAATGCACTGGAGTCTAATTTAGTTCAATTGTTTACATAACCTCAAAATGGCGGCTGTGCGAAATATTTCACTGACTTTCTATATCTCCAAAACTATTACAGATATCATCATGCAATTTTGTACGGTGATAAAGGGTACTGATACAAGTTTACCTATGTATATTTCATAACCTGTAAAGTACAAAACGAACATGGCGACCATGCGAATTTGAAATATTTTAATAGAGTTTTCTCGTGATTTAACTCTCTAAGCGCAGTGAAATGTGGTACAGTAAATGATTTTGCAGATTGTAATGCACTGCCATCTAATTGAATTCAATTGTTTACATAACCTCAAGATGGCGGCTGTGCGAAATTTTAAAATTAAGTTTTTATTCTTGTGTCGTAATCATGCGATCGAAGTGAAAGTTTGAATAATGAAGCTAGGCAGGCAATAATTGTTCTTGAATGGTACATAACTCTATGGCCAATACATATAACAATCCTAAATGGCGAGCTTCCGAAATATTTAGACGGTTCTCAATATTTATGAATCTTTTACAGCAACCAAACTGATTTTTTTATGTTCATAGAGACTATGAACATATATTCACCTATAGGACTTTCAGTAACCTGGTGAGCAAAAATCCAACATGGTGGCGACGCGAAGTATAAATATTTAAATGGACGTTTCTCGCGAATTAACTATCCGAGTGCCGTGAAACGTTGCACGTTAAATGCTTATACAAATGTTGATCCACTGGCATGTAATTTATTTCAACTGTTTGCATAATCCCAAGATGGCTGGTGTGCGTAATTTTAAAATCTCGTTTTTACTTCTTGTGTTCTAATCATGTGATTGAAGTTTGAATACCACACGTACACAATAATCTTAATGTAATAGTACAAAAATAAAAATCCATCCTGGCGACCATCTGAAATATTTAGACGGTTCTCAATATCTACGAATCTGTTTCAGCAATTAAACTGAAATTTTGTATGTTGATAGGGGCAATTAACATGAGCAGGATACAGGAAAATAGGCTGTATAGTTCTTCACGGAACTACTTGTTTAATGGTATGTATTTAGTCATGAGGAAGGGATTCATGATGAAAAGTAATAAATAATGCACAACATTTATTTATTTATTTATTTATCGTATGGCTTTTAGTACCGGGAGTGTCCGAGGACATGTTCGGCTCGCCTGAGTCTGTAGCTGCTTCCAGCGGACACCCTAAAGGGCGAGCTACAAGTTCCGTTCAATTTCAAGTAGTTCCAACTTTCGCCACCAGATATCAATCATACCTAGTGGTGAACGTTGGAACCTTGATAGAGCGTTCTGACGAAATCTAACCTAACAAAATAATTGAAACGCAGACGAAAGAAATCAGAAACACTATGGACGTCGAAATGGCAGTTGAAATGCTAAAGGAAGTAACAGACTTCTGTTACTTAGGAAGCAAAATAACCAGTGATGGACGAAGCAAAGGGGATATCAAAAGTACGTTACCGCAGGCAAGGAGAGCATTTCTAAAGAAACGAAATCGGTTGACATCAAATATATAAATTTAGGTATTAGGAAGTTATTTTTGATAGCCTTTGTCTGGAGCGTGGCGCTCTATGGAAGTGAGATTTGGACTGTGAAGCAGCAGAAAAGAAGAGAATTGAAGAGTTTGAAATGTGTTGTTACAGGAGAATGATGAATATCAGATGGGTAGATAGAGTTACATATGAAGATGTATTAAGACGAGTGGGAGAGGAGAGACGTTTCTGGCGACTGCTAATGAGGAGAAGATATGGTTTGGTAGGACACATACTAACACACCCAGGAATAGCAAACTTAATTATGGACGGAAGGGTCGGGAATATGGGATGTGGTAGCTATGTAGAGATGGAACGATTAGCTGAGGACAGGGAAGCATGGAGGGTTGCATCAAGCCAGTCAACAGAGAAAAGACTGAAACAACAATAACAGCAACAACTCTTAATGCTGTATTTTTTTTTACATTTTATTATGTATTATATTGTGTTGCTCTAATTTTATACAGCAGGGCGTGGTGGCGCAGTGGTCAAGCTGTTGGCCTCTCACCAAGGTGGACTGGGCTGGTTTTCCGGTCAATGCAAGTGAGATTTTCGAATTGAAATGCCATGTCCTGTGGTTCGGATTCCACGTAAAAGGGAGGTCCCGTGGCTAATAATCACAAAATTCACGGTCACGTAAAACTACAATCTTCCTTTTTATTAAAATTTTTTACACATACATAACACTCATACGTAATTCACAGACCCCTATAAAACTAACTAATTGTATATAACGAGTTTGAAACTGCGAATCATAATATAAACGACAACTTAACACACTACACTTATTGTACAGTAGTTAGAAAGTATTTATATATACATAATAATAATAATAATAATAATAATATCGTATGGACTCGGGTGCCGGGTGCAAGCTTTGTTATTTGACACCCAAAGGGTAGCTTGCGTGTCGAACTTCGTAGTTCCTTGAAGCAGTATGAAAGTCAAGGAGTTTAGATATCTAAGCTCCTTGAACACTATAGCGCTTTCTAGTAGAGAAATGAGGAACTTTGTGTTGGCAAAAAACTCCTGAGATCAATTTTGCCATTATGAACCCGGCCTACTGAATTCATGGTTGGTTGGTTCTTAAGTTTAGGGGCTGCGACAACGCGGTCATGTAGCCCCGTGTACTTTGGGTGTGTGTAGAATCTGTCTGATAACCGGTGTTAATTGTGATGACTGTATTAGTGTGTGTATCTGTTTTTTTTTAATTTTAAGTACTGCAACTTATATTTTTTCAAATAGTTCCTACTTTTGCCGCCAAGCGCCACCGTCAACGACTACTAGGTCTAATTCAGAACTTAGCTACTAGACGCCACCGCAGTCGGCGCTTGGCAACGAACGTAGAAACCTAAGAGCGTTGTTTACATTCTTAACCTATCCAATTTAGCATCACACAGGTGCAATTAGTGGAAGGATCTTTAACATGCCATAAATCTATGACATGGGACCACCGGCTTTACTTCCCCTCCAAAGGAAGGCATACTGAGGGATTTTTCTACTGAATTCAAATGGGTTCTTTGTCATGCCAACATCGTATGACATGGTGTCGCAATTTTTGTCGCCTTTCAAAAATCACCACGGCCAGGAGCGAACATGCAAGCTTGGGGTTAGTAGACCGACACGTTGACCATTCACCCACCGTGGCGAGCTGTATATACATTTAAACCTCAACACAGTGATCTGGATCGGATGATGCGCGCTTGAATGTCGGTACGCGTAATCCTAAAATTGCCCCAATATAATAGTGATCATAACTAATACATGTCATGTTCTCATGTTTGATCAAACATTACCTTATGAATATTTAATTTTTCTGGATTGTATTTTACAGCAATATCATCATAAAGATATGTATTCACACGTAAACTCATGTTCATATCCCAAAATCCAAATTTCTATGCATGAATATATAACATCCACATCAATGAAACATTACATTTCAAGCTGGTATTTTTAATTTGTAACAGATCTGGTTTTCAAGTATTTTAACGTATATTCAGACTACTTTCATTTATGAAAAAATAGGCTTATGCGATCACATTTTGTCCGGGTGTGTATGTGTGTGTGTGCCCCTCCCTAATAAAATTTTAACGGCTAAAGCAATTTCAATGAAACTCGGTAAGGATAGAGTACAATATTTTCCGATCCCAACCATGCGCTTCACATTTTAATACGTCTCATCAATCCAACATGGCGGCTGTACGAATTATTTCTCCAGCATTCTATATCTTCGAAACAACTACCAATACCACCCCGACATTTTTACGGTGATAAGGAGCACTACTAATAGTACGTCTATGTAATTTTCAATGTAATGCGTACCATGTCAAGTACACATCGAACATGGTGGCCAAGCGAAGTCAAAACATTTTAATAGACTTTTCTCGCGATATAACCATCCGACCGCTGTGAAAGATGGAACAGCAAATGTGTATTCACATTATAATGCACTGACATCAAATTTAGAAAATTGTTTACATAACCCCAAGATGGCGCCTGGCAAAATTTTTAAATTAAGTTTTTATTTCATGTGTCCTAATCATGCGATTGAAGACAATTTTTGAATAACAAATCTATGCTATAATCGTAATCTAATAGTACATAACTCTCTGGACTACATTTATAAAAATAATCCAATGTTGGGACCATCCGAAATATTTAGACGTTTCTCAATATCTACTGATCTATGAATTCAATCAAACATAAATTTGTATGCTGAGAACGTCTATAAACATAAGTTCACTTATGTGACTTTCAGCAACCAGGTGAGCACAAATCAAATATGGTGGCGACGCGAAATTTAAATATTTAAATGGACGTTTCTCCTGATTTAACCATCCGAGCGCAGTGAAACTTGGTACAGTGAATGTTTATACAAATGTCAATGCACTGACATCTAATTTATTTCAATTGTTTTCATAGGCTCAATATGGTGGTTATGCGAAATTTAAAAATCTCATTTTTAGCCTACTTTTCACATTTTGCAAAAATGAGGAGAAAGTAGACTTATGAGATCGGGCAAATTTGTGTCTGTCTGTCTGTCTGTCCTTCTGTCTGTCTGTCTGTCTATATGTATGTATGTATGTATGTATGTATGTCCTTCTGTCTGTCTGTCTGGCTGGCTGTGTGTGTCCCCCCCCCTATCAACTCCCAAACGGCTAGAGCAATCGAAACAAAATTTGGTAAGAATAAAGATCTATACCTGAATATCTCACGGCCATATTTGAAAATGATGTCAGTGCTACCAACTGCTGAAAAATCGCAATTGAAATTTGAGCTCCATGTTGGATATCCTGGAAGGTATGAATGGGAGCTATTTCAAAATTGGCACACGTATAGATAATAATATTGCAGTTTAATTTCCAGGAGGCCATATATGGCAGTGTTGCCAAAATGATTTTAAGCCTGCTGATAGTTCCATTTTCTCAATGCATATAACTTCTACACTATCAATTGGAATTCATCCAAATTTCGTATGTGCTATGTGTACATAAAGAGATATGACTGAGCGTATTCTTAAGACCCTCCAGGGCTGCCTACTGTTAATAAATGCTCTCATTTTTTTAATCCAAATACCCATATATCAGAAAGTATGCAAGCCGACAGCTTTAAACTATGCACACGTATAGTACCTGACATTCTATATTAAAGTGGAGTAACTTATATAGGTCAGTGCTACCAACATGATTCTAACCCTGCTGAGATGTCCAACTTTAAATACATGTAGCTTCTATACTATCATTTGGATTTCAACCAAATTTCGTGTGCGCTATGTATACCATAACAGATATGACTAAGCCGATTCTTAAGGGTAACCAGGGCTGCCAACTGTTAATAAATGCTGTCTCTATTTTTGTTACCATAATATAAATATATCAGAAAGTAAGCAAGCCAATAGCTCTAAACTTTGCACACGTATAGTACCTGGCATTCTAGATTAATTTGGTGTAATTAATATAGGCCGACGCCAGTGCTGCCAACATGATTCTAAGCCGGCTGATAGGTCCAATTTTAAAATGCATATAACTTCTGTACTAATTAATGGATTTCATTCAAAATTGACACAACAATAGATCATATTATTTCAGATTATTTCTGACCAATACATGTATGTCATTGTTGCCAACATGATTTTACATGCGCTGTTAGATCCAATGTTTAACTGCATGTAACGCCCATGCTATCCATTTGACTTCAACCAAATTTTGTATTCTGTACCTTAAGAGATGGAACTAAGAATTTATTCAGTCACCAAAGCTGCCAACTGTGGTTCTCTATTAGGCTACAAATTGCCAGGTATTCAGTATTTCGAACTAATTAGAAATTTCGATATTACAAACTTAATTTCGTTATTATTCTAGATAGATCCATATAGATTAATCATTGGCATGAATCTTAAATTTTAAGAATAGTAGGCTCATTAGTTCGTCACGGAACTTCTTGTTATTTCTTGTGTTCTAATCATGCAATTGAAATTTGAATAATATACCTATGCAATAATCTTCATCTAATAGTACATTTCATATAACAAGAAGTTCCGTGAAGAACTATACAGCCTACTTTTCATGCCAATGATTATTCTACAGAATATGATCCTATCTAGAATAGTGACGAAATTAAGTTGGTAATATCGAAATATCTAATTAGTTCAAAATATACTTGGTATAATGAAGCCTAATAGCCCACTACAGTTGGCAGCCCTGGTGGCTGAATATATTCTTAGTTCCATCTCTTAAGGTACAGAATACTAAATTTCGTTGAAGTCCAATGGACGTTGCATGCAGTTAGACACTGGATCTATCAACACGCGTAAAAGCATGTTGCCAACAATTTCATGCGTGTGCTGGTCAGAAATAATCTGAATTATTATGATATCTTGTTGTGCCAATTTTGGATGAAATCCATTTGTTAGTATAGAAGTTACATGTATTTTAAAATTGGACATATCAGCAGGCATAGAATCATGTTGGCAGCACTGCCTTGTATTAATTACTCCAAATTAATCTAGAATGTCAGGTGCTATACGTGTGCAAAGTATAGAGCTGTTGGCTCTATACTTATATGCATTTAAACATTGGACCTATCAGAAGGCTTAAAATTATTTTGCCAACACTGTCATGGTTGGCCTCCTGGAAATTAAACTGAAATAGTCTTATCTACATATGTGCCAATTTTGGAATAGCTCCCATGCATATCTTGCAAGATATCCAACATGGAGCTCAAATTTCTAGTGCGTTTTTCCAGCAGTTGGTAGCACTGACATCATTTTCAAATATGAACGTGAGACATTCCGGTGCACATCATTACTCATACTAAATTTGGTTTTGATTGTTGCAGCCGTTTAGGAGTTGATAGGGGGGACACACACACAGCCAGACAGACAGACAGAAGGACAGCCAGACACACATTTTCCCAGATCGATCTCATAAGTCTACTTTTTCCTCATTTTTGCAAAATGTGAAACGTAGGTGAAAAATCCAACATGTCGACCATCCGAAAGATTTAGAAGGATCTCAATATCTACCATTTATTATAGGAATCAAATTGAAATTTTGTATGTTGATAGTGGAAATTAACATAAGTAGGTTGGTTGGTTGGTTCCTTAGTTTAGGGACTGCAACAATGCGGTCATGTAGCCCCGTGTATTTTGGGTGTGTGTAGAATTGGTCTAATAACCAGTGTCAATTGTGATGGCTGTATTAGTGCGTGTTATCTGTGATTCAGGTAGAAGGTTTGCAGACGATCAATTTTTCAAGTAGTTGCTACTTTTTCTACCAAATGCTATCGTCCATGACACCTAGTCTGAGACTTGGCTACTAGATGCCATCGCAGCCAGCACCTAGCGGTGAACGTTAGAAGTAATATATCGTTATCAGACTAACCTATTCATTTTAGCTTCCACAAGTGTAGTTAGTGGAATGTTCTTTTTCATGCCATAAATCTATGACAGGGGACCGCCCGTTTTACTTCCCCTCCGTAGGAAGGCATACTAAGGGATTTTTACGCTCTTAAAAATACGATGACTTACGAACTTATCTAACCTAAGCATTGTATATATATTTGTGCATAAGTGTAATTCATAAACATCGTACATTAATTAAGTCTAAGTTAGCATGATCTGATGATGATTGCCTGACGATCGAAACATGTGGTCTAATTAAGTACCCCTCATTTTTGTACATAAATGCATGTTATTTTGTTTTAAATATCTTATGTAATATTTCTCATGTTAGGACATATAAATACTTGTCTTCCCACCGAATGTAATTTGTTTTGACCGACTGAAAAGCAGTGTTTAACATTATTACTGTTAAATATTCGACCTCATTGGCTTGTGGACGGAATCTAACCTATGTCTGGAAAAATGTACGAATTGTATAAGTCCATCGACCCAGATGTATCCACTAAGAATGTATCATGTAGGCTATACATTTCAGGGTCTCCTTTTTAACGAACTAAACGCAAATTTCTAAAAGAAATTTCTTTTGTAACGCTCCTTCAAATCCTCAATGTAATTAATTCACTGTACCGCTAGATAACGCAAGCTGAGATTTATATTTAGGCATCCATAATTCCTTTATACGCTCGTGATGTTGGGCTAACGCGGCTGCCTCACACCTCGGATTCATCAGAGATTTTACAGGGTGTCAGGGAATGTTCTCCGCAGTGCCTAGGCACTGCTACGTTAGGTGAGAGCCGGAATTAAGTTGGCAGCAAGGTTGCTGCTGACAGCGTGGCTGCTGCTACTTGTATCAAAACAAAACAAACAACATAAAGTCCACTTAAAGATTCCTGTTTCTTGAGCTAATTTGCGTATTCATTTACTTGGACTTCGCAGCATTATATCGGAAATTTCATCAAGTTTTTCGTCTGTTAACAGCGTAGGCCTGCCTGTTCCTTGTACATCGTGAACTGAGCCGGTCACACGAAATTTACTTATCAAATCCCAAACGGTATCCCGGTTTGGACACTTTGAATTAGGAAACCAGGCCTGAAATTTTGGTTTTACATTTTCTGAAAACCGATCGCCGTCACGTAAAACGTATTCCACCAAAAACGCTCTCTCTTCAGTAGTAAACATTACCGACTGTATCCTGTTGCACTATTCCAATAATCTAAACGCTCCCTCACTGCATGCACACTGACGCTTTCCACAGCACAGCACAGCACAGCTCACGCGTGTGTTCTGATATCCTGTTGACCTTGGAGAAGACAAGCTAGTACCTGGCTGTCGGCGAGTGAGCGAAAGGTCTGACACCGCGCTGCCAACTTAACTCCGGCTCTCATCTAATGTAGCAGTGCCCAGGCACTGCGGAGAACATTCCCTGACGCACAGTAGAAACTGACGTGAGGGCTGGAACTGAGTGCGCTCAGACTCATGAGGACAATTGAGTAGCTGTTTGACAGTGAGGCAGCCGATGGAACCCAATGCGCTGGCCACGCGTCACCCCATAATCTGCAGGCCAAATGGCTGGGCAGCGGTCGTTTTGAAAGCCTGGACCCTTCATGGATTGTAATGCCACGGGACTTGGTTTGCTTTTCATTCCTTCAGAGCACTGTGATAGTAACAGGCTTACGCCCCTCAAATAGAAATTTAATAGCTACAGTGGACTCTGAGTTTACCTTGAACAAACTACGTTTGTTTCCTGTACATACAGCAAAATTAGCCTGTAAAAATGAATGCTTTTTGCTCTCAATAAACATCCACTCGAGTGTATTGTAATTAGTTCTGACACTTCTCACCATGCTTTTGTTCACTTCTTCAATAATCTCCCTGCATCAACTAGTGGTAGATACTGTGTATTGCTCTTTATCCTTTCCATTGTGTCCCTTACCTTTGTGTCGCATCAGGGAACTCGTTTATGAAATTACTCGCAAAGAGAGGATTACAATTTGATCCATTTCATAGGGAATTCCTGAAAATTCACTAATGTCTCCCTAATATATTATGGATCCTACATCCTACAGTGACAAGCTGTTGTCGATATTATTAGAGGCTCTGAAACATCGTGTTCATGTAGCCCCGTGTACTGGGGTCCTAGTCATATTAACGAAATGTTGAAATTAAATTCTTACAAACTACAACAATTAATTATCTGTGATACCCACCTTAATAACAAAAATAATACAAATTTATATCAGAAAATCAGCACCAACAAGAAACCACAGCGGAAAAATGATTCCTCCTTTTGACAACGTTCTTCCTCCTGAGACCACACAATACAACAGCGAGCAACGTTAAGATCTCGTAACTTCCAATTGTGATCCCTGGTACTTAAGTACAAATTTTCCTCCAATAGCTTTGGCTCTAATCCATAAAAGACGGTCAAAAATTAAACTAATGGTATATTTGGTCATTTTACAGAGAGCTTACTGTCATTTAGACATTTGTGACACAATGACTCTTTTACGAACAGATTACGTACAAATTAATATCTTAATATGCCAAGGATTTTTTCCAACATTCACAAACAGTACTCTAATAAATGGTGCAATAACGTGGGGGAAGGCTGTACAGTGTACATCATAACTTAGAAACTAATTTCAATTTTCAAGGAAGTTCCCACCAGCTTTGTAGAGTTCATTCATAAATGCTCAAAAACACAGCAAGACTTACCGCTCGATCTGTTGTAAGTTGGCTGACTGATGATCTCTTAATATTCCAGTTCTAGACATTTTGAAGCTGCTAATCTTCTGCAATGATCAGATACCGTTACCTAATCCATTGTGGATAGCGTGGGTCGTCCACATCACCCCACGCATTGCCCTTCACACACTGTCTCAAATAAACAGGTAGTTTTCAATTGTACAATGCTGGAAATTTTTCTATCTTTTGGATGAATTTTGGTAAGAATTCATGATTTACAATTTGCAAGATTTGAGACATTATTTCTGGAGAGTGGTTTGAAATGCCCTCAGAAGTACTGTCAAGGAAGTACTAAAATGTATGGCATTATTTCTTTGAACAACATTGTTGAAAATGTTACATAGTCTGTTCAGGGGTGATTTTTGTGGGCAAATGTCCTGGTTTTTTAAAATTCAAATGTGATATTGTTCCTTGAATTGATGCGTGGTACATGGAATTTAAGAGAGAAAGGAATTCGGAATTAGCAATTGAATTGTTTATAATTTTGAAAAGGAATTTCATAGAATCTATTTTTTGTTTTATTTCTAAATTATCTACATCAAAATTTATTAGCAGTTCCTGGTGTGGAATCAATGTAGATATTTTAGGAATTTCTTTTGTTTGATCTTAATCATTGAGGTATATGTTTTGCATCTAGGACTCCATATAATGCTGGCATTATTCTAGTACCGGGTGAGTTAGCCGTGGTGGTTACGGCATGACTAATAGCAGTCGCTCACACTCGGGAGGCGAGGAGGTTCGAATCCCCCCGCCGGCAACCTTGAAGATGGTCTTCTGTGGTTTCCCATCTTCCTTCGAGGCACATGCCGGGGTTGGTCCCTCACTATAAGCCACAGCCGCTACCTTCCAACTCCTCGCCCTTCCCTTCCAACTTTCCTCCCCAACGGTACTTGTGGCTCACCCATTGGGTGTCCGTCTCGAAGCAGCTACAAAACTGGCGAGCCGAACATGTCCTCGGACACTCCCGGCACTAAAAGCCATACGCTAAAAAAAAAAAAAAATCTAGTTTCGGTCTGACTAGTGTGTTGTACAGGTGGATTCACGTGCTTTTATTAGCCTACTTTTCACATTTTGCAAAAATGAGGAAAAAGTAGACTTATGAGATCGATCCGGGAAAATGTGTGTCTGTCTGGCTGGCTGGCTGGCTGTGTGTGTGTCCCCCCCTATCAACTCCTAAACGGCTGCAGCAATCAAAACCAAATTTAGTATGAGTAAAGATGTGCACCGGAATAGCTCACGTCCATATTTGAAAATGATGTCAGTGCTACCAACTGCTGAAAAAACGCACTAGAAATTTGAGCTCCATGTTGGATATCTTGCAAGGTATGCATGGGAGCTATTCCAAAATTGGCACACATGTAGATAAGAATATTTCACTTTAATTTCCAGGAGGCCAACCATGACGGTGTTGCCAAAATAATTTTAAGCCTTCTGATATGTCCAATGTTTAAATGCATATAACTTCTACACTATCAATTGGATTTCAACCAAATTTTGTATGTAATATCTGTACATAAACAGATATGACTGAGCGTATTCTTAAGAGCCACCAGGGCTGCCAACTGTTAATAATTGCTCTCTTTATTGTTTTTATCCTAATACCAATATATCAGAAAGTATGCAAGCCACCAGATTTAAACTATGCACACGTATATTCTGACATTTTAGATTAATTTCGAGTAACTTATATACGTCAGTTCTACCAACATGATTATAAGCCTGCTGATACGACCAATTTTTAAATACATGTAACTTCTATACTCTCAGATGGATTTCAACCGAATTTTGTATGTGCAATGTGTACCATAACAGATATGACTATAAGTACTGTTAAGAGCAATCAGGGCTGCCAACTGTTAATAAATGCTGTCTATATTTATTTTACACTAATATCAATATATCAGAAAGTATGCAAGCCAACAGCTCTATACTTTGCACACGTATAGCACCTGACATTCGAGATTAATTTGGAGTAATTAATACAAGGCAGTGCTGCCAACATGATTCTATGCCTGCTGATATGTCCAATTTTAAAATACATGTAACTTCTATACTAACAAATAGATTTCATCCAAAATTGGCACAACAAGGTATCATAATATTTCAGATTATTTCTGACCAGCACACGCATGGTATTGTTGGCAATATGTTTTTACGTGTGCTGATAGATCCAGTCTCTAACTGCATGTAACGTCCATCGGACTTCAACCAAATTTTGCATTCTGTACCTTAAGAGATGGAACTAAGAATATATTCAGTCACCAGGGCTGCCAACTGTAGTGCTCTATTAGGCTATATTATACCAGGTATATTTTGAACTAATTAGATATTTCGATATTACCAACTTAATTTCGTCATTATTCTAGATAGGTTCATATTCTGTAGAATAATCATTGGCATGAAAAGTAGGCTGTATAGTTCTTCACGGAACTTCTTGTTTTTGAATGGTTTTGTATTGCTGATAACAATCTCAGTGGCTTGTTTGACTCAGCTATCATTTTCAGTATATGGTGGGGTAAAGGTTAGTTCTCTATCTAGCAACACCCCGAGATCGTTGTTTTCATTAACGGATTTCAGGACACGGTAATCTAACTTGTAATTAAAAACGATAGGGTTTATCATGGTGAACGGTATTGAGAGACATTTTTCAACGTTTAATCCTGATATATTTCCTGTCGTCCATTCCTTAATAATGTTCAGGTTATTTTGAAGTAAGTCGCAGTCGGCAGATATATATATAGTGGAGAGTATTATCTTTCAAGCTACACCTTGCTATAGTTTTCTCCTAATCCATTTTCATTCCTCAAATTAGTAATGAATGATGAAAAAGAACTGAAGAACCTTATTCAATAGTCTTCCTTAGGAACCATACGATTTTTGTGACGACTTGTTAGTTAATTAAGGAATTATTACATTATCGCAATGAGTTTTTTTATTCTTCGAAGTGTTACAGTTGTTTACAAACGTGTATTTAGTCGTGACTTCTTTCGGAATAAAGAATGTCGATGTAACGACCTAGAATCAAATGGCTAGTTGAATAATCATTGACTCTATGGGGGTGGAGTATGCCTCTCCCGTCATACTGATATTGGTGTTTAAGAATATAGTGTGTAGGCTGCCCTTCATTCTGTCAACACAGTAACGGATGCTCAGTTATATTGCGTGGTCAATATTAATATCGGATACATATTTAAACACGAATGTGAAGTAAATCAAACAAGATTCCAGAAATAACGGCGCATGTAACGTACAGTAGGTCTACAGTAGCTTTACATGAAGCACAGGTTAGTATACAATCAAATATTCACCCTACTAATACCGTAAATTTGTTCGTTTAAGTTTGTAAATAGGTGTCGGCATGTGTTATTAATACCTCTCTGATGAGTTTATCGAGTATATTGAATATGGGAATTGGCAAGTCAACAATATTAGTATATTATGTAGCAGCTAGCGTTCTTGGCCGTCGATTCCCGGATTTGCGATGAAATGTAATTCTCGTATGAGGGCTGGAACAGGGTACACTCAGCCTCGTGAGGCAACACTGAGTAGAGGTGAATTCGAATCCCATCTCAGCCATCCTGGAAGTGGCTTTCCGTGACTTCCCCACTTTTACACCAGGCGGATACCGGGATGGTTCCTAATTTAAGTCCACGGCCACCTCATGCCCAATCCTCAACTGAATTACAAATACTCATATTAATACAGACAACACAAAACCACAGTTTAGCGGCTCCGGTGGCGTAGTCGGTAGCATGCTGAGCTTCTATGCCTAAACCCGGCCGAAGCCGTCGGATTTTTTAAGACCGTTAAAAATCCCTCAGTATGCCTCCCTTCGGATGGGAATTAAAAACGGCGGTCCGATGTCATAGATTTATGGCATGTTAAAGAACCTTCCACTAATTGAACCTGTGTGAAGCTAAATTGGATAGGTTAAGAATGTAAACAACGCTCTTAGGCTTCTACGTTCGTGGCGTCTAGTAGCTAAGTTCTGAACTTGGCCTAGTAGTCGTTGACGGTGGCGCTTGGCGGCAAAAGAAGGAACTATTTGAAAAATTCTAAGTTGCAGTACTTAAATTAAAAAACTGATAACACACACTATTAGAGTCATCACAATTAACACCGGTTATCAGACAGATTCTACACACACCCAAAGTACACGGGACTACATTACAACGAAATCTATAAACATCCACTAAATTTCACCTGATACAATAATGGAGATACACAATATGGACAATACAGGGTGTCTCAAAAATATACTAACGCTTTGAATGACTATAAAATGATTATTTATGAACATAGAGACAAGTTTAAGGGATTCAATTATAGAAGAGACATGTAATTAAAGACTCATATTCACAAATGTTCAAATTGATCACCGTCAGTGCCCAGGAGTTCAACAAACCGCCACCAACGCACCGGACCATTGCTCGCATCAGAGATAAATTTGGTGCAGATGGAACTCACAACGTCAACAAGAAACGTTCTGGACGATCACGGACATCACGAAAGAAGAACAGGTGTAGGAAGCCCTCATTCGATCCCCACCGAAATCACTACGACAAACGGCTCGAGAGACACACATCTCAAAAGATAGCATCCATCGCATCATGAAGCGTCTGCGCTGTAAACCCTACATTCTAACACGAAATTGGAAATTGACAGACAATGTCCCGAAATTCCAAATGAACTTTGTCGTAACGTTTGCGAATCCATTGCCAGCTTTGTCTGGACATTGACGGTCATCAATTTGAACGTTTGCGAACATGAGTCTTTAATTACATGTCTCCTATATAATTGACGCCCTTAAACGTGTCTATGTTCATAAATTATCATTTTATAGTTATTCAAAGTGTTAGTACTTCCGAATTGAAAGTTCATCGATCAGCTGGCGTCAACGCGCTGGAGGAGATTTCGAGTAATCCTGGATTTAAATCGATTTATCGAATGAGTTTCTTTTGGTCGGCAACTCGGCACTCCGTTCTTATAAGCACGCAGGCTAGTCTTTGGAGGCGGGGAAGGTTGTTATTTTGTGCGTGTGGTAAGTTTTGAAGGATGAAGATAATAACGAACTATTTAACATCCACCCAGGAATCGAAAAAGCTGCAAGTTGATGATTCGAACGCAAATAATGACCGGACTTCGCAAATTGTCGAAAATTGCAAGATCGTGATGTTTTGTCGACTACAACTGAGAGTACCCCTTAATTTATTTTAGAAAATAAAACTATGTATATCAATAGTATCGTTACGTGGGAGTGAAACATATGGTCTGTCAACCAGAAACTACCAGAATCCACTCACGTTTCGTGGTTATTCGGGAACGTTCTAATATTATCTCCAGACAAATGCCACTTGAAATTATTAAGAACTAATCTTTTACAGATATCAAGAAACATTTGACACGGTCTAACAGCCCAAACCTCCTCGCTATAAATACCACAATAATACAGGTTATCAGAAGAATTCTACGTACACAAACACACCCAAGTACACGAGGCTGATGACCTTGTAAATAAGTGGAAGTCGGCTAAGTTTTAACAACTACGCCAAACTCAGTTGTTGTTGTTTTTTATTCATTGAAAGGTCTGGACATCAGGGTCATCAACCCCGTGTTCTTGGGTGTGTTTGTGTATGGAATTCATCTGATAACCCGTATTATTTCGGTTATTGTAGTGGTAAATTTACTTGTAATTTGCGTGAGAATTGGGAAGCATGTGACCGTGGCATTATTTCGGTACCTACCTTGGAATTTGTCTGGAGTAGAAATGGGGGAAACTCGGAAAACCAATTTTTGGACGATTGAGTTGGTCATCGAACACACTTCCTCCCAGTTCTGCATCACAATGCTGAGTATACCCAGTTATAATCATCAAACCAGAATTAAATTTCTTGGCAGAGATGAATATCGAATCTGGACCTCAGAGGGGACAGTAATATACTACGGAGTCATTCAAGTAAGCAATCAATCGTTGAAATATGTTTGGCAGGAATTAAATAGTGTTGGAATGGCAGTTTACCATAAATAATATTTTAACAAATATGGGAAGAAGATCGAAATAAGGACAAACCATTTCAGGACCCGTTATGAAAATGAGGTCTTCGTACGGCACAAATTGAATTAAATCTAAGGACGTTTCTGATATTAAGCTAAGTAAAATGCGTAAACGTTGACCATTTTAAACAATGGTAACAGTTTTATCCGTATTGACTGATAGCAATATGTACTTGTGAAATACGCCTTGGCAATACTGTGAAAATGATGTTTAATAAATATTTAAACGTCCATTTTTCGGTCTGTCATTGATTCCTTCTTCAGCGTATTTGACCGATATTTAAATCTTAAACTAGGTTATCAATGCTAAATATAAATGGATGTACTTACAAAAAGTTTGATTTTAAAATAAAATGAAAACCTTACAAATAGATTAAAATATGATAGTAAAACTGATGTTATGAATAATTTTGGTGAATATATATAAAAGAAAATATTAGAAATCTACCTCATGAAATTTGTCACACTCCTTGTTCACTCCTCTTAGTTCCGTACACAGGGGAGGAGTCAGTTATAGTTAGTTAATGATGCTTTATGGTGAGGAACAGCGAGGTCATCTGCCTCACTGGGGAGGACCATCCCATTGCAGCCGCGTTAGTGAATCAAATTAAAGACGTGTGACATAGGCAGTTTCATAAGGTAGATTTTAAATATTTTCTTTTATAACTTTCAACAATATTATTCTTAATATCAGTTTTACTATCATCTTCTTTCTATTATATGACATTTAATGTATTTGTGAGCTTTTCATTTTATTTTAAATTCAATTTTTTTGGTAACGATATACATTTCGATTTAGCGTTGTTAACCTAGTTTAAGATTTAAATATCATTCAATTACACTAAAGAAGGTATCAATGACATACCGAAACATGTACTTTTAAATATTTATTTAAACATCATTTTCACAGTATTAAAAGGCGGATTAAACTAAGGGTACGTGATTCCGTTCATCGGATTTAAATGGGGTGCAACTAACGGCAATATTAAGGAGAACAATAGTTAAAAAGGCCTTAAAATTCGATTTCGAACATCCACCTGGAGAGCTACTCAGCTTAGGCAAGTTTTATTACAGAATAACTAAGCTGTCCAATGTTATATTTATTTTATAATTAGACTAATTAGAAGCATGCCATGTACCTGAGCATAAAATTAATTCTACGTTTTCGTCAGTCAATATTAGTTAAAACTTGATTTACTACGGTCTCAAAACAGACTTAACAGTAAGAACAACGACTATTAGGGTGTACACTAGCCACAATGTTTTCAGAAAGTACTGAGTCTAACCACCTTGGTTTGCAGTGAACGACGGGTGTGAGCCTACATGTATACAGGAATGCACTCTTTGTCAATTTGGAGGTCACTTCAAAACCTAACTTTCGCCTTTTGTAAGCCAACAAATACATTATTGTTCCACCCCGCACGCAGTTAATACAAAAACAATTTCTGTACGTCTTTCAACAAAAATCCTGTAAATACAGTATTTTCAGCACAAGCCGTGAGCCCATCCACACAAGTTACGATTTTCCTCATGCTTCATTGCCCTTTAAAGTAGAATTCTAAATATTTGCAAGAGGCCATTAGTAGCCATATATTTTTTGAAAAAATGATTGGCCAAAACTGAATTAATGTTGATGCATATTCAGTACAGAACTAATGCAGAGCTCAGCGTGTAATCAATATTCCAAATAGCTCATAGATCAGCACAGCATGGTGTCCTCAACGGCTCACAGACGTAATGGCCACATGGGGTGACCACATCATCAAGGTGCCAAGTGTGCAGGTCAATCAGTTGTAGCCTGCGTGGTCTAGGAGTACGTATTGATATCGCTGTACCAAAGTTCGATTTCTGGCTTTCTTAAGAATTTACTGCGGGTTGGAATGAGTTGCTCTCATCCTCATCTGAGGCTTATTTGAATACCATCTCAAGCCTACAACTGGTTGTCTGTTGATTTCCACTTCTACTCAGGCAATCGTCGGCAATGTATCTAACTTAAGGATGGTTGGTTCCTTAGTTTAGGGGCTGCGACAACGCGGTCATGTAGCCCCGTGTACTTTGGGTGTGTGTAGAATGTGTCTGATAACCGGTGTTAATTTTATGGCTGTATTAGTGTGGGTTATGTGTGATTCAGGTAGAAGGTCTGCAGACGATTAATTTCTTTCAAGTAGTTCCTACTTTTGCTACCAAATGCTACCGTCAACGACACCTAGCAGCGTACGTGGCTACTAAATGCCGTCCCAGTCAGCACCTGGCTGTGAACGTTGGTACTAATATAGCGTTATCAAACTAACCTACACGTTTGGCTTCATACAAGTGTATGTAGTTAGTGGAAGGTACTGTTTCGTGCCATCAATCTATGACATGGGACCGCCGGCTTTACTTCCCCTCCGAAGGAAGGCATACTGAGGGATTTTTTGCGCTCTTAAAATATCCGACAACTTCGGCCGGGTTTGAACCCGCGATATTGGGCATAGAAGCTCAGCATGCTACCGACTACGCCACCAAAGCCGCCTTATCTCAATTAAGACCACCATACTTCATTCATCCTATATGCTGTGTAAACATTTAATTTTCTTCTATTGCAACGGTTGTTGATTTTTGCTGAGAAAATTAATGTCAGGACCAATAAATCAGGCGCTGAAAATCAGAGTAAGATTTTCAGTGCCCAGATGAATAGATTTTCAGAAGAAGAAAAAAAACACTATCAGCTAAAATAATATCGCGCTGTACGTACGTAGCACGGTACATATTTAAACAGTTACATGTATGTTTCTTATTTGTTACATGCTTACCACGGTTGGTGAGTGGTCAACGTGTCGGTCTACTAACCCCAAGCTCACAGGTTCGCTCCTGACCGTGGTAAATGATTTTTGAAAGGCGGCAAAAATTACGACACCATGCCATACGATGTTAGCATGTCTAAGAACCATTTTTGAATTCAGTAGGCCGTGTTCATAATGGCAAAATTAATCTCGGGGGTTTCCGCCAACACAAAGTTCCTCATTTCTGTACTAAAAAGCGCTATAGTGTTCAAGGAGCTTAGATATCTAACCTCCTTGACTTTCATAGTGATTCAAGGAACAACGAAATTTCGACATGCAAGCTACCCTCTAGATATCAAATAACAATGCTTGCACCCGGCACCCGAGGCCATACGATATTATTATTTTTTTATTATTTTATTTATTTTTAGTCGTTTACCCTCCAGGTTGGTGGAACCCACGGACTCAGCGAGGGAACTCACCACTACCGCCTCTACGGGCAGTGTCCTAGAGCTGGGAACATCGAATCGGAAGGGATACAACTGGTGAAGTGGGATTGGCACGTCGCCCAGGCGGCCTCACCTGCAAAGCGAACAGGGGCCTCATGAGGGAAGGTAAGGGATGGTTTGGATGGATAGGCAAGGAAGAGGGAAGGAGGCGGCCGTGGCCTTGAAGAAGGTACCATCCCGGCATTTGCCCGAAGACGAAGTGGGAAAGCACGGAAAACCACTTCGATGATGGCTGAGGGGGAATCGAACCCCCTCTACTCATTTGGACCACCCGAGGCTGAGTAGACCCCGTTCCAGTCCTCGTACCACTTTTCAAATTTCGTGGCAGAGCCGGGAATCGAACCCAGGACCTCCGGGGCGGCAGCTAACCATGCTAACCGCTACGCTACGGAGGCGACATTATTATTATTATTATTATTATTATTATTATTTGTTAAATCAGTCATAAGAACCTCCATGATGTGTGGTTCACAATGCACTTTGATGTTCGTGTTTAAAAATAATAGTTTTGAGAAAGCCAATGATGTTCAACAATGTATGCAACTTTATTCGGGATAAAATTAGAAATGCATTCACTTTGCTCACATTCACATAAACTGTAGCTACGATGAATTTCCGTCACTTCAGTTAATCGCTATTATGCAGCAAATCCTTCTTCATTAAGTAATTTAACAGTTGACCGCATCTTAACCCTAGCTTTAGCAGCAGGACGAAAGGGGATTGACCCATTCATTTAGTGCCGGATATTTGCTGTGCTGTGAAGAACTACAGGAAGAAATATGGCGCGGAGAGGAAATGGAACGCAGAGTGCCAGCGGTTGTAAGGCTTCCATCTGGACCATCCTTGCTGCTCAGAGCGAAATGTTTGTGACTTCGTTTTCGCTTGAATGCCTCAACGTTGATATCCCCATAGTTGAGTAGTCAATTTATTAAGCTTATTCTTATGAAATTTTAATTGCTATTAGAGCAACTAGAGGGAATCACTAATTATTTAACTGTGGAAACACCTATTTGTATTACAATAGTCTTTCTTCCAGCTAATTCATGTTGCTGATGATGATTATGTAATTGGTGCGAAGATCAGAATAAGAATATCACGTACCCTAGAACAGTAAGTCCCGATTCATCACTGCATTGGGGAGCTGCCAGCTCGGATGCCAGAGACATAAACTTCAGCTCTTACGGTGGCCTTCCTGAGGAATGTTTCTCATCAGGTTTGTTCACAACTAGCAGACAAATCCGTTCCTCGAATAGCGTTTTGAACTTACTGTCAACGAACACTCACACAATCACGTATTTTGAATACACTTTTCTTTTTACCCGTTTATCCATTAAATTCATAACTGAACTACCAGTACTAAATTTTATTAATAGCTCGGGTGCTGAGATTCAAATATCTTCTATACGGTTCAATCTAGGGGGCTAAAATATGTTTTATGTTCCCTTGGTAACTAACCAAGTTTTGGTTCCTGCGTCGAGGGGCTGAAAATGATCACTAGCTCGTCCTGCAACGATGCATTTGATATTTTACTATTTAATCATGAACTCAGTGGCCAATTTGCTTGCCTCCGACCAGGGCGGACCTGGTTGATTCTCGGTTACTGCAAGTGGATTTTCGAAGTGAAATGTCACGCGTCTTTATTTGAATTCCACTTAAAACGAGTGTCATTGCTAATTATCGCGAGATCGACGGTCACGAAGAAAGCAAGCATCCAAACCATTCATCTTCTCGCAGTTTAATTCTGGCCGTAAAAACATCCAGCAAACATAACGTCACTCAACTTGCAATACCTTGTATCTTTTTATGTTCTTCTTATATGTTTGGTCACGCCTCCCTGTCCATTTTCATGTGCATAAAAATAAAGAAAAATGAACCCAACAAATACTGCTCTGTACGAGTGCATAAATTTAAAAAAAACTTTTTGCTCGACCCAGACTATTTTATGTCAGAAATCTGTACTATAATGAGGCTCATTATTACACTATTTTTCATTATGAAACAGTTTCTCCCACCAATCAGAGCTCAAGAAACAGTTGTTTGACCAATTAGATAATTAGATGCGCAGAGTTCCACGGCCCTCTAATTTAAATTTCACTGCCTGGCCTAGTGTGATAGTAGGGTAATCGAGGAGGCCATGGTCAAATACAAGGCGTCTCATGCACTCTGTTCAGTACATAAAACTGGCGAAATCTCGACAGATATTTATGAATATTTATGTTTGAACATAAAATAGTTATAATAATTATCGTCGAACATAAATAGTCGTATTCAACTCGCCTATAATGGTAATTAAGACACTCGTATGGAAATTATAAAACTCGCATACGCTCGTTTTAAAAACATACTTATGTCTTAATTATTGCCATTATAGGCTCGTTGCATAATGTACTATTATGTACGACCTTGCCGAAATATAAATATTATATGCCAGAAAACTGCATCGTAATGAGGCTCATTATAGTTCAATTTTCATTATGATACAGGTTCTCCACCTATCGCAGCTCAAGATTTTTATTACGATACAGCTGTTTGGCCAATTAGGAAAGGATAACATCGCTCCAGCGCCCAACACACTTGTTTACAAAATCAAACTTGTCGGACACAAGTGACAATATTGAGGTTGTGGTAAACGTCTATCCTTTTTTTCTTCTTCTTCAAAGCTTTGGAAACATATGACAATATCATGGTCTTTGATCCACGGAAAAGCAATAACCCAGCGAATGCGCTCTTTTCAGTTAACGCAACTGGGAACCCAGCGCATGCGCTCTTTTCAGTAAACGCAACTGACGGAGGTATTTATGAATATTTATGTTCGAAAATAAAATAAAGTTATATTTGTCGTCGAATATAAACAGTCGTATGCAACATGCCTATAATGGTAATTAAGACACTCGTGTCTTCTTTTTCTTTTGTGAAAATCCCTCTTTAACCGACTGGAAAGCATGAAACTATCGTTTACTAAGGCAATTTATTAATTTTGTTGTATACATCTACAACACGTATACAAATCAACCAGCATGGGATGAGCTTAGCAAACGTACGGAAAAGCCTACTTACATGGGTAGGAGCGATCATCCATTCAAAGTTAAGGGCCGACCACAGCGAACAAACTATGGTAAATATTCTTTCGTAAACCGTGCCATTGATAATTGGAACTCTCTACCTGCCGCAGTCTTAGAGCCTTTTCCCAAACATATAGGTGTGTTTAAGAAAATACTGTCTATTTGTGTAAATACTCCAGTTTAATTATTAGTGAATTGTTATGTACAATTATTTATTGGTTATATATATCTAATTTGCCACCGGGGGACACACCCCCAATTGCATACAAAGGAATGAATGAATGAATAATATCTCTTCGTTTGTAACCCTTTCCACCCGTCTTATCTTCTTTATGCGCCACACAGGAAAAACAGCCTAAAATCGTTTGTTTCTTTACTCATATTCTTTTTGATTCAAATACTAGACAAATTAACTTATTTAAATATTTCTTTCTTTAACGTGTTATTTGATCCAATACCCCCAGGTATTTTTTCATTTTTTGAAAAATCTTCACACCAGAAGCAGTTATGAGAGCATAAATTAAACTCTGCATTGACTCATACTAGCACTCGTAGTGGTAGAAATGGCAAACTGCTAATTTAATTGACCGGATATGGTTGCATTTCCGGTGAACAACTAACAGTCCACTGCGTGTCATCATGCCGGAACGTCGTACGAAATATTTAGTGTGTCCATTACGTTTGTAAAAGTGGAGAAAACAACGAAAATGAATTACAAATGCACAAAAAAAAAAGGAATAGTGTTCATGGAAGTTCTAGTCAATGACATTAAAGGATGTTTCCAACACTGAGTTGCTTGCCTGAAGGATTTTTATCATGTATTCTATTGTTAGAGTCTTCAGTCTTTTTACTGGTTTGATGCAGCTCTCCATGGCTCCCTGTCCTGAGCTAATCGTTTCATCTCTACATAACCAGCAGACCCTATATCAGAGGCAATCTGTTTAACATATTCTAACCTTGGTCTACCCCTACAGTTCTTGTATTCGATCCTTCCTTCCTTAACTAAGCTTGTTATTCCTGGGTGTCTTAGTTTGAGTCCTACCAACCTATCTCTTCTCTTCATTAGCAGTCGCCAGGAACATCTCTCCTCTCCCACTCGTCTTAATACCTCTTCATTTGTAACCCTATCTACCATCTGATCTTCATCCTTCTCCTTTAACACCACATTTCAAACCCTTAAATTCTCTTCATTTCTGCTGCACCAAATTCTACGTATTATAATTTCAGACTACTCGACAAAGTAATAGTCAGAGTCTGGGAGTAAGAGGCTTCGATCCCCAAGCTTGGTAAACTGTAGTCCCAACTCACATTTATTTCTCATTCCTATCTATCGAGATCGGAATCTGGAGCAGAGGAGTGGAGGCAGACACCTTATGCATTGAGCAACGAAGTGGCCTCGACGTGCACTTAAGATCGAGGGAAATTTCATTAGCTTCCTTCCGACTCAGGTGTTGAGGCTGCAGTAACCTAGCTAATCCCCGGTGTAGTGCATTAACCTGCTTCTCTCTTGCTATTCTCTAAGCCCCTGCGCTCACTTGCCAGTCCTCAAGTCTGGTTCCAAGTCAAAGCTTGTATACCGAATATTATTAGATTAACTAGGCAAACACACTCAATAGCGTCTCTTCTAAAACCCATACATCTATGGGCGATGTTTACAAACGCGCATGTCTTCCGAATAATAGTAATAATAATCACACGAAGGGTGATCAGAAACTAAGGTTAGAAGACCGATATTCCTGGAGTTTCGTCTTGTATAGAGGAATTAGTGGCCGGCCCCGTGGTGTTGGGGTAGCGCGCCTGCCTCTCACCCGGAGGCCCCGGGTTCGATCCCCGGCTCCGTCAGGGATTTTAAAACTGTCATGAGGGTTGGAACGGGGTGCACTCAGCCTCGTGAGGACAATTGAGTAGCTGTCTGACAGTGAGACAGCGCCCCGATCTCGAAAACCAAGATTAACGGCCAAGGGGACCCGACGCGATGATCACGCGTCACCCCACTATCTGCAGGCCAAATGGCTGGGCAGCGGTCGCTTGGTCGGCCTTAGCCCGTCATGGGCTGTATAGTGCCAGGGGTTGGCTTTTTTGTTGTTTATTTATTTATTTAGCGTAGGCCTACGGCTTTAAGTGCCGGGAGTGTCCGAGAACATGTTCGGCTCGCCCGAGTATGTAGCTGCTTCAAGCGGATACCCATGGGGTGAGCTAAAGGCCCCGTTCAATTTCAAGTAGCTCGAACATTCGTTACCTGTTGTCACCGACATCTAGAGGTGAACGTTGGAACTTTGATAGAGCGTTTCAACGAAATCTAACCTAGAAATTTAACTTCACACAAGTTTAGTTAGTGGAAGGATCTTTTACATGCCACAAACTTATTGACATGGGACCGCCGGCTTTACTTCCCCACCGAAGGAAGGCATACTGAAGGATTTTAACGCTCTTAAAAAATCCGACGACTTCGACCGGGTTTGAACCCGCTATCTTGGGCACAGCAATTCAGCATGCTACCAACTTCGACACCGAAGCCGCTTGTATTGTGGGGAATTCGAATACATACGGTTGGAAGTGGGGAGGTTAGGTAAAACCACCGTTCATTTTTTGATAGAAGCATGAGACTTGGCACACTTAATGTTTGGACCCTAAACTTTTGATCTGAGATGGTAATCACTTCCGGAAGTCGCGCCGAGTGCCTGTTTTACATGGTTGCCTACCCACCCGGAGTGAACTACGATATCAACGCTTAAGTCGATTACAACTGCCTGTTTTGCTTCGCGATGAATACTTTATGCACTCGGAATCACCTGGAAAACGCTGTTAACAGGATTTGGAGTAGAAGGATTTAAATTTGTGTTGTGGTTGCCTACCTACTGTGCCCAATCGTCATCATATGGAACATGTGTTCGTATCCCAGCTAACTCGCGGTCATTCGAGGTATGAGACATTCATGCCCACCATACGATCACATGCTCAGGATTTGAGTCTGTCAGGTAACTACTCTACTTGAAAGAACAACATATTCCTAAATATAACATTTAATGATAGAAAATCATGGCTATACAACATAAAACACAAACAAAGGATAGTTTACATTTACTTCCCACAACAAAATCAAAGTTATCTGTGAGTCTCTCCTTAAAATTAGTGCTTCACCGCACTCAAGTCTATTCAAACATCCTATCATTGATACTCTCTGACATTTGCGAGTGTCCATAGTGTTTTGCACGTGGCACAATTTAACACAAACTGGTATATCACAACACAATAATCACAATTTATCTTTACATGACAATAATCTGCAATTATTAAACATTTATCCGTTTTACACGGGGCATTTACTTTCAGTAACATTAATTCATTATCTTATGCCTTAATTAATAAGTGTTGTGTCGTGCAACTCGTCTTCTTTTTTTTTCCCCCATCAATTTGAAACGCTGAAGTGGTACGTTTTCCCTTCCAAAATACACATGGATAGAAATGTTTATAGCTTCACCATACAACGATTTTCTGGGTCTGGTCAAAACATTATCGTTACAAACGTGTCATGTCATTGAAATTACTCTACCCGTAAGAATAAATTAGTGTAAACTGGGCAAAATACACTTTACAACGATGCCTATATTTATTTGGTGCAGTATTCCTCCTCAGAAAATAACTTGGCCAAATATTATCCGATCACAGCGATCCAACATGGTATGTGTGTGGAAATGAAAATGAAAATCCACAGCCTGCTTCCAGTCTCCGACCGGGTCAGGAATGGAATGAATGAAGCCCCCAACTAGCGGCGAGGATATGAACTGTGCCGGCTGCCGAGGCCTGACGCACTCCTCTGGGGCAATGATTAAATGAATGACAGATGAAATGAAATGACAGTGGAGAGTGTTGCTGGAATGAAATTTTGACAGGGAAAACCGGAGTACCCTGAGAAAAACCTGTCTGCCTCCGTTTTGTCCAGCTCAGATCTCACATGGAGTGACCGGGATTTGAACCATGGACCCAGCGTTGAGAGGCCGGCGTGCTGCCGCCTAAGCCACGGAGGCTTCACTGCGTGGAAATAAAGCATTTAATTCAATTGGCATCATCACATCAATCATATCTTAATTACTTTTCGAAATATCGAGATCCTTCAGTGTCCCACTATGCTTTTAAAATAAAAGGATCAGGTCAACGGACCTCCTTTCCAAGCGGACAATAAATTAGTTTCGGCTGACTGAGAAAGATGGCCGCCGGTGGTCTCCATGCCACCCCATCTGGCTCCTCACAAGGTCAAGTTTGTTTACTGGTGCAGTATGCTGGAGGTACCCTGAGTGTTGTCCCTAGTAATTGAGTCATTCTAATTATTTAACACCTACATTTAGAGTATAATGGACTCAACTCGGCTCCTAATAAATATTCATTACAGGGGATGGATCATGTATAGCTTTGCCGTTCTGTGGCGACATTAGTGGCTTCCGGCGCGCATCTCGAGTGAGTATCCAAGTTCTCTCACCGGTGCAGCTGCCTATAATAAGGAAATCGGCGTTTCCTATACGACGAACCATTAGTCTTACCTCTAAGGGCAGATCAATTAATACTTGGGCTCACACAGGGTCTCGAACAGTTATCCCTGCTGGCACAATTCTGCAAGCGGTGGATACAGACAGTCTCCGTCCCACTTCGCTGCAATAATACAAGTATGCTCCAAGGCGATACTATCTCGTAGATTAGCCAACCTTTCGCCTAACGCGCAAGCTATGTTTGGATGATCCCCGCAACTTATTGACGTAAATCTCTTGATTCTACGTTACTTGGTCGCTGTACGCGGCTCAAACAATACTTCTCATAGATGACTCAATTATTAAAGCACTCGTGTCCTCTCTGCAATTACTCTTAAGCCAAAGCTTTATGTAGCTCCCAAAACAAGCATAAGTTTACTGACTTACATTAACTACCTTAATGGTTCTCAAATACAACCCTGTAGAATTTACCATATTAAACATTCATTAAACAATTCAATGACACTGAAAAACTCTCATTATCTCGACATAGTTTACGTTACTTTCTTACTGTTTACAATAATACAGTATTTTTACGTTAGACATGTCACACTTTGCACGTACTCTAGGCCTGACATGCCTATTATTTTATTCATTACTGTTACCGACCCCAGATTATTATTATTATTATTATTATTTAACGTTACCGTATCTTTCATCAATATCTTAGGCCTAAATGGCCGTAAACAAATCATCCTCCAAGCCATATTTTACCAAAATAAGAGGGACGTAAGCTCGTACATAAATGAACGTTACTTCTTAGTCTTAGAGTGATGCTCCGTTGTATGGTGAACTATTTAATCATATCAACATATTAAATTTGTACTCACTTTTCATTTTTTCTGGGTTAATCCAGCACGCCAGCCACGAACCTACCATGATGCTTGGTTTAAGCCATCATGAGATTTATCACACGACACATGGTATAGATTTCACACATGATAATCATATTTTCATCAGTGGCTTTTCTCACTTCGACACAATACATATTATTTTACCACACACATTAACACTTTTAAAAATCACTGTAATTTACCTTATATACAATTCCCGCACTATTTCACATGTTGATCCTTAATTGGACTCCTACTAACGCCTGACCTCAGAGATGCGATGCAGCTAACTTCTGACAACCGCTGGTCTCCGTGAAAGTCTATCCTGCGTGTGCGTGTGTTCGATTCCCGTCACCTACAGTTCATATCACCTCTACTGCAATTCTGATCAGTCTTCTGTCACGACTATTTGTGACGCCTTCCAGGCTCCCATAACTGTAGTGATCCTGACAATAATGTGTCATTTTTAACTATGAGAACCCCTCCTGGTATGTTCTCTGTCTATAAACATCCTAAATTATCCCTACGCTGTATAGAATTTATACTTGCGAATGTTATTGGTTAAATATCTGCTGTAGACTACATCTTACCCGATGCATAATTACTATGGTGAAGCTGCATGATGCGCTTCCATTGTTCTCCAAATATACTTGAGCGTCGATACTTTATAAATTCGCGCACTTTCTTGCGTGACCTGGCAGCGTGTGAGTTCACGTGTTGAGTCAAGACGAACTGAAGACGAACTAACTCTCCTGCGAAGCTTCCCCCTATATAAAGCTTTCTTGTGAAACATAGTCCACTGGACACTCAGGACCGACTCCCTTCCTGGAATAATACATTTCCAGACAAAATGAAGTATACTCCTCGTTTGTCTAGGTGTGGAGGTCCCAAAATCACTCGCGTGCAAGCGATCGCTTCGGCCAATTAATTACAATTAATTGCCTTCTACCATGGCGTCATAACGCTATCCTGGTACTTCCCCTTCTGCTGGTCTTCAAAACCATCCTCTCGAGCGGAAGCAGTGTGTTCAGTGGCTCATTTATAGATGTAGGCTTTAATTTAGGCGTGAGAACACTCCTAAATTATCTTTCCTAGAATATATTCACCTGGGTGTAAATTTTATTTCATTTCAATGCTCCAATTGGCTGTAATCAATTAATTTCCGTGGGCGGCTACCCCCTCTCTTCTCTCAGGCCTTGTGAACTGGTGGATCCCAGAGTCATTAATCTTGAGCTGTTCGTGTGGTCCAGACGAAAATGAGTTCCCTGGCGTCACTTAAATACGCCCCCTCGCTAGCTCCGATTTGTCAACTGTCAAGCTGGTTTGCTTTCATGCATTCTGCTTCTAAAACGTACATAGGTCTGGATTTTCTTGCAATTATCTACCTTAAAAAGCAATGATATTCCCATTCTGGCTGTGAAATCCTGCCATTATGATTATATGCAGATATAACTCATTGCTCTTCGGGTTCCCTGTAGCTGTTCCCCCTCAGAGATCAATGGTTCGATTCTGGGCAGAATCATGGGCCTGGTCTTCTTTGATAAGACCCAAGTTCGATGCCAGACTGTTGTGTCTAATTGGGCACACTACCTACTAGGCGCATCTTTCCTAAAGCTGCAAAAACAAGCCACCACATTCTTCAAGCTTTAATTTATTTAATAAAAATGACAAATAATTTTAATAACTTACAAAAAAGCAAAAAAGGAATAATAACAAGGCTTGAGGAAACAAAGAATAAGAAGGCAGAAGTCCATGTTTTGTAATGCGTGAGGCCCTATGCATCAGGCTCACCAAAACTAATCTTGGAGGCTCAACAAACTTCCTAAAAAAGGAAAAAATGTATTAAAATAATCTCTTAGGTATTAAGTGGACAGCCATCACCAGAAAATAAAGACGGAAGTAGATAATAAGCAGAAAATATCACTTAGCACTTTGCGTCACAAGAGCACAGTTCCGTGCACTTCAACCCTCTCCTCATGCATACACATTGCTGAGGCCTAGTTGCACAACTTTTGCACCTGCAACAGATTAGTTCTAAGCAAGCCTCAGTTGCAATGGGGATAGACGTCCACCGCGGTGTCCATCTTGATGGACTTTCTTCCTAGCCCCAATTTGACGGTGAGGGTAGTTCCTGGATTGGGCTCAGAGATTGTCTCCACACGTAAACCCCCTGGTACATGGCACGCCGGATGTGTTGCTCCAGTGCATTCTGCGTTGGAGGAATACTCTCCAGAGATCGGTTTTTCTTGGTAAAAAGTTCCTTTCGGCAGGCATTCACGTTGACAAATGAACTCGACCTACAATGCAATAAAACACCAGGGTTAACGACGAAGTTCCACAAAAACGCATCGGTAACGATTATGAATCAATTTTTCCTACCTGTCATACATAGTGATTACCAACTTTTCCATATAAGGTAAAGCATTGTCCAAATCGTGCTCCTGAGCTGCCAAAAATCCTTTGGTGGCGTCAGGATAAGCCGTCCATGCTTCAAAGGCACTCTTCTTACCTTTATTGGAAAACGAGGAAAAGGTATCACATCCAGAAAATACGTGAAATAGGGGTAAACTTAAAGCCTTCTTACGACCTGAAACAAGTAAAGCCTCTTTAGCTACCATTGCCTTTCCATGATAACATATGTTTTGTCACCGATATTGGTCCCTACCTAAATCTTGGTCAATTTTATGTGCAGCTACAATCTGGTGGTTCGTTCTCGTGCCAATGTGGACCCAGAGCTCTTCAATATCCGTCAATTTAGGCACAATACTCACAACCAATACAAGGACATTGGTGTCCACAATTCGCACAAGAATTTTACGTTATCTCTGACTAAGACAATCCGCGATGTGAATCATGACCCTTGTGTCTGCCCCTTCGTGATTGCATGGAGACAACATATCTATATCGTCTCGATGAGGCGATGCTAACACAGACCAATCAGGTGTACTGTGCATTTCTTTGCCCTCCTATGTGATCTTTTGTATTTGGGTATTTAGGAATTGGAAAAACTCGCATTTGTTTTCTGAGTTTCGCAGAAAGTTGGGCCATCCTTTCGAAATGTGTATTCCAGCTGTGACTCTCGTGCGTATTCCTTCGCCCCGTTCTGCCCTTGTGTGGTTTTTGAGACTATCCTGCATGTACTTGTCCCAAATGATATCAACGCGATGAACAGTATTAAGTTCTTTCCTGAATAATGGCATAAAAATGCTGTCGGCATATTCCAGAAACGTTCTTGACTGTCCGGGATGTAGCATATGGACTAGGGCAGGTACATCGATAATTTTTGCTTGTACGGCGTATACGTCACTGGTGTGGAAGCCATCTGGACTTAAAGCCATCAAACATCCCCGTTTTACTTCGCCGTTTGTGGAGAGAGACGGTGGTGTTGGTTGGTTTCCATGTGCGAAAAACTGTCTAGGTCTCCCAATCGGTCCTTACGTGTAGCTATGTATAATTTTCCTGAAAAGACTGCAGTCGTTTGTGAGGCCGGAGATTTTTTATTTTGTCTTGGTCGGCGATGCTTTTGAAGCTGACGCAAAAAGATGGTATTTATTTTGCTTCACGGTGTCTAACAGTTTTTTCCGCCCGCTGACAAGGCGTTCCTCGACAAATTCTTTGTATTTTTTTCGCCCAGTGCTTCAATGGTCATTATTGTAGTAAGTACTTCAGCGGATGAGACCCGCTTGCTATCAATATTGTACAAATCCAAGCTTCCATCAAAAAAAAAAATGGGGTTTACTAGTTCAACAAAGACACTATCAAGATTTTTAACGTCCTTTATAAACGTCGCTTTTTCTGAGCTGTTGTCGCTGTGATGTAGGGTACTATCAGATTCGTTTCTCAGATTCCACTGAAAAAGTGCGAACAACAAAATTAGAAAAAGTCATGTTATTTCTTTCAGAATGAAAAATTGCCGTAAGTTTTCATAATTAAAGTCAGCCGGCAAAGACCCTACTTCGTAAAAACCGTGTAAATATTTCGCGAGGGTTGCATAACCATCTTCACTGTAGTTGCCTGCTCGAGTATTTTCGGCTGGATTCGTCAATTTTTCAATTGAAGATTCTTCTTGACAAAGAACACATTTTTGCCAATCAATGGGCGGACATGGGACATCGTTAGGGACTTCGTCACGATTAGTGTTTCGAAACATTTTGAAGGTACATGGACCAATCACCAAGCCACCACATCCCAAACAAACAACACGAAACACATAAAATGTAAATAAATGTCAACCTTACCGTTGTTAGAAGTACTTAAAAACTATTTTTAACTGTTTGTATACATAACCTAAAACAGAGGTATGTAACGAATAGTCGAAATAAAAGGGGGACAAAGCTTTAGAAGCAATGAAAATATTTACCATGTATGTACTTATTAATATATTCGCATGCACAGGATGAATGACGCACAATTATCTCCAAGAAATCAGTTCCCCAAACACAGCAAAACAAGATAGCACCAGCACCAAGCTTCTGTTACTGACCGTAGCGGTTACCCGCGTCAAGCTGCATAGAGACTAGGTGCGTGTGACGTCACGCCCACTTCTGCATCTCACTTCATTAGCCGCGTCGTCTGATTCTCGGTCCCTAACAGAGGCGAAGGCCCATAAGAAATACATTGGCGAGTTTTTGAAAAAGAGAAACGGCATTTGTAATCGACTTAAGCGTAGATTTCGTAGTACTCTCCAGGTGGGTAGGCAACCTTGCAAAACAGGCACTCGGCGCAACTTCCGGAAGTGGCTACCATCTCCGATCGAAAGTTTAGGGTCCAAACTATAAGTGTGCCAAGTCTCATGCTTCTATCAAAAAATGAACGGTACCCCATTGATATTCATCTTAACCTCCCCACTATGGTAACTGTGCAGAGTTTCAGAGTGTTCTGGGAGAGCGTGGGCGTCATGCTCTCAGAGTTTTTGGAAGGAGGTCACACAGTGACCACTGAATGATTAACACGATTCTGCAAAGCAAGCAGGAGAAACCGGCCAGGACCTCTCACCGAGGGCATCATCTTTCTTCATGACAACGCGTGACCTCATACAGCCCAGAAGACCACTCTGTTCAAGCGGTTTAGTTGGGACATCATTGACCACCCTCCCTACATTCCGGACCTTGCTCCTTGTGACTTTCACCTGTTTCCTCACTTGAAGGAGCACCTGGGAGGTCGACGTTTTGCTTCAGATGAGGACAACGTGACTCTCCGTGCATGGACAGGATTTTTACCATGAGTAAATATTGAAACTCATCCAACGAAGCGACAAGTGCCTAAACTGATATGGAGAGTGTGTCAAAAATAACCTGATGTATGTACTATCATTTGGCTGAATTGGTTGTATGAAATCAAATGTACACGTTTCAACGCAAGCTTTGGAACCTTAGTTACTTTCTGATCACCTCTCATATTAATAATAATGACCTTAGAGCATAACCTAACTGGTGTCGAACTTTTGAGTTGAACCAACCTAGGCGATCTACTCTCCTATTGTCCTCCTGTTTGGGTAAGTAGATAATGCTGCTAGTGTTTGATTTAAAGAGTATTGGGTTCGATTTCCGCCGTCTTCATCATTTATGTCTTCTATTAGCCTACTTTCGATTTTTGCAAAAAGTGAAGGTAGACTTACGAGATCTAAACAGGCCCCACAATTGTGTGTATGTCTGTGTGTGAGTGTGTGCGTGAGTGTACTCTGCATGTCTGTCCACTCCCTATCAATTCAAACACGGTGAAATCAAATTGAATGAAATTTGGGACTGAGGTAGCACTAGCAAAGGGCACCTCAGTGTCATGTTTATATCGCCACCATCATTTAAACAAGATGTTCAGTAAAGAACATATAGCCTACTTTCTCCTAAATGCATGGGTATTGTTATAACTCTTTGTCCTTTTCAAGGAGTATGATTGAATGTTGGTTGTAGTAGCTTGTTGAAATACAACGTGCTATAGGGATATTAAACATGAATATGAGGTGCCCTTTGCTAGTGCTACCTCTGTACCAAATTTCGTTCAATTCGGTTTCACCGTGTTTGAATTGATAGGGGGAATCGATTTGCACACATACTTGGCCACCATCTGCAAACTATTGGGCTGATGTTCTTGCAGTTTGATCTGAATATGTTTCCCACATAAAGATATGGTGTTGCAAAATTTGGTAGAGACTAGATTATTAGGTTGGTCGTAATTACATTTTAGCTTTTAACATTTGGGTGGCCGCGATTACGTTTCCGTCAAGATAGCGGTGATATAAAACATGACACTGAGGTGCCCTTTGCTAGTGCTACCTCTGTACCAAATTTCGTTCCATTCGGTTTCACCGTGTTCGAATTGATAAGGGGAATCGATTTTCACACAAAGATGGCCGCCATCCGCAAAATATTAGGCTGATGACCTATTAGTTTGGTCAAAGGATGCTCCCTCCATAAAGGTATGTTATTGCTAAATTTGCTAGAGATCGGATGATTAGGCTAATCGTAATTTGATTTAAGCTTTGAACATTTGTGTGGCCGCCATTACGTTTCTGTCAATATGGCGGCGATATAAAACATGACACTGAGGTGCCCTTTGCTAGTGCTACCTCTGTACCAAATTTCGTTCCATTCGGTTTCACCGTGTTCGAATTGATAAGGGGAATCGATTTTCACACAAAGATGGCCGCCATCCGCAAAATATTAGGCTGATGACCTATTAGTTTGGTCAAAGGATGCTCCCTCCATTAAGGTATGTTGTTGCTAAATTTGCTAGAGATCGGATGATTAGGCTAATCGTAATTTGATTTAAGCTTTGAACATTCGTGTGGCCGCCATTACGTTTCAGTCAAGATGGCGGCGATATAAAACATGACACTGAGGTGCCCTTTGCTAGTGCTACCTCTGTACCAAATTTCGTTCCATTCGTTTCCACCGTGTTCGAATTAATAGGGGTAATCAATTTTGACATAAAGATGGCCGCCACCCGCAAACTATTAGGCTAATAACCTATTAGATTGGTCAAAGGATGCTCCCTCCATAAAGGTATGTAGTTGCAAAATTTGGTAGAGATCGGATGATTAGGTTAATCGTAATTTGATTTAAGCTTTGAACATTCGTGTGGCCGCCATTACGTTTCTGTCAAGATGGCGGCGATATAAAACATGACACTGAGGTGCCCTTTGCTAGTGCTACCTCTGTACCAAATTTCGTTCCATTTGGTTTCACCGTGTTTGAATTAATAGGGGAAATTGATTTTCACACAAAGATGGCCGCCATCCGCAAACTATTAAGCTAATGACCTAGTTATTTGGTCAAAGGATGCTTCCTCTATAAAGGTATGTTGTTGCAAAATTTGGTAGAGATCGGATGATTAGGTTAATCGTAATTTGATTTAAGCTTTGAACATTTGTGTGGCCGCCATTACGTTTCCGTCAAGATGGCGGCGATATAAAACATGACACTGAGGTGCCTTTTGTTAGTACTACCTCTGTACCAAATTTCGTTCCATTCGGTTGCACCGTGTTCGAATTAATAGGGGGAATCGATTTTCACACAAAGATGGCCGCCATCCGCAAACTATTACGCTGATGACTTATTAGTTTGGTCAAAGGATGCTCCCCCCATAAAGGTATGTTGTTGCAAAATTTGGTAGAGATCGGATGATTAGGTTAGTCGTAATTTGATTTAAGCTTTGAACATTTGTGTGGCCGCCATTACGTTTCCGTCAAGATGGCGGCGATATAAAACATGACACTGAGGTGTCCTTTGCTAGTGCTACCTTTGTACCAAATTTCGTTCAATTCGCATTCACCGTGTTCGAATTGATAGGGGGGGACAGACATTCAGAGTACACACACTCACACACACACACACACACAGACACACACACACACAGACTCACACACACACATACACACACACAGACAGACACACTTTTTTCGCCCTGTGTTGATCTCATAAGTCTACTTTCATTTTTTGCAAAAATCGAAAGTAGGCTAAAAATGGTGCCCACCCAAATGTTCTGAGCTCAAATCAAATTACGACTAACCTAATCATCTGGTCTCTACCAACGTTTGCAACAATATACCTCATTATGAGGAGTGTCTCTTGCCCAAACTGCAAGGTCATCAGCTAAATAGTTTCAAGATGATGTATGTATTAATCATGCAAGTATTATAGCCAAACCAAAACGTATGATTCTACAAAGCCTGGCCTTACCAAAAACGCTAATCATACATAGGGAGGTTTAAACTGTTCTCAAGGAGGTGACCGGTAGGATATTAGCATTTTAAAATAGAATATGTAACCGGAGTAGTGACTAACAGTTCAGGCTGACGGTACCGTATCGGGCTGCGCCGTGCCGCCCCGCTGGGTTGAATGGACGCTATTGTTTGCTCGGAAATCCATATATTTCCGTAACTTAGTAAGTTTATATCCTTTTAGATATGTACTGAAGAAAATTATACATATTTAGTATCAAATGGTTTATAGAAACGGCAGAAAACGCTAATAAAATCGATTATTGCAAGACCAAATATTGTGGAGTTATACTAAACTATTTTTAACCAAATATTATTGTTCGGCATATGTGACGTACTGGTAGCAACCTGGACTCATACTATAAAGGTTCGTGGATCGAATCCCAGCAGGTTCAAATATTTTACTTCGCTTTTTGTATTTATTGATTCATAACTACCAACACGTTATAATGTTAAGCAAAAATAGTGTGTATTTGCAATCAAAAGTATTATATATATACTTATAACACCACATACTTCAACACCCGACTACAGCGATTAAAATTCGTTGTCCTTGATCTGCGGTAGAGTCTATTGTTGTTGATTCTTTAGGGGTTTTACCGCATCCTGGTCTTGTAGCCCCGTGTACTTGGGTGTGTCTAGGAGTTGTCTGATAACCTGTGTCACTGTGATGTCTGTAGGCTTACTAGTTTGAGTACTTTTATACGAGGATGGATTTGGGTAGGAAGTTGTTGTTGTTTCATTTGAGATGCATGGACATCATGGTTATTTCGCCCCGTGTACTTGGCTGAGTGTTGCATTTTGTCTGATAACCTGTGTTATTGTAATAGCTGTATTAGTGTGTATATATTATATAATTCAGGTGAGGATTCAATCAATGAAAGTAGGCCTATAATATCCGTACAGCACGTTGTATTTCAACAAGCTACCAGAACCAACATTCAATTATACTCCTTGAAAAGGACATAGAGTTATAGCTATATCTATACACATGCATTTAGGAGAAAGCAGGCTATATATTCATTACTGGACATCTTGTTTTTACTTCATACCCTGTAGGGAGCCAATTCACCAGAATATTCATAAGATTTATTTTCATTTAATGTAGGCTATTATATGATATTGGGATAGGTCACTCACGCTCGAAGCAAATGTTGATATAGTACCTTTCCTAACACCCGGCATGTCGTTAGCCCTAGTTCGCTCACTACGATCGCAAGTTGTATGCAAGTCCGTAGATTGGAAGTTCGAATCCTGGCGCTGACAGAGGCCATCTTGAGCGTGGTTTTCCCTTCAGGAATATGCCAGGATGGTAGCCTACATGGAGTGGCTCAATTGAATTTTCTTGAGGGTCACATTGATTAATTTTACGATTATTTAAAGAACTAAGGTGACTGGAAGTGAAAACGCAGGATTGGCAAACATCTAACCGAAGTCGCAATAGCAAAGTAAAACTGTGTTACGTTCCAAGAACCTCGAGAAGCATTTTACAAAATTACCATGTTGCCTGGCAACTAGAAAAACAAAACTCACGTCCACTCTTTCTTAAACTGGTGGTTTTCTGTCTCCACTTTTCTATCTGTACTGAACGTTATGATTATACTAGTAGCCTTTGCTCCTCAGCGATATAAAAGACCACACGCTAGTATAATACAGCACAGCAATTTCAACACTCCTCGTTAGAAAATATAGCGACTGTTGGCTCACAGATCCAAGACCGACTAAAATACTCCGATCCTTAACAGTGAGCCAGAGAGTATTGATGAACATTACTACCGACCTATACAGGAGCTCAGCGAGAATCGAATCGTTCACGATCCATCATTCAGAGTACAGCATTTTTTAAAGCCACTTATAGGTACACATTTGCATGTATCTCCACTGCCTTTGAGGCAAATGGTTTGCGGTTATCATAGGATTTATCTAACGTATCCTGTCTTTAGAAAAGGGGCAAATTTGACTAATGAAAGTGCTTGGCCTAAACCATAAACACAAAAAAAAAACATTAGATATTTGTCCACATGTCAGTCTGTTGATGTTAGAAATGTCGTGCAATGAGTGTCCTGATACACCAGACAAAGCAAGTAGAAAATATATTTGGTTAGTTTCACATGTTTTCTCCGATCGCGATCACACTTCGAAGCCAAAACTCTGTACGTGACTATGACCAAGAAAATTGTACGTCACATGCATCAATTAGGAATTGAACTCTGTCCGCTTTTATGGGAAACAGACAGCTGGACGGACAGCTACGCTATCACGACCTACTCATATTTCTGTGAGGTCATGGGAGCCCTCCAATATCCATCACAATAATGCAGCCGACAATTCCAATGAAGGAATAACCAACTCAGCTGTCATTACTACAACCATCAATTCCACTCCTCTCTTCAACATTGCTCAAGCTGTCTGGAATTTGAGAATATCGTCTGGTCTTCCATCATTCCAATGATGTAATATTAGACACCTGTCATTTTCTGCTCAGATTATGACACCAAATAGCGATCAATTTTCCTAGGAAACATTCAGCACTCAATCTTAAATAGCGGCAAGGGCGTACTTAGAATCCATAGACTAGGCACACAGATCGTGTGCTCAAAATTTTCTAGGGGGTGCGATATAATGAGTTGTTGTTATTATTGCTTATCTTAGAATCTAGAAAAATCTTGGTCATCAGCCTCATATACTTCTGTCCGGGAGCTGATGTCTGATCACTGGGATTACAAAGGTGTCGGTTGTATCGTAATCGTAGAGAAATCAACGACAGTCATCGTCTTTATTAGCGGCTTCGGTGGCGTAGTTGGTAGCATGCTGAAATTCTGTGCCCAAGATCCCGGGTTCAAACCCGGCCGAAGTCGTCGGATTTTTAAGAGCGTTAAAAATTCCTTCAGTATGCTTTCCTTCGGAAGGGAGTGAGGCCGGCGGTCCCATGCCATAAATTTATGGCATCGAAAAGATTCTTCCACTAACTAAACTTGTCTGAAGCTAAATTTATAGGTAAGATTTCGTTGAAACGCTCTATCAAAGTTCCAACGTTCACCACTAGGTGACAGTGCCATCTGGTAGCGAAAGTTGGAACTACTTGAAATTGAACGGAACTTGTAGCTCACCCCATGGGTGTCCGCTTGAAGTAGCTACAGCCTCTCTCAAGTCTAACATGATCTCGGACACTCCCGGCACTAAAGACCATATGCTAAATAAATAAATAAATAAATAAATAAATAAATCGTCCTTATTGAAACCCTTTGGGTGTTTATCTATTTACATGATCTCTTAAACAATCTTGGAAGGGAAATGATTATCCACAAAGATGACATTATGTTTCATCTCATGAGTTTTTATATTACACATCTAATACATGTAGGCCTAATACATACCTATTGTAACCACCTCAGTAATCAAAATTTAATGCTTTTCAGTCGGTCACCATGATTAAACCCAAATGTAATGGGTGTTTCCCTAATCCTAAAACAAGTAGTTGCGTGAAGAAATATACAGCCTATTTTCATATATCCTACTTATGTTAACTGCCACTATCAACATACAACATTCCAGTTTGATTGCTGTAATAGATTCGTAGATATTGAGAACCGACTAAATATTTCGGATGGTCGCCATGTTGGATTTTATATATGTAGGTCCTAGAGTTATGTACTGTTACATGAAGATTATTGTGTACGTGTAGCATTCAAACTTCAATCGCATGCTTAGGACACAAGAAGTAACAAGGAGATTTCAAAATTTCGCACAGCTGCCATCTTGTGGTTATGGAAACAATTGGAATAAATTAGATGCCAGTGGATTAACATTTGTACAAAGATTAACTGTACCTAGTTTCATTGCACTCGGATGGCTAAATTGCGAGAAACATCCATGTGAATATTTATAATTCGCGTCGCCGCCATGTTGGATTTGTGATCACTAGGTTATTTAATATCCTATAGGTGAACTTAAGTTCATAGCCCCTATGAACATAAAATAATTCAGTTTGATTGCTATAATAGATTCGTAGATATTCACAGCCGCCTAAATATTTCGGATGGTTGCCATGTTGGATTGTTAAATGTATAGACCATAGAGTCATGTGCCATTAGAGGACAATTATTGCGTAGGTTCATTATTCAAACTTTCACTTCGATCGCATGATTACGACACAAGAAATAAAAAGTTAATTTTAAAATTCGCACAGCCGCCATCTTTAGGTTATATAAACAATTGCACTAAATTAGATACCAATGCAATACAATGTGTATAAACATTTCCTGTACCAGATTTCATTGCGTTTGGAATAATAAATCGCGAGAAAGTTCTATTTGAAATTTTTAAAATTCGCTTGGCCTCCATGATCGTTTTGTAGTAAACCGGTTTTTGAAAGTTTACAGATGAACTTCCAGTAGTGCCCTTTATCTCCGTACAAAATGTCAGGGTGATACCGATAATAGTTTCCGAGATATAGAATGCCGGTGAAATATTTCGCACATCCGCCATCTTGTGGTTATGTAAACAATTCAAAGAAGTTAGATGTCGGTGCATTACAATGTGTATTAACATATACTGTACGAAGTTTTATTGCGTTTGGTTGGTTAAAACGCGAGAAACGTCTGTTTAAAAGTCGCAAATTCGCGTGGCCGCCATGTTGGTTTTCTAGCTACCAGTTTTTCAAATGTCACATAGGTGAACTTCTAGTAGTACCCTTTATCACCGTAAAAGATCCCAGGGTGATATCGGGAATAGTTTTGGAGATATTGAATGCTGGTGAAATATTTCTCATAGCCGCCATGTTGGATTGGTGAGACGTAATAACATTTGAAGGGCACGGTCGGGGTCGTCCGGAATAGTGCTAAGAACTTACCGAGTTTCATTGAAATCGTTCCAGCCGTTTAGAAGTTATTAGAGGGACACACACACACTCCTCTCTCTCTCACACACACACACAAACACACGCACACACACACTGACAAAAGGTGATCTCATAAGCCTATTTTTTTTTTTTTTCAAAATTGAAAATAGGCTAAAAAAGACTACATGAGATTAATAAATACACATGGATGACCACTTCCGATCATCAAGCAATCATCATCAAATCTTTTACACTTAGACTATTAAATCAGTTATTTAGTTACAACAGATTGGTGAGGTCGGGGAGGAAGGGGCAGCTGGGGTGGAGATAGAGGTGAGTAGTGGGGTAGTGGGGGAGCTGCTTACCTTTTTATTGAGCCACCCTCGTAGCTGCCCCGAACCTGATATCTCGCTAACAAATCATGGGATTTAAACATACAGGGTGTCCTAGCATTGGTAGAAATGCCCCCTACTTTCCTATAGGCTCTTTATTTGATTAAAAGACCAAAACTAAAAGGTCATTCGCGAGTAGTGGGGTAGTGTTGGTTTCCTGAAGTCGCGCTCGTGCTTGAATATGTATGCCTATGTTGGCAAAGGGTTAGGTGGTGGGGGAGGAGTAGGGTCGAGTGAGGGGTCGTTTAGATGGTATTTTTTCCGCTCTAGGTGATGGTGAGGTTATTTTTTAAAAATGGATGGAATTTGGAAAGGCCATTTGGGGTAAACATGTTGTTTTTTAACATTTTGGCGATGAATGTTTTTTATACGCATGCGCACTTGAGGAGTTTTGTAAGAGGGCGGGCTTTTTAAATGATGATTTACCAATGAGTGTTTTTTTAATATGTATTGAAATAAACCAAAAAAAACTAATAGGTCATCGGCTTTTTACTATCTCGCTAACCAATAATCGGACTTAAACGTATGAGGTGTCGTAGGACTCGTGGTGAACTCCCCTTTTCTATGGATGGGGTATATTCACGCAAAAATAAAAACTACCCTTACCCGGGGGTTGAAATAGTAATATTTTTTGTATGTGCGCGCACGGTCGGCCTTTGTCAAAAGGACCTAACTATACGTTTGTTAATATTTTCTGAACCCCTCATGGGATTTTGCCATAGGCAGTATCCTAACCCTCGGGGTGACACTCCGTTTTTGAATGTAGGATTCATTTTTGTCGAAAGGGCCTAACGACACTTTTGTTCATATCTCGCGAACCAATCATGCTAGGGACTTGTATGAGGGGTCCTAGCACTTGGGGGCAACATTCCCTGTTTGGGGATGAAACTACCCCCCAAAATTGAAAAATCCATATCTTGGAAACGAAGAAGCCTAAAATTAGGTGTGATAGCTCAAAAAATAGGGGATGATATAGGCGTTTACCTCGATGGATCATTTCACCCCTAAAACAGTAAATAGTCATGTTATGGGAGAAAAACGTGTTAAACACCTAAAAATGATAAATGAACCTAAGATCTTTTGTTTTTGATGAAAAATAGCAGGGGGGTGAAACTACCCCCCAAAATTGAAAAATCCATATCTAGGAAACGAAGAAGCCTAAAATTACGTGTGATAGCTTAAAAAATAGGGGATGATATGGGCTTTTACCTCGATGGATCATTTCACCCCTAAAACAGTAAATAGTCATGCTATGGGGAAAAAACGTGTTAAACACCTAAAAATGATAAATGAACCTAAGATCTTTTGTTTTTGATGAAAAATAGCAGGGGGGGTGAAACTACCCCCCAAAATTGAAAAATCCATATCTCGGAAACGAATAATCCTAAAATTAGGTGTGATAGCTTAAAAAATAGGGGATGATTAGGGCTTTTACCTCGATGGATCATTTCACCCCTAAAACAGTAAATAGTCATGTTATGGGGAAAAAATGTGTTATACACCTAAAAGCATAAGCATCTTTGTGAAACCATGCATTAATGGACATGTGTATGGAGGATGGTTGTTATTATTATTATTAGGTAATTATGGATTAATGTGCGGATAGATAACTAACCTGTGGGGAGCGTGATGGCGCAGGTGCTTAGCAGCTCGTCTTTACCCGGACGGCTGGGGTTCAAATCCCGGTGACAGCGGGGGGTTGGAATTTTCACCTGAAAAAATCACGTGGCATTCGGCCTTAAATCCCCGGCCAAAATCAAAATGAGCCTGGTTGGCTCCGGCGACTCAAACTAATAGGGAAAAGCCGAAGAAAGAAAAATGGTAACTGACCAGTAATAGTAAACATTGGTTGGAGGTGTTGAAGAAGTCAGCATGGCCAACCCTTGCCATGGTTCACGAATGCACCCCAAAAAGTTTTACCTGTCAAGACACAGTCTACCCTGTTGCAGCCTTTAGAAAAAAAATCGAACCGGGGCCTCTGTGGTGACAGTGGACTTATTTTCATGATGATTTTTAAACAAACCTAGGCTTGCCTACTACCGCTGTGTTGAATCTGCACAGAGACTCTGGCTTTGGTTTGCGTAGTGTGCCTTGCTGATAACAGCACAGCGACCTTGTCAGGAAGTTTCATATTACTCATTTGCTTGATAGCGGACATGCTCTGCACATGACTAGATCGTTGTTAGGTTTGACAAAGGCTTAGTGAAGCTTATGGCAACCTTGAAATGAATGTCATGGTATAGTCGGGGTTGGAAGGCAAGACCTTAGGGTTGACAACCAAGTAGGTTAACCACTACACGGTGAGATGGTCAAATAATAATGTAACAGAACATATAGAAACGTTTTCTATAGTTTAACGAATTGGCATACCATGAGAGGTGTAGGTAATGGAAATTGAATCCTTAGCTGATGATCTATAGCCATGCCCACGTATAAGCTATCATGGTAGAAAAAGAATGGTATGGCTTGTTTTAAACGGAGAATAATAATTGTGTTTACTGTGAAACACAAATCTGAATTTAAAATAATTAATTTAAAATAATTAATTTAAAATAATTAATTTAAAATTAGTTTAGTACGCTGAAGTTAAAATGAATAATGATCACGTTACAGACAGCCAGTTTCAAAGCCATGAGAACTAAGTGAACAAAGAATAAAATTCATGAACCAGTGAGGAATTCAGCATGCTGTCCTTTGGACAAGAGAGAAGCGTTCTACAGCGACCCTCAATGGTTTGGGTCATCGTAAAGATGAAAATTAAATCTAAGCTACTACACGCTTATATACTAGAAGAAGAAATGGAAAACAATAGGTCAAATAAAGAACAGAAGGAATAAAAAATGGCCCTCAACCCTCAAGCATGTGGATTGAGGGAGTTGGAAGGAAGGAGAGCCATGAAAGGCAGATAAAAAGTATACTAGGAGAGGCTTTGTCCCAGAGGTAATGGATAAAGAGGAGGTAAACTGGACTCAGCTCAGAAATCCCTTGGGGTCGCCAACTTCCAAACTGATCAGCCCTTGAGGGTGTAGCCATATGCAGAGTGCACCGCAAGTGGTGGGGCTTCTTGAGGGGGCATGAGCAAAAGACAGGAAATAACATGAAAATAAATAAAGCAAGGCTGCCTCCTCAGGATATCAGAAAAAATAAATAAACCAGGGCCAATGAAGTTGCAAAAGGAAGAGACTCCCTAGGGCTCGGATACCCTAATCATGTTGGGGTCGGTAGAGAACACGAGATGAGCAAGTGTGGTCGACAGGAAATAAGACAGAGAAGAGCCTAGCACAAGTTAGTGGAAGCAATGACGGTCTCAGCTGGAACTCCGTGATCGTCAACCTACATGACACTAGATATGACGCCCAGGGGTGGAATTAAAGACCTCTTTTGTTTTATATCACATGACATGTCTTATAATGCAATACTGGTCCTAGGGTATGCAAAAAGGTATTAGAAACTCAGCTAATAATAGTGTGCTTGCCCATGATTATTTTCCCAAGTATAGTACATGGGACTGATAACCATGATTTCCAAGCCCCTAAGTAAGACAAAAAACAAATGATTTTCATTTTTCCAATGAGTTGGGGTGAGGTGAGGTGAGTTTTCTATACACCAAACTGATGTGGTTTCCCACTTCTACTCCAGGCAAATGCACATTTGATGTTATGAATAGTCAAATGGTTTGCAACTGCCCAATGCTAGGACCTGATTAGTGGCTTTTAAAAAAAGGAATGGAATGGAGTACACTTTCCCCAAAACCAACAAGAGGAGTGTTCGATCCCTCACAACAACCATCCTTAAAGTCAATATAAATGACTATGCACTTCAGCTCATGACGGTCTCCTCTATTGTATGGTTTGTTTTAAACGGAGAATAATTGTGTTTACTGTGAAACACAAATCTGAATTTAAAAAAAGTCCTCTCGGCACGCCGGAAGGCGGAGGTAGATTTCACCGGACAAACTTGGGGATAGGCGAAAATAGGCAGAATATGCAGGTTTTCGTAGAAGGATCAGACCCCATTTATTGCGAGAAGGTATTTTATAATTGGAGCTTAATTAACTTTGTTTTTCGTCATTTTATGCTTATTTTAAAAATTTTATTGTCTTATGTGGAACGGTAACCTTTTTGTCATTTGGGGTCCATTTTTATACTTGTGGTCACACTGTCCTTATGCAAGGTTTCGACACTGATGTGTAACTATGTAACGGTCTGTTACTTTTTCACGCAAAATTATATCTCCCGCAGAGATTTTGGTTGGTTCCTCAGTTTAGGGGCTGCGACAACACGGTCATGTAACCCTGTGTACTTATGAATGGCTGTATTAGTCTGTAATTCAGGTAAGGACTGCAGACGGTCAATTTCAGGCAGTAGTTCCTAATGTTGCTACCAGGTACTACCGTCAACGACACCTACCTGTGAACTTGGCTACTAGATGCCACTACAACCAGCAACTCGCAACGAACGTTGGAACTTCCCCTCCAAAGGAAAGCATACTGAGGGATTTTTAGCGCTCTTAGAAAATCCGACGACTTCGGCCGGCTTTGAACTCGCAACCTTGGGCATTGACATTCAGCATGCTTGCTACCAGTTACGTCACCGAAGCCGCTTCCCACTTAGTCAGATGTCAAAGTCAACCCCTGGCACCATTCAGCCCATGACGGGCTAAGGCCGACCAAGCGACCGCTGCCCAGCCATTTGACCTGCAGATATTGGGGTGAAGCGTGATCAGCGCGTCGGGTCCCCTCGGCTGTTAATCTTGGTATTCGTGATCGGGGTGCTATCTCACTGTCAGACAGCTACTCAATTGTCCTCACGAGGCTGAGTGCACCCCGTTCCAACTCTCACGTCAGTTATAAAATCCCTGACGGAGCCGGGGATCGAACCCGGGGCCTCCGAGTGAGAGGCAGGTGCGCTACCCCAACACTACGGGGCCGGCTTAGTCATATGGAAATACTGAATCTGATCTCGTGCAAGTGCGATGTCATGGCTACGTCAGATGTCTTATCCCTCATCAATTTAGTAGTGTTGCCATGGCAACCTCTGATAGCTCTTGGCATTTTCTTATAATTCCGAAATCATTTTTCTCATTCCTTAGTGTAATGACGGGTCATATCAAAAATTCTTTCAGACAAAAGTTTTAGGTAATTATTAGGGGAATATTGTCCATTTTGTACGGTTTTGATATTGTGCCTATTAAGAGAGATATGATTAATGTTTCCCGAAAAACCCACTTTTTCCCACTCCTTTGGTCAATGGTTGGTGCTATAAAAAACTCTTGAAACATAAATTTAATATATGCTATTTGCTAATAGGATTCGACACTGGAATTATTTTACAAGTAGTTATTTTAATGACCAACAGAGTTTAATGTTAACAAGGCACAGCTCTATTTGAAATTTTGAATAACATGTTGCATGTCATACATCATAGGCAACTACTGTAAGGCTTGTGATTTATTTAATGCCTTTAACCCTATATTAAACACGCAGTTTGCAATACTAATAACTGCAATGTTAGTGAAAAAAATTGAAACAAAACAAAAATCAGCATTGAAAAACCAAAAAGTGGTTGAGCATATATATAGTGGGGAAAAGAAAAGTTTTGTAAACACTAATGTCCAACAAGACTAATTAAATCAGTAACTGTCAGAGTGGCCGAGTGGTTAAGGCGTTTGACTTAAGATCAAATTTCCAAATATATAAGGAAGCAAGGGTTCAAATCCCTTCCCTGACATAACTATTGCTTGAACATGCAAGAAAACAAGAAATATACACAAACTATGTTTATCAATTTAATCAATTTTTTACAAGAGATAGACACACAGAATACAGCTCTTTTGGTTTATCAGTTCTTTTAAACATAACACTTGTTGAAAATTATTTTTTAGGGGATGGGGGTGTTGCTACGTTGACCCATTACACAATAATAGCAGCTTTACGAAGTTCATTTTCTATATTTAATAGCTCTTTCTCATAACCAATATGGCCAAGCTGTTTACAGGCATGCAAGAGCTGTAGACGTTCGACTAATATATTAGGATCGTTCCATTTACTATTTTTTATGAATGGTTTCAGAATCTCGGGAAGCAGTTCATCATTATCACCATCATTATGATTATCATCCTCATTATTATAATCATTTTCATAATGATGATCATTATCATTGTTATCATTACCATGATAATTTCCACCTGTGTCCACAGTCTGTTCAATGGTTTGAGTTGTCTTTGATAGTGTTGAAAGCTTTTTTTTAGATGTGCTAGAATGCTTTAACATTGTTATGTTATTTTTACCACTATTACCTTTCCCCACTAACTTTTTGATGGGGTATATTGTCTCTGATAGGGTTGAGGGCTTTTGAGATGTGGGTGCATGTCTGATCATGGGTTTCACAGGAGGTGTTAAAGGTTTCTCATTAAACAACTCGCTAACAGCATGAGTGCGTTGTAGTGTATTAATCTTGAGGTTAATATTATCTTGAGCAGTACTATCTTTCTCTTGGACTTGGTTTCTTGCTTTGGTTTGGGTTTTCCTTACATTTAGACTAGCGTGATTATTAAGTTTACATTCATGATTGTTTGAAGAAAGTACGTCCAATTCTTTTGTTTTAAGCATTCCTCGACACTGTTTCGATCGTTGCTTTGAACAGCGCCAAATAACAGTTCCATTTTTATTGCTTTGTTTCACAATATATGAATATCCTTTATAGTATGCATAAGGCTTACCATACCTAGTCACTGATACTTCCATATCAACTGTCAAGCACAAACTAATCTCTAGTAAAGACAACTTGGTAATAACAACAATAGTTTAATGTGGGAGCATATATACATGCAAAAAGTGGGAGCAAAGGTGGGGGGTAAAAAGTGGGAGCAAAAGTGGTAGCAAATGTGGGAGAAAAAAATAACTGTGAGCAAAAAGTGGGAGCAAATATGGGATCAAATGTGGGAGCAAAGCAAATATAAAAAAAAGTGGGAGCAAATATGCTAACAAATATGTCAACAAATATACCAGCAAAAGTAAATACACAAGTCAAGATAGATTAAAGTGCAAAGAAAATATGAAAGCAAATATGAGAGCAAAAAGGGTGATTTTCTAAAACAACTAGACATAACAAACTTAGTCATAACCTAACCTCACCTAACCTAACCTCACCTCACCTAACCTAACCTAACCTCACCTCACCTAACTTCACCTAACCTAACCTAACCTAACCTAACCTATCCTAACCTAACCTAACCTAAACTAACCTCACCTAACCTAACCTCACCTCACCTAACTTCACCTAACCTAACCTAACCTAACTTCACCTAACCTAACTTGAGTGAACTTTACCTAACCTAACCCATCATAACTTCACCTAACCTAACTTTACCTAATCTAACTTCACCTAACCTAACTTTCAACTCTCAGATCAAAATTAAATTCTAGGCATAGTTGAGTTGGAAGCCAAGACTTCAGGGATAACACACAAGTATACTAGCCACTACACCGCAAAATAGGCAAATTATCATGCAACACAACATAAAGTAAAAGTTTCCTGTAGTGTAACTCATTGGCTGTCAACCATAGTTTGGGAATTCAAACCCAAGACCTCAGGACTTTTGTTTTGAACATTATCAGAAATATTATTCCATTTACATTTTGCTGCTGCTGCTTATAGTTATAAGAGTTGGCATTAATATGGAAAGCAAAAAAAATGTGGGAGCAAAAAGTGGGTGGAAAACGTGTAAGCAGAAGTGGGAGCAAACAAGTGTAAGCAAATATGGGAGCAGAAAGTGGGAGCAAATGTGAAAGCAAAAGTGGGAGCAAAAAAAAGAGCGAGCAAAAGTGAGTGTACAAAGTAGGAGCAAAATGTGTGAGTAAAAAGTGGGGGCAAATGTGGTGTTTTACTAAAACAATCTCCCCTAACCTAACCTAAACTAACTTCACCCAACCTAATTTCACCTAACCTAACTTTACTTAACCTAACCTTCCAACTCTCAGATCAAAAATTAAATTCTGGCCATAGTCGAGTTGGAACCCAAAACCTCTGGGATAACACCCAAGTATACTAGCCACTACATCGCGAAATGGGCAAATTATCATGCAACACAACACAAAAATAAAAAGTTTTCTGTAGTGTAACTCATTGGCTGACATTCATAGTTGAGAATTCAAACCCAAGACCTCAGGACTTTTGTTTTGAACATTATCAGAAATATTATTCCATTTACATTTTGCTGTTGCTTATAGTTATAAGAGTTGGCATTAATATGGGAGCAAAAGTGAAAGCAAAAAGTGGGTGCAAGCATGGCTGGTTGTAGAGACTTTCATATCAACAAATACACATAAATTAAATTTTAGTAAAGTGTCTTGGCTAATAATAATAATAATAATAGTAACAGTTTAAAAAAAATTTCAAGGGGATTGATATTTTTCAGGGTGTAATTTCCAAAGTACTGTCAAGAATAATAATTACATGAACAGATTCCAAGAACTCTAGAGTGCTTTTAAGGTTAATGATTGGCTAGGAGTGAGATAGAGCTAGCTAACCTAAGTTAACCTCAGCTCAGTAAACCTAACCTTGTCACATGGCATGTTCTACAAGTATAGACTTGCTTTGAGACTGGCTATGACGTCACAGATGAATGGCGGTGGGAGGCTGGCAAAAAGGAAAATGTTTTTGGGTAATAAAAACGTCATGTCCAGCCTCCCACCGCCATTCATCTGTGACGTCATAGCCAGTCTCAAAGCAAGTCTATACTTGTAGAACATGCCATGTGACAAGGTTAGGTTTACTGAGCTGAGGTTAACTTAGGTTAGCTAGCTCTATCTCACTCCTAGCCAATCATTAACCTTAAAAGCACTCTAGAGTTCTTGGAATCTGTTCATGTAATTATTATTCTTGACAGTACTTTGGAAATTACACCCTGAAAAATATCAATCCCCTTGAAATTTTTTTTAAACTGTTACTATTATTATTATTATTATTAGCCAAGACACTTTACTAAAATTTAATTTATGTGTATTTGTTGATATGAAAGTCTCTACAACCAGCCATGCTTGCACCCACTTTTTGCTTTCACTTTTGCTCCCATATTAATGCCAACTCTTATAACTATAAGCAACAGCAAAATGTAAATGGAATAATATTTCTGATAATGTTCAAAACAAAAGTCCTGAGGTCTTGGGTTTGAATTCTCAACTATGAATGTCAGCCAATGAGTTACACTACAGAAAACTTTTTATTTTTGTGTTGTGTTGCATGATAATTTGCCCATTTCGCGATGTAGTGGCTAGTATACTTGGGTGTTATCCCAGAGGTTTTGGGTTCCAACTCGACTATGGCCAGAATTTAATTTTTGATCTGAGAGTTGGAAGGTTAGGTTAAGTAAAGTTAGGTTAGGTGAAATTAGGTTGGGTGAAGTTAGTTTAGGTTAGGTTAGGGGAGATTGTTTTAGTAAAACACCACATTTGCCCCCACTTTTTACTCACACATTTTGCTCCTACTTTGTACACTCACTTTTGCTCGCTCTTTTTTTTGCTCCCACTTTTGCTTTCACATTTGCTCCCACTTTCTGCTCCCATATTTGCTTACACTTGTTTGCTCCCACTTCTGCTTACACGTTTTCCACCCACTTTTTGCTCCCACATTTTTTTTGCTTTCCATATTAATGCCAACTCTTATAACTATAAGCAGCAGCAGCAAAATGTAAATGGAATAATATTTCTGATAATGTTCAAAACAAAAGTCCTGAGGTCTTGGGTTTGAATTCCCAAACTATGGTTGACAGCCAATGAGTTACACTACAGGAAACTTTTACTTTATGTTGTGTTGCATGATAATTTGCCTATTTTGCGGTGTAGTGGCTAGTATACTTGTGTGTTATCCCTGAAGTCTTGGCTTCCAACTCAACTATGCCTAGAATTTAATTTTGATCTGAGAGTTGAAAGTTAGGTTAGGTGAAGTTAGATTAGGTAAAGTTAGGTTAGGTGAAGTTATGATGGGTTAGGTTAGGTAAAGTTCACTCAAGTTAGGTTAGGTGAAGTTAGGTTAGGTTAGGTTAGGTGAAGTTAGGTGAGGTGAGGTTAGGTTAGGTGAGGTTAGTTTAGGTTAGGTTAGGTTAGGATAGGTTAGGTTAGGTTAGGTTAGGTTAGGTGAAGTTAGGTGAGGTGAGGTTAGGTTAGGTTAGGTGAGGTGAGGTTAGGTTAGGTGAGGTTAGGTTATGACTAAGTTTGTTATGTCTAGTTGTTTTAGAAAATCACCCTTTTTGCTCTCATATTTGCTTTCATATTTTCTTTGCACTTTAATCTATCTTGACTTGTGTATTTACTTTTGCTGGTATATTTGTTGACATATTTGTTAGCATATTTGCTCCCACTTTTTTTTATATTTGCTTTGCTCCCACATTTGATCCCATATTTGCTCCCACTTTTTGCTCACAGTTATTTTTTTCTCCCACATTTGCTACCACTTTTGCTCCCACTTTTTACCCCCCACCTTTGCTCCCACTTTTTGCATGTATATATGCTCCCACATTAAACTATTGTTGTTATTACCAAGTTGTCTTTACTAGAGATTAGTTTGTGCTTGACAGTTGATATGGAAGTATCAGTGACTAGGTATGGTAAGCCTTATGCATACTATAAAGGATATTCATATATTGTGAAACAAAGCAATAAAAATGGAACTGTTATTTGGCGCTGTTCAAAGCAACGATCGAAACAGTGTCGAGGAATGCTTAAAACAAAAGAATTGGACGTACTTTCTTCAAACAATCATGAATGTAAACTTAATAATCACGCTAGTCTAAATGTAAGGAAAACCCAAACCAAAGCAAGAAACCAAGTCCAAGAGAAAGATAGTACTGCTCAAGATAATATTAACCTCAAGATTAATACACTACAACGCACTCATGCTGTTAGCGAGTTGTTTAATGAGAAACCTTTAACACCTCCTGTGAAACCCATGATCAGACATGCACCCACATCTCAAAAGCCCTCAACCCTATCAGAGACAATATACCCCATCAAAAAGTTAGTGGGGAAAGGTAATAGTGGTAAAAATAACATAACAATGTTAAAGCATTCTAGCACATCTAAAAAAAAGCTTTCAACACTATCAAAGACAACTCAAACCATTGAACAGACTGTGGACACAGGTGGAAATTATCATGGTAATGATAACAATGATAATGATCATCATTATGAAAATGATTATAATAATGAGGATGATAATCATAATGATGGTGATAATGATGAACTGCTTCCCGAGATTCTGAAACCATTCATAAAAAATAGTAAATGGAACGATCCTAATATATTAGTCGAACGTCTACAGCTCTTGCATGCCTGTAAACAGCTTGGCCATATTGGTTATGAGAAAGAGCTATTAAATATAGAAAATGAACTTCGTAAAGCTGCTATTATTGTGTAATGGGTCAACGTAGCAACACCCCCATCCCCTAAAAAATAATTTTCAACAAGTGTTATGTTTAAAAGAACTGATAAACCAAAAGAGCTGTATTCTGTGTGTCTATCTCTTGTAAAAAATTGATTAAATTGATAAACATAGTTTGTGTATATTTCTTGTTTTCTTGCATGTTCAAGCAATAGTTATGTCAGGGAAGGGATTTGAACCCTTGCTTCCTTATATATTTGGAAATTTGATCTTAAGTCAAACGCCTTAACCACTCGGCCACTCTGACAGTTACTGATTTAATTAGTCTTGTTGGACATTAGTGTTTACAAAACTTTTCTTTTCCCCACTATATATATGCTCAACCACTTTTTGGTTTTTCAATGCTGATTTTTGTTTTGTTTCAATTTTTTTCACTAACATTGCAGTTATTAGTATTGCAAACTGCGTGTTTAATATAGGGTTAAAGGCATTAAATAAATCACAAGCCTTACAGTAGTTGCCTATGATGTATGACATGCAACATGTTATTCAAATTTTCAAATTAGAGCTGTGCCTTGTTAACATTAAACTCTGTTGGTCATTAAAATAACTACTTGTAAAATATTTCCAGTGTCGAATCCTATTAGCAAATAGCATATATTAAATTATGTTTCAAGAGTTTTTTTATAGCACCAACCATTGACCAAAGGAGTGGGAAAAAGTGGGTTTTTCGGGAAACATTAATCATATCTCTCTTAATAGGCACAATATCAAAACCGTACAAAATGGACAATATTCCCCTAATAATTACCTAAAACTTTTGTCTGAAAGAATTTTTGATATGACCCGTCATTACACTAAGGAATGAGAAAAATGATTTCGGAATTATAAGAAAAATGCCAAGAGCTATCAGAGGTTGCCATGGCAACACTACTAAATTGATGAGGGATAAGACATCTGACAGTAGCCATGACATCGCACTTGCACGAGATCAGATTCAGTATTTCCATATGACTAAGCCGGCCCCGTAGTGTTGGGGGTAGCGCACCTGCCTCTCACTCGGAGGCCCCGGGTTCGATCCCCGGCTCCGTCAGGGATTTTATAACTGACGTGAGAGTTGGAACGGGGTGCACTCAGCCTCGTGAGGACAATTGAGTAGCTGTCTGACAGTGAGATAGCACCCCGATCACGAATACCAAGATTAACAGCCGAGGGGACCCCGACGCGCTGATCACGCTTCACCCCAATATCTGCAGGTCAAATGGGCTGGGCAGCGGTCGCTTGGTCGGCCTTAGCCCGTCATGGGCTGAATGGTGCCAGGGTTGACTTTGACATCTGACTAAGTGGGAAGCGGCTTCGGTGACGTAACTGGTAGCAAGCATGCTGAATGTCAATGCCCAAGGTTGCGAGTTCAAAGCCGGCCGAAGTCGTCGGATTTTCCTAAGAGCGCTAAAAATCCCTCAGTATGCTTTCCTTTGGAGGGGAAGTTCCAACGTTCGTTGCGAGTTGCTGGTTGTAGTGGCATCTAGTAGCCAAGTTCACAGGTAGGTGTCGTTGACGGTAGTACCTGGTAGCAACATTAGGAACTACTGCCTGAAATTGACCGTCTGCAGTCCTTACCTGAATTACAGACTAATACAGCCATTCATAAGTACACAGGGGTACATGACCGTGTTGTCGCAGCCCCTAAACTGAGGAACCAACCAAAATCTCTGCGGGAGATATAATTTTGCGTGAAAAAGTAACAGACCGTTACATAGTTACACATCAGTGTCGAAACCTTGCATAAGGACAGTGTGACCACAAGTATAAAAATGGACCCCAAATGACAAAAAGGTTACCGTTCCACATAAGACAATAAAATTTTTAAAATAAGCATAAAATGACGAAAAACAAAGTTAATTAAGCTCCAATTATAAAATACCTTCTCGCAATAAATGGGGTCTGATCCTTCTACGAAAACCTGCATATTCTGCCTATTTTTCGCCTATCCCCAAGTTTGTCCGGTGAAATCTACCTCCGCCTTCCGGCGTGCCGAGAGGACTTTTTTAAATTCAGATTTGTGTTTCACAGTAAACACAATTATTCTCCGTTTAAAAACAAACCATACAATAGAGGAGACCGTCATGAGCTGAAGTGCATAGTCATTTATATTGACTTTAAGGATGGTTGTTGTGAGGGATCGAACACTCCTCTTGTTGGTTTTGGGGAAAGTGTACTCCATTCCATTCCTTTTTTTAAAAGCCACTAATCAGGTCCTAGCATTGGGCAGTTGCAAACCATTTGACTATTCATAACATCAAATGTGCATTTGCCTGGAGTAGAAGTGGGAAACCACATCAGTTTGGTGTATAGAAAAACTCACCTCACCTCACCCCAACTCATTGGAAAAATGAAAATCATTTGTTTTTGTCTTACTTAGGGGGCTTGGAAATCATGGTTATCAGTCCCATGTACTATACTTGGGAAAATAATCATGGGCAAGCACACTATTATTAGCTGAGTTTCTAATACCTTTTTGCATACCCTAGGACCAGTATTGCATTATAAGACATGTCATGTGATATAAAACAAAAGAGTCTTTAATTCCACCCCTGGGCGTCATATCTAGTGTCATGTAGGTTGACGATCACGGAGTTCCAGCTGAGACCGTCATTGCTTCCACTAACTTGTGCTAGGCTCTTCTCTGTCTTATTTCCTGTCGACCACACTTGCTCATCTCGTGTTCTCTACCGACCCCAACATGATTAGGGTATCCGAGCCCTAGGGAGTCTCTTCCTTTTGCAACTTCATTGGCCCTGGTTTATTTATTTTTTCTGATATCCTGAGGAGGCAGCCTTGCTTTATTTATTTTCATGTTATTTCCTGTCTTTTGCTCATGCCCCCTCAAGAAGCCCCACCACTTGCGGTGCACTCTGCATATGGCTACACCCTCAAGGGCTGATCAGTTTGGAAGTTGGCGACCCCAAGGGATTTCTGAGCTGAGTCCAGTTTACCTCCTCTTTATCCATTACCTCTGGGACAAAGCCTCTCCTAGTATACTTTTTATCTGCCTTTCATGGCTCTCCTTCCTTCCAACTCCCTCAATCCACATGCTTGAGGGTTGAGGGCCATTTTTTATTCCTTCTGTTCTTTATTTGACCTATTGTTTTCCATTTCTTCTTCTAGTATATAAGCGTGTAGTAGCTTAGATTTAATTTTCATCTTTACGATGACCCAAACCATTGAGGGTCGCTGTAGAACGCTTCTCTCTTGTCCAAAGGACAGCATGCTGAATTCCTCACTGGTTCATGAATTTTATTCTTTGTTCACTTAGTTCTCATGGCTTTGAAACTGGCTGTCTGTAACGTGATCATTATTCATTTTAACTTCAGCGTACTAAACTAATTTAAATTAATTATTTTAAATTAATTATTTTAAATTAATTATTTTAAATTCAGATTTGTGTTTCACAGTAAACACAATTATTATTCTCCGTTTAAAACAAGCCATACCATTCTTTTTCTACCATGATAGCTTATACGTGGGCATGGCTATAGATCATCAGCTAAGGATTCAATTTCCATTACCTACACCTCTCATGGTATGCCAATTCGTTAAACTATAGAAAACGTTTCTATATGTTCTGTTACATTATTATATGGACCATCTCACCGTGTAGTGGTTAACCTACTTGGTTGTCAACCCTAAGGTCTTGCCTTCCAACCCCGACTATACCATGA